>CM038677.1:489347955-489878447 GCA_021605205.1 Aegilops longissima | reverse complement strand
TCGGACACGGCCTAGTTGACTCGGATCATGTATCACTTAGATGACTAGAGGGATGTCTATTTGAGTGGGAGTTCATTAAATAATCAGATGAACTCAATTATCATGAACATAGTCGAAAGGACTTTGCAAATTATGTCGTAGCTTACGCTTTAGTTCTACTGTTTTAGATATGTTCCTAGAGAAAATTTAGTTGAAAGTTTATAGTAGCAATTGTGCGGACTGGGTCCATAAACTGAGGATTGTCCTCATTGCTGCGCAGAAGTTTTATGTCCTTAATGCACCGCCGATGAGCTGAACCTCAAGCGTCGGGCCAGGATCTTGCGAACATCGACATACACGCTTTTGATGACTACATGATAGTTCAGTGCGTAATGCCAAATGGTTTAGAATTGAGGCACCAAAGACGTTTTTTGAAACATCGCAGAACATATGAGATGTTCCAAGGACTGAAATTGGGATTTCAGGCTAGTGCCTACGTCAAGAGGTATGAGACCTCTGACAAGTTTCCTAAGCCCGCAAACTAAGGAGAAAAGCTCAATCGTTGAGCATGTGCTCAGATTGTATGAGTACTACAATCGCTTGAATCGAGTGGGAGTTAATCTTCCAGATGAGATAGTGATGGTTCTCCAAAGTCACTGTCACCAAGCTACTAGAGCTTCGTGATGAACTATAACATATCAAGGATAGATATGATCCTTGAGCTATTCGCGACACCGCGAAAGTAGAAATCAAATAGGAGCATCAATTGTTGATGGTTAGTAAAACCACTAGTTTCAAGAAGGACAAGGGCAAGAAAGGGATACTTCATGAAACGACAAATCAGTTGCTTTGCTCTAGTGAAGAAACCCAAAGTTGAACCCAAGCCCGAGACTAAGTGCTTCTGTAATAAGGGGAACGGTCACTGAAGCAGAACCACCCTAGCTGCTTGGTAGATGAGAAGGCTGACAAGGTTGACAGAAGTATGTATTGGACATACATTATATTAAATGTGTACTTTACTAGTACTCCTAGTAGTAGCAGGGTATTAGATACCGGTTCAGCTGCTAAGTGTTAGTAACTCGAAATAAAAGGCAATAGAATAAACGGAGACTAGCCAAAGGTGAGACGACGATATGTGTTGGAAGAGTTTCCAAGGTTGATGTGATCAAACATCGCACGCTCCGTCTACCATCGGGATTGGTGTTAAACCTAAATAATTTTTATTTGGTGTTTGCGTTGAGCGTAGACATGATTGGATTATGTTTATCGCAATACGGTTATTCATTTAAGGAGAATAATGGTTACTCTGTTTATTTGAATAATACCTTCAATGGTCTTGCACCTAAAATGAATGGTTTATTGAATCCCGATCGTAGTGATACACATGTTCATGCCAAAAGATATAAGATAATAATGATAGTACCACATACTTGTGGCACTGCAGTTTGAGTCATAATGGTATAAAACGCATGAAGAAGCTCCATGTTGATGGATCTTTGGACTCACTTGATTTTGAATCACTTGAGACATGTGAACCATGCCTATTGGTATATATGCATGAAGAAACTCCATACAGATGGATAGTGTGGGCTCACTTGATTTTGAATCACTTGAGACATGCAAATCATACCGCATGGGCAAGATGACTGAATGGCCTCGTTTTTAGTAAGATGGTACAAGAAAGCAACTTGTTGGAAGTAATACATCTTGATGTGTGCAGTCCAATGAGTGCTGAGGCATGTAGTGGATATCGTTGTGTTCTTACTTCATAGATGATTTGAGTAGATGATTAGTATATTTACTTGATGAATCACAAGTCTGAATTATTGAAAGGTTCAAGTAATTTCGGGGTGAAGTTGAAAGATCGTCGTGACAAGAGGATAAAATGTCCATGATATGATCATAGAGATGAATATCTGAATTACGAGTTTGGCACACAGTTAAGACATTGTGGAAATTGTTTCACAACTAATACCGCCTGGAACACCATAGTGTGATGGTGTGTCCGAACATCATAACTGGACCATATTAGATATGGTGCATACCATGATGTCTCTTATCGAATTACCACTATAATTTATGGGTTAGGCATTAGAGACAACCACATTCACTTTAAATAGGGCACCACGCAATTCCGTTTGAGTCGACACCATATGAACTATGGTTCAGAGAAACCTAAGTTGTCGTTTCGTAAAAGGTTTGGGGCTGCGACGCTTATGTGGAAAAGTTTCAGGCTGATAAGCTCGAACCCAAAGCGGATAAATGCATCTTCATAGGACACCCAAAACAGTTGGGTATAACTCCTGTCTCAGATCCGAAAGCAATAGGGATTGTTTCTTAAATCAGGTCCTTTCTCGAGGAAAAGTTTCTCTCGAAAGAATTGAGTGGGAGGATGGTGGAGACTTGATGAGGTTATTGAACCGTCACTTCAACTAGTGTGTAGCAAGGCACAGGGAGTTGTTCCTGTGGCACCTACACCAATTGAAGTGGAAGCTTATGATAGTGATCATGAAACTTCGGATCAAGTCACTACCAAACCTCGCAGGACCACAAGGATGCGTACTACTTCAGAGTGGTACGTAATCCTGTCTAGGAGGTCATGTTGCTAGACAACAATGAACCTACGAGCTATGGAGAAGCGATGGTGGGCCCGGATTCCGAAAATTGGCTCGAGGCCATAAAATACGAGAGAGGATCCATGCATGAAAACAAAGTGTAGACTTTGGAAGAACTACTTGATGGTCGTAAGGCTGTTGGGTACATATGGATTTTAAAAGGAAGACGGACAATGATGGTAAGTATCACCATTAAGAAAGCTCGACTTGTCGTTAAGATGTTTTCCGACAAGTTCAAGGAGTTGACTACGGTGAGGCTTTCTCACTAAATAGCGATGCTAAGAGTCTGTTGGAATTATATTAGCAAATCTTGCATTATTTATGAAATCTTGCGATAGGATGTCAAAATATTGTTTCCTTGACGATTTTCTTGAGGAGAGGTTGTATGTGATACAACCAGAAGGTTTTGTCAATCCTGAAAGATGCTAACAAGTATGCAAAGCTCCAGGAATCCTTCTAAGGACTGGAGTAAGCATCTCGGAGTTGGAATGTACGCTTTGATGAGATGATCAAAGCTTTTAGGTTTATACAAGGTTTGCTAGAAAAGACTTGTATTTACAAGAAAGTGAGTGGGAGCACTACAACATTTCTGATAAGTATATGTGGATGTGAAAGCACAAGTGCTCCCTAGGTGGTTTTGGTAATTAATGTCAACAGATCTCTTGTTGGACTAACACTTTTATCTAGTATGTTTCAAATAAGTTCAACAATGGAGTGGCATGGACAAAAGGATGTGGGAACCCCTTCAAGATGCGAAGGACAAAGGATTGGCTCAAGCTTCAAGCTCAAGACTCTTTATTTTACATTTTAGTGATCCAAGATCACATTGAGTCTATAGGAAAAGTCAATACTATCAAGAAGGGATGAGGTGTTGCTTAATGAGTTTCTTGCTCCACAGTGCTTAGTGATACGCTCCAAAACCCTCAACTACTTTCCCACTTCCACATATATGACCTAAACCTAAAGTCAAACTCGCCCCACCGATTCTTTCTATCCGCGCCACCGAGTTCAGGTTGTCATAGCCACGCCACAAACCCTAGGCAAATCGGTTTCACCGATAGGGATCTCGGTCTCACCGAGATGGGATTGTAATCTCTCTGTTTCCCTTCAGTAACGCTTCGGTCTAACCGGTGAGCGATCGGTCCCACCGAGATTACAATGTAAACTCTCTGTTTTCCTTTCATAACTTTTCGGTCTCACCGAAGAGCGAATCGGTCCCACCGAGTTTACTCCGACCAACTCTCTGGTTAGCTAATTACCAAAATCGGTCTCACCGAGATTACGTTATGCCCTAACCCTAACCATATCGGTCTTACCGAGTTGCATATCGGTCCCACCGAAAACCCTAACGGTCACTAGGTTTACTGAATCGGTCCGATCGAGTTTTTTGATCCGTGTCACGCCCAATATGCGACCCTATCCAAAAGGAACTCGAAGGTCCCACCAAGGATAGACCCGCATATTGAAACGCTTTTGCAAGGTGGATATCATTACATCAACATTACATAATAGATGGGGATACATACATAAGGCACAAATGCC
Organism: Aegilops longissima; assembly: GCA_021605205.1. Lineage (NCBI taxonomy): Eukaryota > Viridiplantae > Streptophyta > Magnoliopsida > Poales > Poaceae > Aegilops > Aegilops longissima. The sequence goes on along the minus strand of CM038677.1, from coordinate 489,874,311 downwards.
ACCAGAATACATCAACATCATATACAAGATCAACATCCGACTACGGATGAAACATAAACAGAAACTCAAACGACATCCACCCTGCTAGCCCAGGCTGCCGACCTGGAACCTATCCCCTGATCGAAGAGAAGCATAAGAAGAACTCCAAACAAGCAAACACCGCTCTCGCGTCATGATCATCGCAAACCTGTACCTGCAACTGGTGGTGTAGTAATCTTTGAGCCACGAGGACTCAGCAATCCCATTACCATGGGTATCAAGACTAGCAAAGCTTAATGGGAAAGGAAGGGGTAAAGTGGTGAGGTTGCAACAGCGACTAAGCATGATATGGTGGCTAACATACGCAAATGAGAGCGAGAAGAGAAACAAAGGAATGGTCGCCAACTAGTAATGATCAAGAAGTGATCCTGAACTCCTACTTACGCCGACATAACCCGAAACCGTGTTCTCCTCTCGATCAACCCCAAAAGAGACACTCACGATTACGCATACGGTTGGTGTATTTTAATTAAGATCAACTTCGGTTTTCTACAACCGGACATTAACAAATTCCCATCGCCACATAACCGCATGGGCACGGCTTTCGAAAGTTCAAACCCTGCAGCGGTGTCCCAACTTAGCCCATGATAAGCTCTCGCGATCAACGAAGGATATTCCTTCTCCCGGAAGACCCGATCAGTCTCGGAATCCGGCTACAAGACATTTCGACAAAGAATAAAACAAGACCAGCAAAGCCGCCCGATCTACCGACAATCCCGATAGGAGCTGCACATATCTCGCTCGGGCAACACCGGATGAGACATCCTACGAGTAAAACCAATCCTCAAGTTGCCCCAAGGTGGCCCCGCAGTCTACTTCGGTTCGAGCCAGCACTTAGAGAAGCACCGCCCGGGGCTAAAATAAAGATGACCCTTGGGCTCCGAAACCCAAGAGAAAAAGGGCTAGGTGAGGCAAATGGTAAAACCAATGTTGGGCCTTCTTGGAGGAGTCTTATTCAAAGCGAACTGTCAAGGGGTCCCATAAATCACCCGACCGCGTTAGGGACGCAAAATCCGGGAACATAATACCGATATGACGGAAACTAGGGCGGCAAGAGTGGAACAAAACACCAGGCATAAGGCCGAGCCTTCCACCATTTACCAAGTATATAGATGCATTAATAATATAAGATATATTGTGATATCCCAACAAGTAAACATGTTCCAACAAGGAACAACATCTCCGTGTTCCAACAAGGAACAAACTTCATCTTCACCTGCAACTAGCAACGCTATAAGAGGGGCTGAGCAAAGCGGTAACATAGCCAAACAACGGTTTGCTAGGAAGGGTGCAAAAGGTTAGAGGCTGACATGGCAATTTGGGATGGCTTGATAAACAGGTAATCGGTAGCGAAGCATAGCGATAGAACGAAGCAACTAGCATAGCATGATAGTAGTGAGATCCAGGGTAGCGGTCATCTTGCCTGAAATCCCGCAAGGAAGAAGAACGAGTCCATGAAGAAGACGAACGGATGAAGCCGAACCAAGCGTAGACGAACGAATCCTCACGATCGCAACGAAACAGGAACTAACAAGAAGAAGCACACAACAAGGTAAACACACCACACATGAACAAGGCATGATGCACAAACAAGCATGATGCATGACAAGACTACATGAAGCTACTCATGGCAAGAGATGATGCAAACAAGAGTAACACATCAAAGCAAGTTTAAATAAGGCCGGGAACAACATATAACAATTCCGGTAAGTCCTCATATGCAAATTTTCGAAATTGGTCCAGATCTGAATAAACCTTAAGTTGAAGTTGTTAAACAGCAAGTTAAGATGCACCATGATGATCTACACGAAATTCTAGTCAAGTTACATATAAAGTTCATTAGATTCGGAGCTACGGCCTAGAAGATATGAGCTAAACAAGTTAAACATGGCATTGATGCAAAATGCACCCAAACATCAAGCAAACACCTCAAAACAAGGATGCAACATGATAATATGAAGCTACATGCAAAATCAAGCAAGTTTCATATAGAGCACACTCAAAACGGAGCAATGGTTCAACACATACACCCTCTACAAGTTTAAAGGACAAGCTGTCCAAAACGGCAAGTAGGCATATTGCAAGCATCAAAACAACATGCTACAGTACCACAATGCAATAACAAAAGGCATGGGCATGATGTACAGGTAAAGCATGACAAAACATGAACACTGAGCTATCTCCAGAAATCACTAGAACATGCTCAAAAGGACATGGCAAGATTGCAAATAATAACAGTTTCAGACTTAAGCAGAAATAACATCAGGTTGCAATGTTTAGAGCTATCAAACAACATGTTACAGGAACTTATCATGGCAAACAAAGGCATGGCATGAATATACTAATTTCATAGAACAAATGTCCCTTACTGACCATAAGCCAAAAAGGATCAGAAGATATGATGGCACCCATGTAAACATGGCAAGTTATATTACAGATTCAAACATGGCAGAAACAACAATAAGTAGGCATGTTGGTGAGCTTGAACCACTCACCACAGAGAAACACATGGCATGGAAAGGCAACCAACAGTAAGAAGACATGGCATAGAAGCTATACATGGAAAGAACAAGGTCATAAGATGCATGGATCACTAACAACAACCTTGTCAAAATTGAATAACATGTAAACAATCTGCCAGGAAACATTTTATAGCAAAAGTAGAGCTCGATTGACTCAAGCTATACTACTCCATAATTGCAAACAAGGGCATGGATGGATAGAGAATAACCATATGTTCAAAACATCCTTACTGAAGTATCTCAAAATATGCATGAACCTCTCTGTAGCAACAAGTTTACATGGCATAAAAATATCAGCAGAACAGGGGCTGAAATCAGCAACATCATGAAGCCTAGTTTGCATGCTTGTTCTAGTCACCACAGAGATCACAAAAATACATGGCATACACCCCTGTAAGGATGGCATGGCATATTACAAATCACATGTAGGACTCAAGTTCATAGGATGCACACATCAATCATGGCAAAAATGACAAAAGTGCATGTTCTGTTAAGAAACAGAAACTAACATCACATAGCCCTCTTCTAACAGCATTTCGGGCATCAAGATGAGCTCAAATGAAAATGATGCAATGAGATGAAATGATCTACTCTTCGAGACGAACATTTTGACATATTACACGCACGAAACGGAGCTACATGCACAGAATTATGGCACGATGAAAGATGCAACAAAATAATCACATATTCGGGACTTAGTGGATTTGGGGGGGGGGCAAGAAGTCAACCGAGGGCACGGACGACGAGGACGCCGGGATCTTGCCGGAGAAGATGCCGGAGAGGAGGGAGATGGCCGGGGGCGACCGGATCCGGGCCGGATCTCGCCGGATCCGCCGGGCGAGGCGGCGCGCGGCGCCGAGGCGGAGGCGCGGCGGCGGGCGGGCGCGGCCGGAGGAGCGGGCGGCGACGCCGAGCGAAGCTCGCCGGAGGGGGCGGCGGTCGCCGAGCGAAGACGGACGGCGGCGGGCAGCGATCCGCGGCGTATGCGCTGGCGGAGCAGCATGCGGCAACGCCGCAGACGGGCGGCGGCGCGCCAGATGGGCCGGAGGGCTGCCGGGCCCGGCGGCGCAAGCGCGCGCGAGAGGCATGGGGACGCGTGGCGCTCTCCGTTAGCCCACGGAGGCGGCGGCGGATGGGCGGACACGTCCGGCGGCGGGTTTTCGTCCGTGGCGCGAGGTAGGGAAGGCTAGGGTTAGACCGCAAATTTGGAGGGGATCACATATATAGGTAGAGGAGCTAGGAGAGTCCAAATGAGGTGCGGTTTTCGGCCACGCGATCGTGATCGAACGACCGAGAGCATGGAGGGGAGTTAGATGGGTTTTGGGCCACTTTGGAAGGGTTGTTGGGCTGCACACAAAAGAGGCTTTTGCGGTTATCCGGTTAACCGTTGGAGTATCAAACGACCTCCAAATGGCACGAAACTTGACAGCGGTTCACGGTGCTATACCAAGGCAGCTTGACAAACCTCGGTCCATTCCGAGACCGTTTAACACCCGCACATGAAAAGAGGTAAAAGGGGGCGCCGGGAGACATAGGAGTGCCGCATTGGAAAACGGACAACGGGGAAAATGCTCGGGTGCATGAGACGAACACGTATGCAAAATGCGATGCACATGATGACATGATATGAAATGCAGACAATGACATGGAAAAGTGCAACACGCAAGCACATGACATGGCAACGACGGCGAATATCTGGAAGACACCTGGCGCATCGAATCCGGGGCGTTACAACACTCCTCCACTAACAAGAGATCTCGTCCCGAGATCTTAGGACCGAGACGGAAGAGAAAGAGGAAGAGGTGAAACAAGAAGTCAGTAGAAGAAGCAAAGAATCGAGAGCACTCGAGAAGAAAATAGGAACGATGAGAATGACGAGAATCGAAAGCTGACGGAATCAGATAGACTATTTAACAACTCGTTCTAACCGGAGTGGTTAGAATGAGAAAAGAAACGAATAAGACTGAAACGATTTAGGTAGCACTCCGGCTGAAACATGGAAGGAATAGAATCTGAACTTCACAAGATGGGATGAAACTTGACGAGATGAACAACACAATGCCTCCGGAAGAGTTGAAGAATGGAATGAAAAGAATTTAGAAGGAGGGTTTGAACTGAAGTTGTTGAGAAAATCAACAACGAAAGAATAAGCTTGTTATGGACTTATGGATTACATCTCAAAATTATGAGGTGATAGCCAACCACAAGTGGAAAAAAATTGAATAGCTGAGAGGAGCGAAGAAATGCAAAACTCCACTTCAAAAGAATACGGAGAATTAATTGCACTTCGAGATGCGAGAAGGAAAGATACTTGAATCCTCCAACAAGAATCTTGATGGACTCTTGAAGAATGAATTAAATCATGAAGAAACACCATGAAGAACTCCGGTAACAAAAGGATGACGAGATAGAATGAAGGAAGAAAGAATAAGATGAGCCTTGCGATGATTCCGATGGAGGTTCCGACGAAATGGTCGAGGAAACTGAACTCCGGATAAGAAAAGATGAAAACACTTGGAAGTAGAATTTATTCCTCAAGAACAAACTCCGAAGGAAGGGATTAATCACTTGGATGAAATAAGAATAAGATTTATTGTATGCTTATCCTTCATCAAATTAAATTGATGACAAGCAATGGGTTTTGCATACTACTTATTCTTCTTGAAAAAGAATTGAGAAGTGACATATCGCAAACTTGAGAAGGTCTTCATGAACCACCGGTAGGATTGAAAAGAACGAATGGATTAATATGATAAACAAGGAAAAGAATCCTGAACGAACCACCGTAAGAATTCGGAAATGACTGACGAAAGAGAATGAATCACCGGGAAGAATTAGAAAAGCACGAAGATACTTGAGGGAATTTAGAGAAAAGAGATCGAAGAGATCGCACACTGATTAAAGAATTTTTGAACGCAGCACCGGAGGAATATTAAGACGAACGAAGGGGCACGGATATAGAATAATTGGAGAACGACTTTGAAAACTTGGAACGAAGAAATCTTCCGAAAAGATGGCCTTCGGATGATTGAGACGGAAAGTAGCTCCTGAAATACTCCGGGTGGATGAAAATAATTTGCATGACTGGAAACAATTAGATAGGATAACATCGAGCTAGCACCATGAATCTCCGGGAGAACGGACAAGATTTAGAGGAAAACACTTCTTCGGTCTTCAAGGACGACGATAAACACCAACAAAATTATTGAGGTACTCCGGGAGAATGAAAAACAGAGAGGTTGAGCCGACAATGAAATGATTTGAAATTGATCTTGGGAAAGACATGTGACTGATGGAATCCATTCTTACGTCACACTTGAAAAGAATTGGAAATAGCTCCGGGGAAATTAGAAGAGTCAGGTAAGATCCTGGGAAAAGACCTGTGGGTTAGGGCCCACTGAAGAGAAAACACCGTTGGAAAGGGATGTTGAACAGATAGATGATGCACCGGAAGAACTGAAATATTTGACTGAGGTGACAACCTCGAATTAATTGGAAGACAGACGAATCTCCTGAGATGACTTGAGCACTCCGGAAGGATAAATTGGCGAGAGGCGAACGAGCAGGGAAAACACTTGATCCAAGGAAAAGAATATAATCACTACCGAAAAACTTGAATTGAGTGCACCGGAAAAGAAAGGGATGAAGAATGACGAACAAGACGAGAATTCACCGGTTGAAATAATTGAGGGAAGACTGAAGAGGCTCCACACGAATGAAATAGCTGGTTGAGAGAGAGTCAGACTCCGGGAAGAAAAGGGTGGGTGGGCGGGAAAAACAAAGGCAACTCGGGAGGGGAAACCGACGAATAACTTGAAGAGAAAACACCGGTTGAAATCATCGAGGAAGGAAAGCAAAGACTTCGCACGAGTAGGATCGATACCCAATTACGGACTCCGGTTCCGACAAGAAAAGGGGTGGGCGGGTGGGAAAAGAAGACAACTGAGGATTGAACTCAAAGATGAAGAGGCTCGAGTCAACTTGACGAGAAATGCACCGGATGAAAAGAGATGAGAACCAACGATCAGAAAACCAACTGCGTGATCCTAAAGAAAAATTTGAACGGGAAGAGGAGTAATTCAAAACACCTACGTCAAGATTCCTCACCGAGCGATTTAAGGCGCGAGGAGTAAAAAGAATTCCTACTCTCGATATAACTAGACTCAAAATAGTTTTCGCTAGACTCAACTTCGCCAAACTACACGATCAATCAAGGGGCTCCTAGGGTCGGTCGAGGCTCGATACCAACTTGTCACGCCCAATATGCAACCCTATCCAAAAGGAACTCAAGGTCCCACCAAGGATAGACCCGATATTGAAACGCTTTTGCAAGGTGGATATCATTACATCAACATTACATAATAGATGGGGATACATACATAAGGCACAAATGCCACCGAATACATCAACATCATATACAAGATCAACATCCAACTACGGATGAAACATAAACGAAACTCAAACGACATCCACCACTGCTAGCTCAGGCTGCCGACCGAACCTATCCCCGATCAAGAGAAGCATAAGAAGAACTCCAAACAAGCAAACATCGCTCTCGCGTCATGATCATCGCAAACCTGTACTGCAATCGGTGGTGTAGTAATCTTTGAGCCACGAGGACTCAAAGAATCCCATTACCATGGGTATCAAGACTAGCAAAGCTTAATGGGAAAGGAAGGGGTAAAGTGGTGAGGTTGCAACAGCGACTAAGCATGATATGGTGGCTAACATACGCAAATGAGAGCGAGAAGAGAAAACAAGGAACGGTCGTCAACTAGTAATGATCAAGAAGTGATCCTGAACTCCTACTTACGTCGACATAACCCGAAACCGTGTTCTCCTCTCGATCAACCCCGAAAAGAGACACTCACGTTACGCTACGGTTGGTGTATTTTAATTAAGATCAACTTCGGTTTTCTACAACCGACATTAACAAATTCCCATCTGCCACATAACATGCTGGCACGGCTTTCGAAAGTTCAAACCCTTTAGGGTGTCCCAACTTAGCCCATGATAAGCTCTCGCGATCAACGAAGGATATTCCTTCTCCCGGAAGACCCGATCAGTCTCGGAATCCGGCTACAAGACATTTCGACAAAGAATAAAACAAGACCAGCAAAGCCGCCGATCTGCCGACAATCCCGATAGGAGCTGCACATATCTCGTTCTCGTGGCAACACCGGATGAGACATCCTACGAGTAAAACCAATCTTCAAGTTGCCCCAAGGTGGCCCCGATCTACTGGTTCAGGCCAAGACTTAGAGAAGCACTCGCCCGGGGGCTAAAATAAAGATGACCCTTGGGCTACTGAAACCCAAGAGAAAAAGGGCTAGGTGAGGCAAATGGTAAAACCAATGTTGGGCCTTCTTTGGAGGAGTCTTATTCAAAGCGAACTGTCAAGGGGTCCCATAAATCACCCGACCGCGTTAGGGACGCAAAATCCGGGAACATAATACCGATATGACGGAAACTAGGCGGCAAGAGGAACAAAACACCAGGCATAAGGCCGAGCCTTCCACCATTTACCAAGTATATAGATGCATTAATAATATAAGATATATTGTGATATCCCAACAAGTAAACATGTTCCAACAAGGAACAACATCTCCATGTTCCAACAAGGAACAAACTTCATCTTCACCTGCAACTAGCAACGCTATAAGAGGGCTGAGCAAAGCGGTAACATAGCCAAACAACGGTTTGCTAGGAAGGGTGCAAAAGGTTAGAGGCTGACATGGCAATTTGGGATGGCTTGATAAACAGTAATCGGTAGCGAAGCATAGCGATAGAACGAAGCAACTAGCATAGCAATGATAGTAGTGAGATCCAGGGTAGCGGTCATCTTGCCTGAAATCCCGCAAGGAAGAAGAACGAGTCCATGAAGAAGACGAACGGATGAAGCCTAACCAAGCGTAGACGAACGAATCCTCACGATCGCAACGAAACAGGAACTAACAAGAAGAAGCACACAACAAGGTAAACACACCACACATGAACAAGGCATGATGCACAAACAAGCATGATGCATGACAAGACTACATGAAGCTACTCATGGCAAGAGATGATGCAAACAAGAGTAACACATCAAAGCAAGTTTAAATGAGGCCGGGAACAACATATAACAATTCCGGTAAGTCCTCATATGCAAATTTTCGAAATTGGTCCAGATCTGAATAAACCTCAAGTTGAAGTTGTTAAACAGCAAGTTAAGATGCACCATGATGATTTACACGAAATTCTAGTCAAGTTACATATAAAGTTCATTAGATTCGGAGCTACGGCCTAGAAGATATGAGCTAAACAAGTTAAACATGGCATTGATGCAAAATGCACCCAAACATCAAGCAAACACCTCAAAACAAGGATGCAACATGATAATATGAAGCTACATGCAAAATCAAGCAAGTTTCATATAGAGCACACTCAAAACGGAGCAACAGTTCAACACATACACCCTCTACAAGTTTAAAGGACAAGCTGTCCAAAACGGCAAGTAAGCATATTGCAAGCATCAAAACAACATGCTACAGTACCACAATGCAATAACAAAAGGCATGGGCATGATGTACAGGTAAAGCATGACAAAACATGAACACTGAGCTATCTCCAGAAATCACTAGAACATGCTCAAAAGGACATGGCAAGATTGCAAATAATAACAGCTTGCACTTAAGCGTAAATAACATCAAAGTTGCAATGTTTAGAGCTATCAAACAACATGTTACAGGAACTTATCATGGCAAACAAAGGCATGGCATGAATATACTAATTGCATAGAACAAATGTCCCTTACTGACCATAAGCCAAAAAGGATCAGAAGATATGATGGCACCCATGTAAACATGGCAAGTTATATTATAGATTCAAACATGGCAGGAACAAAAATAAGTAGGCATGTTGGTGAGCTTGAACCACTCACCACAGAGAAACACATGGCATGGAAAGGCAACCAACAGTAAGAAGACATGGCATAGAAGCTATACATGGCAAGAACAAGGTCATAGGATGCATGGATCACTAACAACAACCTTGGCAAAATTGAATAACATGTAAACAATCTGCCAGGAAACATTTTATAGCAAAAGTAGAGCTCGATTGACTCAAGCTAGACTACTCCATAATTGCAAACAAGGGCATGGATGGATAGAGAATAACCATATGTTCAAAACATCCTTACTGAAGTATCTCAAAATATGCATGAAACTCTCTGTAGCAACAAGTTTACATGGCATAAAAATATCAGCAGAACAGGGGCTGAAATCAGCAACATCATGAAGCCTAGTTTGCATGCTTGTTCTAGTCACCACAGAGATCACAAAAATACATGGCATACACCCCTGTCAGGATGGCATGGCATATTACAAATCACATGTAGGACTCAAGTTCATAGGATGCACACATCAATCATGGCAAAATTGACAAAAGTGCATGTACTGTTAAGAAACAGAAACTAACATCACATAGCCCTCTTCTAACAGCATTTCGGGCATCAAGATGAGCTCAAATGAAAATGATGCAATGAGATGAAATGATCTACTCTTCGGGGCGAACATTTTGACATATTACACGCACGAAACGGAGCTCCATGCACAGAGTTATGGCACGATGAAAGATGCAATAAAATAATCACATATTCGGGACTTGGTGGATTTCGGAGGGGGGGAAAGAAGTCAACCGAGGGCACGGACGACGAGGACGCCGGGATCTCGCCGGAGAAGATGCCGGAGAGGAGGGAGATGGCAGAAGCGGCCGGATCCGGCCGGATCTCGCGGATCCGACCGGGCGAGGGAAAGGGGCGCGCCGCGAGGAGGCGCGGCAGCGGCGGCAGCGTGGCCAAGGAGCCGGCGGCGGCGCGGCCGAGCGAAGCCGCCGGAGGGGCGGCGGCGGTCGCCGGGCGAAGACGGACGGCGGCGGGCAGCGATCATGGCGCGGCGCTGGGCGGGAGCAGCCATGGGCGGCGGCACCATGGGCCGGCGGCGGCGCGCCAGATGGGCTGCCCGGCCCGGGCGGGCAGGCGGCGCGGGAGGCAGGAGAGCGTGCGCGCTCCGTTAGCCACGGAGGCGGCGGATGGGGTGGACACGTCCGGCGGCGGGTTTTCGTCCGGTGGCGCGAGGTAGGGAAGGCTAGGGTTAGACCGCAAATTTGGAGGGATCACATATATATAGGTAGAGGGAGCTAGGAGAGTCCAAATGAGGTGCGGTTTTGGCCACGCGATCGTGATCGAACGATCGAGAGCATGGAGGGAGTTAGATGGGTTTTGGGCCACTTTGAAGGGTGTTGGGCTGCACACAAAGAGGCTTTTATGGTTACCCTGTTAACCGTTGAGTATCAAACGACCTCCAAATGGCACGAAACTTGACAGGCGGTCTACCGGTGCTATACTAAGGCCCCTTGACAAACCTCGGTCCATTCCGAGACCGTTTAACACTCACACACAAAAAGAGGTAAAAGGGGGCGCCGGGAGACATAGGAGTGCCGGATTGGAAAACGGACAACGGGGAAAATGCTCGGGTGCATGAGACGAACACGTATGCAAAATGTGATGCACATGATGACATGATATGAAATGCAGACAATGACATGGCAAAGTGCAACACGCAAGCACATGACATGGCAACGACGGCGAATATCTGGAAGACACCTGGCGCATCGAATCCGGGGCGTTACAATTCGGTCCCACCGAGTTTGGTAAATTGTGTGTAACGGTTAGATTTTGTGTGGAGGCTATATATACCCCTCCACCTCCTCTTCATTCGTGGAGAGAGCCATCAGAATAAACCTACACTTCCAACTTACCAGTTCTGAGAGAGAACCACCTACCCTTGTGTTGAGGCGAAGATATTCCATTCCAACCACATGAATCTTGATCTCTAGCCTTTCCCAAGTTGCTTTCCACTCAAATCTTCTTTCCACCAAATCCAAATCCTGTGAGAGAGAGTTGAGTGTTGGAGAGACTATCATTTGAAGCACAAGAGCAAGGAGTTCATCATCAACGCACCATTTGTTACTTCTTGGAGAGTGGTGTCTCCTAGATTGGCTAGGTGTCACTTGGGAGCCCCCAACAAGATTGTGGAGTTGAACCAAGGAGTTTGTAAGGGCAAGGAGATCGCCTACTTCGTGAAGATCTACCGCTAGTGAGGCAAGTCATTCGTGGGCGACGGCCATGGTGGGATAGACAAGGTTGCTTCTTCGTGGACCCTTCGTGGGTGGAGCCCTCCATGGACTCGCGCAACCGTTACCCTTCGTGGGTTGAAGTCTCCATCAACGAGGATGTACGATAGCACCACCTATCGGAACCACGACAAAAATATCCGTTTCTCCAATTGCGTTTGAATCCTCCAAAACCCTTCCCTTTACATTCTTGCAAGTTGCATGCTTTACTTTCCGCTACTCATATACTCCTTGCATGCTTGCTTGTTATGTATTGTGAATGTTAAACTTGTGCCTAAACTCCACTTAAACCTAAAGAAGTTAAAAACTGCAACTTTGGTACTTAGTGTCTAACCACCCCCCCTCCTCTAGACACCTCTTCTCAAGATCCTACAAGTGGTATCAGAGCTTGGTCTCCATTGCCTTGGTTTAATCACCATTGGAGGAAGATGGATGAGTCTACTTCGGGGAGTCTTAGACATAGAGTGCCTATTCTTGATGGAGAGTATTTTCATGAGTGGAAAAATGAGATGCTTGTAATTTTCAATCAATATCATTTGAACAAGTACATTGCTAGCCCTTGTGCACCTCATATTGATCCTATGCATCCTACCCTTGATGAGTCAATTGACATGATTAGGAATCTTAGAACTGTTAATCTTATCACTAGAGGCTTGCCTAGAAACTTAATTAGAATCTTGCCTACTCTTGAGTGTGCCTACACTATATGGAAATTCCTTGAGGAACGCTTTCCAAATTATTCCTTGAAAAATCTAGATGAGATTCTCTATAAGTCTATTGCCTTGAGTAAGATGAATACTAGAGATCCTATGTTTGGTGATTGTCTATTTGAACTTACAAACCTTAAGCGTGCCAAATGAGATGTTGGAATTATTGGTGATATTATTTCCGAAGCTATAAGAATTCATAAGCAAGATCATTGTCAAACTCACTCTAACGAATTACCCTCTCTAGGACTTGATCCACCACATGACGATGTTGAACATGGATACTATGATGAGGATGATGATAGTGACTTCTATCTTGACGATGCAATGAGACATTTTGGTCTTATGGCAAATCTTCGGGGATATATGTCAGGAGGAAAGGAATGGGTTCTTGACAGTGGATGTACCGATCACATGACCGGAGATAAAGACATGTTTCGTGAGCTTGCTAAAAATGATAGTCCTCGAAAGTATGTCACTTTCGGTGACAACTCAAAGGGTAAGGTGGTTGGCCTCGGTAAGGTGTCCATCTCACATGATAGCTCTATTCAGAATGTCATGCTCGTTGAATCTCTTGGCTACAACTTACTTTCAGTATCTAGACTTGCTGATTTTGGTTTCAATGTCCTATTTACTGAAGTAGATTGCCAAGTGTTTCGTCGAGACAATCATAAAATGGTCTTTACCGGTATACGTAGAGGTGATCTTTACATTGTTTATTTCTCTAAAAAGGCTCAACCTAAAACTTGCTTCATTGCTAAATCCTCAAAAGGTTGGTTATGGCATAGACGACTAGGTCACGTTGGCATGAGAAACCTTGACAAGTTTATTAAAGGGAATCATATCCTCGGTGTTAACGATGTCATATTTGATAAGGATAGACTTTGCAGTGCTTGTCAAGCAGGTAAACAGGTTGGAGGAAGGCATCCCGTGAAGAACATCATGACCACAAGGAGGCCTGTCGGTGTCAAAACCGGCGGATCTCGGGTAGGGGGTCCCGAACTGTGCGTCTAGGCGGATGGTAACAGGAGACAAGGGACACGATGTTTTTACCCAGGTTCGCGCCCTCTCGATGGAGGTAAAACCCTACTCCTGCTTGATTAATATTGACGATATGGGTAGTACATGTCACATCCTAGCTAGACCATGCATTAGGGTGTGCATCATGTTTAAATTTCATTTGAATTTGAAATGGGGAAGACAGAAACCCCGGACACCCCCCCTTAATTCAACTAGGGTTTACTAAAATTTATTTCAATGAACCTGAAATGCCCTTCAAAATGCTCATCATCTTTGCTTTGGTTCAGAGCCTATGTCAAAAGTGGTGCACCATTTTCTAGGTCATCCAAAGGTCTTTGAATTAATTCATTAGTTTTTGAACTTGAGCATTTCAAATTATATAAAATATTTCAAATGTCCAAATATTGTCAAACCAAAATGTTTCATGTTGGAAATATTTCAACAATGGACCAGGAGCATTTTGGTGAATTTTGAAACTGTTTTGGTATTTTTAAAAACTCCACAAAGTTGCAGAAAAATAGAAAAAGATAAAACAGGAAGAAACTTACCTGGCGCCTCCCTACCCGGCCCACCTGCCGGCCCAACCCAGCAGCCGTGCCAGTGAGCTGCTTGGCTCGGCCAGGCAGGCAGCCAGGTGCTCGGCGGTGAGCACCGCATGGGTGCCACGCACCTGGTTGCCGCCTCGCCTCCTCTCGCCCACCGCCGACGTGGTTCGCCTCCTCTCTCCCCGAACCCCTTGACACCTCCTCTCCTCCCGGCTCTCTCTCAAGGCCTCCCGCCTTGGCCGACACCGCCGCCGACCATCGCCAGAATCAAGCGCCCCCGCCGTCTGTGCTCCTCCTCACCTTGTCCAGAGCTCCGCCGCTCTCAACTACCCCGAACTAGCCGAGCCCTTTGCTCAAGTGAACCGAATCCACCACACCGACCTCGACCAAGTCCACTGTCGCGGAGATCCCTTCAACGCCGCTGCCGCTCGCCCGTCCCCCGACCTCAACGAAGCGCTTTACGAAGTTGTCCGTGAGCCCATCTACCTCCCCTTCCTTTTCTCTCTCGCTCTCGAGCAGTGTAGCAACCGAACGGAGCTCACCCGTACCCGCCGCCGCGGAGCTCGTCGCCGACGTGCTCCTGGTCACCCTCCGGCCACCTCTTGGTGTCCATCACACTCACCGCACCCCATGGGGTCTAACTATGCACTTCCCGCACCTCACCGACCCTCTAGCCCCAAGTTCGCCTTCGTCAACTCCGCGCGTCGCTTAGTTCGTCGCCGGCGCCGATTCCGGCCGCCCCGACCCCAACCGACTCCACCAGTAGTTGTGGCATGTTCCCAGCTACCCATAGCCACCCTCCGCGGCTCGTTTGGCCGCCGGAATGGCCAAACGCACTTCCGCGGCGGCTGGCTCGCTCAGGCTAGACGCCGTGCAGCCGACGTGGACTTTGACCACGGTGGGCCCTGGTTGACTCTGATGAGTCAATGACAGGGGGCCCAGCCCTGTTAACTAAATAGGTTTAGTTTTAATTAAACATTAGTTAAACTAATTACCCCGACACCTGGACCCACAATCAGTTTGACCTGGACGCCTCCGTTGACTTCGACGTCATGTCGACGATGGTCGACGCAATAATTTAATTTCTGGATTTATTCTAATATAGGAAATTCCGAATATAATTCAAACTTCAAATATTCATAACTTTTAATCAGAACTCCAAATGCAAAGATTTATATATGAAAATGATCAGAAAAATCCATTCTATCCATTGGTACAGGTTTCATGCATGTTAAAACAAGTTAACCTTGCTGTTTAAACAGAATAAGATAATGCACCTTTAGGGCTATTTCAAATGAGCTAGCATTTGAATCTTTGATTCAAATGGGTTCATCCCTTTTTGTTTTAGCTTGCATTAGACCAACACACATCCATATTGCCATGTCATAGCATGCATCATATTGTTGCATATTGTCATGTGTGTTTACTTTCGGTATGCTTTTCGTGATAGGTTCTGCCCCCGAGGATAATCTCGACTACCCATCTGAAGGGCAGTACTCTACCACCATTCCATCAGGCAAGCAACCCATTGATCATTCCGATACAAACCCATGTTCTCGCTTCGCTTTTGTTTTATCGCATTAAGACAACGCGATTCAAACTGTTGTGTGCTGCGGTAGTTGAACCCACTTCCTTTGCATGACCTGTCATTGCCACAAGAATTAGATGAAACCCACTAGTATGTGTAGGAGTTGATTGAGCCATGTTTGTGATTCCTACCATGTTATGCTTGCTATGCTTAGAGTTGTGTCGTCCGCTCATCGGGATGATGAACTGGAGTGAAAGGTTGTGTTGGTTCGAGAGTGAAAGTGTTGAACACGCTTTTGGTAAAGGTATCGATGAGAGGCCATGTAGGAGTACATGGTGGGTTGTTTCATTGAAGCCGATCCTAAGAACTGAGATCTGTGTTTGTGATCCATGAAATAGTTACTACCACGCATTGGGCCCAAACCAATGGACCCTCTCGCTTCTTAACCACCCTTGTTCTTAGTCCGGAGTTGCAAGTAGTTTCGTGTTTGTAGCATGTCAGGGCCGCACGCAACGCTGACCTTAGGGGTGGGTTGTGTTGCGGTAGGCACGTGGCCTGTGTACCGAAAGTGCCCGCTTGGTATCTCGGAACCCCGCACACATCGCTCGGGCTGTATGGGAAACCTCGGCGACTCCTGCGATGGAACCCGAATAGGCGATAAACCTGACTAGGTACTTGAGTGTTTAGGTAGGTCGTGGCCGACACCCACGCTGGGCTTCCGCTGAAGGTTGCCGAGTACATGTCGTGTAAACGGCGGTAAGTGGTGAGAGCGCAGTGTGAAGAAGTACACCCCGCAGGTTTTAATATGATCTATTCAATAGCCGTGTCCACGGAGAAGGACTTATGGGTTGCCTATATCAGTTCATAGACAAGTAAATGGACACTACTAAAAGCCTCAAGATAGTGTGAGTATCAGGATGGCCCTCTCGTGGGTGACGAGAGAGGATCCACGGTGGAGTATTGTGATGGTGATTAGTGGACTGTGTGCGACAAATGCTTTACAAGTGGTGTCACGAGGATAGCTTAGCCAAGAGTCAAAGCTGGCTTGTTGCAATTAACTCCACCACCTTCTTGAGAATGTGCATGTATGATAGGATTCTGTGGTAAGACTTGCCGAGTACCTCCGCACTCATGTTTGCTTAATTAATGTTTTTCAGAGGACAACACCGCCCTCCGATGGGTTCTATGTAGATCTCGACTTCGACGAGTGAACTAGCCACCTGTGGTGGTCCAAGGCTTGTGAAGGGCCATTGTAGATAGAAAGGTTTCAACAAGCTTTCTTTCTTTCTAGAGTCCAGTACTCGCACTAGTTTGCTTCCGCATGTGCTTGTATGCTTGTATGACTTGAGTGTTGGGTCATGTGACCCCTACCTGTATGGATATAGCATGTATGGCTCCTGAGCCTCTTAAATAAAGTACTTTGAGTTGTAGAGTTTTGTTGTGATGCCTTGTTGTATTTACTCATATCGGGCATATTATGGTATGATTGAAATGCTTGGTATGAGTGGGATCCGACAAACTAGTTGTTTATCCTTGGCAGCCTCTCATATGGGGAAATGTAGTCTCGTGCTTCGAGCGATAGTAGTCCGCTACAGCCCGGTTCACCGGAGTCCTGCTAGCCCAAAGACTACCGCTTGGACACTTGATCTGGCCGGCATGTGTTTCACTTCGTTCTTATGTCTGTCCCTTCGGGAAATGTCACGCGTGGTATTCGAGTCCTGCCTAGCTGCTACATCCCGGGATACCGAGTCCTCATAGCCCAAAGTGCTACAGCCCGAATATATACGCTGATGACCGACATGCTCGATGTGATTCATGTATGCCTGTCCCCATAGGTTAGCGCCGCTTGGGTTCACGACTAGCCATGTCGGCCCGGTTCTTTGTCATGTGGATGCTAGCGACACCATCATATACGTGAGCCAAAAGGCTAAACGGTCCCGGCCATGGTAAGGCGACACCGTGGGAATACCGCGTGAGGCCGCAAAGTGATATGAGGTGTTACCGCCAGGTCGATGTGACTTGAATCGGGTCCCGACAGCGTTGGCATCGAGCAGGGCTGCTGTAGGTTCGCTAAGCCAAACTGGTCGATGTTGAGTCTAGAAATGCTTTAGTTATATGTAGGGAATTGATTGTGGAGGAACGAAGGCTCTTTTTATTCCTTTACCTTATGCCCTCTAATCTGAGTCATCCTCTTCTCATTCTACGGGTATAGGACTAGGCTCTCTCTCTCTCTATCGTGTTCACGTGTTACTAATCCGTAGTAACTTATAGGATTGTTGGTTACATCCTCGCCTCAGTTCTACTAATTTTAGTATGCTACCAGTTGAACCAGAACCTTGATATGATGTTGTTGAGTGGTTTTGCAATCTGATTTTGAATGTCTCAAATCTGTTTTGAGCATTTACAGATGTTATGCTGCCCGATTTTCCCTAGAAATTCTAATGTCTTTGCATTGTGGCTGTGCTTTCAGATGGCCACCCGTCCCCAGAACCAAGTGGTTCGTCTGACCCGTTGCATTGATGTGTGTGGTCACACGGCAATGTTGGTTCGGGTGATGATCGAGACCGGTTACCGATGGTATCCTGAATATACCGTCGAGGAGCAGTTTAGGATTTCAATCAAAGCCAATATCTGTGCACGGTCAGATTTATCCATCTTATCCCGAGCTACCGAACCGCTTCACCGTTCTTATGGGCTCGGATCACTATTGGAATGTCCGCAAGATGCAGCCTATTCTATGATGACTATTATTCGAGCTGTAACTGCCTTTGTCGGGCAACACCGATTTCCGCTACATGCCAAGATCCTCCCCGGGCGCATGGCTACCTTCGTGGTATGTACAGCGATGCATCCCATGAGGACTCACCTTTCGCACTACTACCGAGATGTTGGAGGACAAGGACCGTGAAAACCGGCCTTGCGTATGGAGCTCTTTAATGCCCGCTCGATCACTCACTACTCGACTGTTTGCACCGCCGTGCAAGCCGGATACATGGACATGAGGGACTTGTACCTGTATGGGCTGGTCTGCCAGACTTTATGGAGTGGCGTGAGGTTGGAGGCATCACCTCCTCGTGGGCCTCATCTGCCGCCGCTTGTTGGACCACGACCACATCCGAGTCCCTATGGTCCATGTGCTCCACAGATCGCCTGCTTCCTGGATGATCATGTTCCACTTCCGTGCTTGGGTGGTGACTTCTATGAGGACTACTACGGAGCTGCCTGAGTTAGTAGTAGTATTCCTAGTATGGTAATAGTTGTATTTCCACCGCCCCGCGTGACTTGTGGAATATGACTAGTGTGTATCGCTCCTAAGTGTAGAAAATAATGTATAGGAGTTGGAATGCTTCCGATGAGATGTAACGCCTTTCCTTATAGTTGTACTCCGTCGGGCTTGTACTAAACTATGAATGGTGTGTATGACCGCTGGTATATATATGGCAGTTTTATATTACCATGTCATACGGATGAACATCTCTTGCATTCCGTGTTATCCATTACATTCCGCACTTCCTTGTTAAATTCTGCCATCCTGGTTTAAACCTTTGCTTTGTTTCCTAGGATGGTCAACACCAAGAATAATCCTGCTGCCCCGAGCAGGAGAAGCCAGCAGCAGCTGGAAATGCAAATCTGCCTCAACCGCCATCTTTGGCCGAGGTTATGCCGAAGCGTAACGCAATAAGCGTGAGACCAATCGCCATCGAGCGGATTGAACAAAACACCGCACGCCAGCCAAGAAATGATTTGGTTTCACTCAATGACTTCGCTGTCAGTATCCACCGGTTCAAATATTCCGCTGAGCCTCTCGACGCGATGATTGGCTTCGCAAAGATCAACCACAAGCTGCGCTCGCCAACGTGGCCGAGGCCGACAAGGTTACCTTTGCCGCTTATCATCTTGAAGGCCCCGCTAGTCTCGTGGGAGAATTATGAGGCTATGCGTCCGTTGGACAAATTACAACTTGGGCTGAATTCAGTGCCGCCTCCGTGAGCATCACATCCCGTAAGGTCTCATGGACCGCAAAAGGGAGGAATTCTGCAGCCACCCAAGGTAGGTCGACAAAGGATGCCTACACCGTGAATTTGGGAATTTAGCACGTTATGCTCCCAAGAAGTTTCTACCGACGCCAAGAAGGTGCAAGGTTCCGCAAGGGACTTAGCCTCGAGCTACGCCGAGACCTTCGTCTCGCATGAGTGCACTTTTTTCGGCTAGTCAATAAGGCTATCGCCAAACCGGGTAGTCTGATTTTGAGGCTACACGCAGCACGTCCGTGACTCGATCTTCATCCGCTCGATCCCGTGGCGCCGGTTTGATTCCAAATACTGCTCTACCACCCGTGTTCACCCCGAGGCTATCCTTTGAGGCGCCGCCCCAACCAGCAAAGATGTTCCGCCTAAGACTTATGGAGGCCCCATCGCTAATGCTGCTCCACGCCCCAATTTGATAACTTGCTTCAAGTGGAGAGACGGGCCACTACATCCGTGAGTGTCCCCAAACAACCCCACCAAGTTGGAAAGTCTCTTGGCCGTGGCAAGCCAAAGCAGAAAGGTGCTCCATGTTAAACCAGCTTGCCACTACTGTGGCCACGCCAACTATGTTTCGCCAAGAAACTTATGAGGATCCCAACGCCGTTCTCGGTACGCCTTGTTAATTGCCATCCGCAACTCGTTCTTTTGATACCGAGCATCTCATTCATTTATTTCGAGAGCTATGCTCGATTGCACAACACCACATTCTCGTGACATGCATACCTCCATGGAAATTAAACTCCTGGTTCTAGATGGCAAACCTCTAGAATAAGTCATGGGAATGAAATCCTTGTCGACAGATTAGTCTTTCTTGCATCTCTAATAGCTCTCAAGTCCTCTGACATAAACATCATCTTGGGTATGGACCGGATGTCACCCCATTATGCTAAGATTGATTGCTCTACTAGAACTGTTCAGCTCACCCATCCTTCGGCAAGACAGCTTAATGTTTTAACCCGAGTGTCGAAACGCCACTTTACTCCTTAAATGCCAACCCCTTCCGCACCTCAAGATATTCCGTAGTCCGTGATTTCCGGATGTCTTTCAGAGGAACTGCCAGTGTTCCACCCGACAGGATGTCGAGTTCGTGATAGATCTTGTTCCCTAACCGCCCCAATCTCTAGAAGACCTTATAAGATGGCACCCTAGAACTAGCCGAGCTTAAAAAACAACTCGATGAGTCCTTGCAAAAGGGTTTCATCCGTCCTAGTTCATCCCCATGGGCTTGCCCCGCCCTCTTCGTCAAGAAGAAGGATGGAACGGATCGGATGGTTGTAGATTACCGACCGTCAACTTGGTCACTATCAAGAACAAGTATCCGCCCCCGTGATCAACGATCCGTATGATCAGCTCGCTGATCCTCGCCTTTTCCAAGATGGATTTGAGGTTGGGCTACCATCAAATCAAAATCAAGAACGGGACATTCCTAAACGGCCTTTGTTACTCGTTATGGCCAAGACGAGTACACCGTCATGTCCTTTGGGTTAACCAATGCTCCAGCCACCTTCTCTCGGTTAATGAACTCAATCTTCATGGAGTATTTGGATAAATTGTCGTGGTATACCTCGATGATATACTCATCTACTCCAAGAATGAGGAAGAACATGCCAACATCTAAGGCTAGTATTGATGAAACTTCGAGAGCACCGCCTTTATGCCAAATTCTCTAAGTGTGAATTCGGTTACCGTAAGTGACCTATCTAGGCCATGTAATCTCCGGTAAGGGCATTGCTGTCAATCCCGAAGCGAAGTTCAAGCCGCCCTGATCGGACTCCACCTGAATCGGTCAAGCAAGTTCGAGTTTCTCGGTTTAGCGAAGCTATTGCCGCCGCTTCACGAGAATTTCTAAAGTTGCTAAACCTCTAACCGAACTCCTCAAGAAAGATAAAAGGTTCAATGGACGCCACAAAGGCGAAGTTCAGCTTTCAGAACTGAAAAGACGCTCGACATCTACTCCCGCATTTGTTCCACCAGATTTTTCTAAGGACTTTATTATCTATTGCGACGCCGCGACAAGGACTAGGTTGCATACTCATGCAAGATCGCCATGTGATTGCCTACGCTTCTCGACAGCTAAGGCCCACATGAGGATAACTACCCCACACACGATCTAGAGCTTGCAGCAATGGTTCATGCACTCAAAACCTGGCGACATTACCTTCTTGGTAATCGCTATAAATCTACACCGATCACCAAAGTCTGAAATATATCTTCACCCAACCGGATTTGAATCTCGTGCAAAGACGTTGGGTCGAGTTGATTACAGATTACGACTTAGGAATATCTTACACCCTGTGCAAAGCTAATGTCATGGCTGACGACTAAGTCGCAAATCTTATCAGAATAACCTGATGTTACAACAAAGTCAACCATTTCTCCACGAGGAATTTCGTAGCTTAATCTCCACATTGTTCCTCGAGGATTCCTTTCCACCCCGGTGGCGAAACCTACCTTACGGATCAGATCATCAAAGCACGTAAGGTAGATCCGGAATCTCCGTGATCGGGAGAAACATCAAGAAAGGAGTCGCAGATTGTTTCTCCATTGATGAACAAGGTGTCGTGTTCTTTGGAGACCGCCTAGTGGTTCCTAAGGTGCGCAACCTCGAGGCGATTGATCCTTAAGGAAGCTCATGACTCTCCTCTCACCATTCATCCCGTAGTACTAAAATGTATCAAGACCTACGCCAGAGGTTTTGGTGGACTAGGATGAAGAGAGAAATCGCTCAATACATTGCTAATTGCGACGCTCTGTCGTCGAAGTTAAAGCAGAGCATCAACGGCCTGCTGGTACCCTTCAACCTTTGGAAATTCCTGAATGGAAATGGGATAAAATCGGTATGGATTTCATTACCGGGTTTCCAGACCAAGAGAGGGAATAATGCTATCTTCGTTGTCATTGATCGCCTTCCAAAGTAGCCCACTTCCTACCCGCTCGTGAGAGTATAACCGCTAGCCAGCTAGCTGATTTGTACATCTCTCGAATAGTGTCTCTTCATGGTGTTCCATTGAGATTAACTCGCACCGTGGAAGTCTCTTCACCTCTCGATTTTGGGAAAGTTTCCAAAACGCTATGGAAACTCGCTCTCCTTTAGCACCGCCTTCCATCCTCAATCAAGTGGTCAAGTAGAACGAGTCAATCAAATCCTAGAGGATATGCTTCGAGCTTCACATCTCTTTCGCATGAATTGGGAGAAATGCCTTCCATTCGCCGAGTTCGCTTATAACAATAGTTATCAAGCCAGCTTGGGCAAAGCTCCTTTCAAGTTCTTTATGGACGGAAATGTCGAACGCCTCTTAATCGGTCGAAACCGGGAGAGACAACTCTTTGGCCCGGATATGATTCAGAAGCGTAAGAGCAGGTTCGCGTTATTCGTGAGAAATTGAAAACAGCCCAATCTCGCCAAAAGAGCCAATATGATCGCAAGCATAAGCCTATGGCTTATGAAATTGGCGAGAAGGCTTACCTCCGGTTACTCCTTTGAAGGGAACCCATCGATTCGGTATCAAAGGCAAGTTGGCTCGTTACATTGGACCCTTTCGCATTCTTGCCAAACGAGGAGAAGTTGCCTACCAATTGAACTACCTCCGCATCTTTCCAGAGTCCATGATGTCTTCCACGCTTCCCAACTCAGCGTTGCTTCTCGGATCCTATCCGTGGAGTGGACCACTAAACGCTTGATCTCCAAGATAACCTCACCTATCGAGAATATCCCGCTCAGATTTCGATCAAGCCGAGCGCACCACTCGACGCCGTAATATCAAGTTTCTAAAGGTTCAATGGTCAAACCATTCCGAGCAAGAAGCAACTTGGGAAAGGGAGGATCGCCTACGACTTGAGTATCCCACCTTTTTCGCAACAGATCCTAAATCTCGGACGAGATTCTTTTGAGTGGGGTGAGTTGTCACATCCTAGCTAGACCATGCATTAGGGTGTGCATCATGTTTAAATTTCATTTGAATTTGAAATGGGAAGACAGAAACCCCGTAACCCCCCTTAATTCAACTAGGGTTTACTAAAATTTATTTCAATGAACCTGAAATGCCCTTCAAAATGCTCATCATCTTTGCTTTGGTTCAGAACCTATGTCAAAAGTGGTGCACCATTTTCTAGGTCATCCAAAGGTCTTTGAATTAATTCATTAGTTTTTGAACTTGAGCATTTCAAATTATATAAAATATTTCAAATGTCCAAAAATTGCCAAACCAAAATGTTTCATGTTGGAAATATTTCAACAATGGACCAGAGCATTTTGGTGAATTTTGAAACTGTTTTGGTATTTTTAAAACTCCACAAAGTTGCAGAAAAATAGAAAAGATAAAACAGGAAGAACTTACAGGGCGCCTCTACTACCGCCCACTGCTGCCCAGCCAAAGAGCCAGGCCAATGAGCTGCTTGGCTCGGCCAGCAGCAGCCAGTGCTCGGGCGGCGAAGCACCGCATGGGTGCCACGCACCTGGTTGCCGCCGCCTCCTCTCCGCCCAGCTGCCGACGTGGTTCGCCTCTCTCTCTCCCCCAACCCCTTGACACCTCCTCTCCTCCCTGCCTCTCTCTCGCCCTCGCTTTGGCCGCCGCCGCCAAGACCATCGCCAGAATCAAGCCCCCGCCGTCTGTGCTCCTCCTCACCTTGTCCAGAGCTCCGCCGCCTCAACTACCCCGAACTAGCCGAGCCCCGCCTGCTCAAGTGAGCCGAATCCACCACACCGACCTCGACCGAGTCCACTGTCAGCGGAGATCCCTTCAACGCCGCTGCCGCCCGCCCGCCCCGACCTCAACGAGCGCTTTCTACGAGTTGTCCGTGAGCCCATCTACCTCCCTTCCTTTCTCTCGCTCTCTCGAGCAGTGTAGCAACCGAACGGAGCTCACCAAGACTCGCCGCCGCGGAGCTCGTCGCCGACGTGTTCCCGTCACCCTCCGCCACCTCTTGGTGTCCATCACACTCACCGCACCCCATGGGGTCTAACTATGCACTTCCCGCACCTCACCGACCCTCTAGCCCCAAGTTCGCCTTCGCCAACTCCGGCGGCCGCTTAGTTCGTCGCCGCGCCGATTCCGCCACCCGACCCCAACCGACTCCACCAAGAGTCGGCATGTTCCCAGCTACCCATAGCCACCTCCGCTGCTCGCTTGGTCGCCGGAATGGCTAAACGCACTTCCGCCGCCGCTCGGGCTCGCTGGCGGCTAGACGCCGTGCAGCCGACGTGGACTTTGACCACGGTGGGCCTCGTTGACTCGATGAGTCAATGACAGTGGGGCCCACCCTCGTTAACTAAATAGGTTTAGTTTTAATTAAACATTAGTTAAACTAATTACCCCGACACCTGGACCCACAACAGTTTGACCTGGACGCCTCCGTTGACTTCGACGCCATGTCGACGATGGTCGACGAATAATTTAATTTCTGGATTTATTCTAATATAGGAAATTCCGAATATAATTCAAACTTCAAATATTCATAACTTTTAATCAGAATCCAAATGCAAAGATTTATATATGAAAATGATCAGAAAAATCCATTCTATCCATTGGTACAGGTTTCATGCATGTTAAAACAAGTTAACCTTGCTGTTTAAACAGAATAAGATAATGCACCTTTAGGGCTATTTCAAATGAGCTAGCATTTGAATCTTTGATTCAAATGGGTTCATCCCTTTTTTTTTACCTTGCATTAGGCCAACACACATCCATATTGCCATGTCATAGCATGCATCATATTGTTGCATATTGTCATGTGTGTTTACTTTCGGTATGCTTTTCGTGATAGGTTCTGCCTCCGAGGATAATCTCGACTATCCATCTGAAGGGCAGTACTCTACCACCATTCCATCAGGCAAGCAACCCATTGATCATTCCGATACAAACCCATGTTCTCGCTTCGCTTTTGTTTTATCGCATTAAGACAACGCGATTCAAACTGTTGTGTGTGCGGTAGTTGAACCCACTTCCTTTGCATGACCTGTCATTGCCACAAGAATTAGATGAAACCCACTAGTATGTGTAGGAGTTGATTGAGCCATGTTTGTGATTCCTACCATGCTATGCTTGCTATGCTTAGAGTTGTGTCGTCCGCTCATCGGGATGATGAACTGGAGTGAAAGGTTGTGTTGGTTCGAGAGTGAAAGTGTTGAACACGCTTTGGTAAAGGTATCGATGAGAGGCCATGTAGGAGTACATGGTGGGTTGTTTCATTGAAGCCGATCCTAAGAACTGAGATCTGTGTTTGTGATCCATGAAATAGTTACTACCACGCATTGGGCCCAAACCAATGGACCCTCTCGGCTTCTTAACCACCCTTGTTCTTAGTCCGGAGTTGCAAGTAGTTTCGTGTTTGTAGCATGTCAATGCACGCAACGCTGACCTTAGGGGTGGGTTGTGTTGCGGTAGGCACGGGGTCTGTGTACCGAAAGTGCCCGCTTGGTATCTCGGGAACCCTGCACACATCGCTCGGGCTGTATGGGAAACCTCGCCGACTCCTCATGGATGGAACCCGAATAGGCGATAAACCCGACTAGGTACTTGAGTGTTTAGGTAGGTGTGGCCGACACCCACGCTGGGCTTCCGCTGAAGGTTGCCGAGTACATGTCGGTAAACGGCGGTAAGTGGTGAGAGCGTGTGAAGAAGTACACCCTGCAGGGTTTTAATATGATCTATTCGAATAGCCGTGTCCACGGAGAAGGACTTCGGGTTGCCTATATCAGTTCATAGACAAGTAAATGGACACTACTAAAAGCCTCAAGATAGTGTGAGTATCATGGATGGCCCTCTCGTGGGTGACGAGAGAGGATCCACGGTGGAGTATTGTGATGGTGATTAGTGGACTCGTGTGCGCATAAATGCTTTACAAGTGGTGTCACGAGGATAGCTTAGCCAAGAGTCAAAGCTGGCTTGTTGCAATTAACTCCACCACCTTCTTGAGAATGTGCATGTATGATAGGATTCTGTAGTAAGACTTGCTGAGTACCTCCGCACTCATGTTTGCTTAATTAATGTTTTTAGAGGACAACACTGCCCTCCGATGGGTTCTATGTAGATCTCGACTTCGACGAGTGAACTAGCCACCTGTGGTGGTCCAAGGCTTGTGAAGGGCCATTGTAGATAGAAAGGCTTCAACAAGCTTTCTTTCTTTCTAGAGTCTCAGATCAGACTAGTTTGCTTCCGCATGTGCTTGTATGCTTGTATGACTTGAGTGTTGGGTCATGTGACCCCTACCTGTATGGATATAGTTATGTATGGCTCCTCTGAGCCTCTTAAATAAAGTACTTTGAGTTGTAGAGTTTTGTTGTGATGCCTTGTTGTATTTACTCATATCGGGCATATTATGGTATGATTGAAATGCTTGGTATGAGGGATCCGACAAACTAGTTGTTTATCCTTGGCAGCCTCTCATATGGGGAAATGTAGTCTCGTGCTTCGAGCGATAGTAGTCCGCTACAGCCCGGTTCACCGGAGTCCTGCTAGCCCAAAGACTACCGCTTGGACACTTGACTGGCCGGCATGTGTTTCACTTCGCTCCTATGTATGTCCTTCGGGAAATGTCACGCGGTGGTATTCGAGTCCTGCCTAGCCTGCTACAGCCCAGATACCGAGTCCTCATAGCCCAGCTACAGCCCGAATATATACGCTGATGACCGACATGCTCGATGTGATTCATGTATGCCTGTCCCCATAGGTTAGCGCCGCTTGGGTTCACGACTAGCCATGTCGGCCCGGTTCTTTGTCATGTGGATGCTAGCGACACCATCATATACGTGAGCCAAAAGGCGCAAACGGTCCCGGCCATGGTAGGGCGACACCCATGGGAATACCGCATGTGAGGCCGCAAAGTGATATGAGATGTTACCGCCAGGTCGATGTGACTTGGAATCGGGTCCCGACAAGACAAGAGTAGATCTACCACGAGATCGTAGAGGCTAAACCCTAGAAGCTAGCCTATGGTATGATTGTTGTTCGTCCCCACGGACTTAAAACCCTCCGGTTTATATAGACACCGGAGAGGGCTAGGGTTACACAGAGTCGGTTACAATGGGAGGAGATCTACATATTCAGACGCCAAGCTTGCCTTCCACGCCAAGGAAAGTCCCATCCGGACACGGGACGAAGTCTTCAATCTTGTATCTTCATAGTCCAGAGTCCGCCAAAGGTTATAGTTCGGCTATCCGGACACCCCTAATCCGGACTCCTCAAGAGCCCCGAACTAGGCTTCAATGATGATGAGTCTGGCGCGCAGATTGTCTTCGGCATTGCAAGGCGGGTTCTTCTCGAAATTCCGTGTACCTGTCGAATAGTGTTCGGCTTCTCATGAATATTGCGCTCCTTGGCTTCCACGCCCAATAATGGCCATCTTCCACGTGTCAAACAAATGCAAAAAGCCAGGGTGTTTTTCCATTTACCCCCCTAGCTGCGCAAATGAGCTGCCTATAAAGGAGACAAGGATTTAGATCTGAATCACACCATCTTCCCTTCGCGACCATTCATCAGAGCGCATCCGACAGAGTTACATTCCATCATGGCCAATCGACGCAGCTCCTCCTCTCGCCTCCCAGCCCTCACCGAGATTGGGAGAGATGCTCTGCCCCGCACAATGAGCTAGTGACGCCCAAGCCAAGGGGTTTCTCCCCAGCCTACATGGTCCCGGTTCGAGCTGGGCTTGCCACCTATAATGGTGGAAAGCAAGCGGAGAGCGTCCCCAATCCCTCCGAAGGAGAGCGGGTATACCTTGTCCCTTATTTGATAAGAGGGCTCGGATTTCCAATTCATCCATTTCACCGGGGGCTCCTGGAGTTCTACGGCCTCCAGTTGCATAACCTTATGCCTGCCTCCATATTGCATATTGCGGGCTTCGTAGCCCTTTGCGAGCTGTTTTTGGGCATCGAGGCTCATTTCGCGCTATGGAAGAAGTTGTTCTGTCTTGTGCCCCGTTCTCAGGATGGGTCGATATATCAAGTGGGCGGAGCCAAACTATGGCACATCGCCGGGACCGGATATCTATCCGGAACCCCGAGGAAGGCGTCCGAAGACTGGCCTTCAGAATGGTTTTATATAGAAGATGTCCCCCTGCCGGACCCTGTTCGGATCAGCCTCCATGAGTTCAATAATGCTCCTTTGAAGAAGCGCCTAAGCTGGCGTCCACGGAGCCCTCAGAAGGAGAATGACAAGGACTTCCTTTACCTGATGAGCCGGATAAGGTTGTTAGCTCATTCCAGACTGACCATGATCGGGGTCATGGCCCCATGCATTATGCGGGGGGTGCAGCCGCTTCAGTATAGAGGCCAGCCCATGTGGATTTCAACGGGGAGGATGATGCCACCCGCTGCGGCCGTAAGGGGCCGGGATCGGTTGCCGCTCTGACGTAGATCTTGTCCGCACTGTACAAGGGAGAAGAGGAGGAATTTCTCCGCGTCAATCCACAGGGCGGATTTTCTATGCACAATCCTCCAAGCTGGGTAAGCGGACACTTCTTTTTGCCCATCCGTTCCATATTCCCATAGTCAAGTACCTTATCTTGTGATTTCGACGCAGAACTCGCGCCGGCCGAAGCGATATAAATAGCGCCCTCCACAACCCGAGGATCCGAACGGTCCCTTGATCCGGCCTCCCAAGAGGATCCGGACATATCCGTGGAGCTGGTCGATGGGGTATTTCACCAATTGAGCATCGACAATGCCTTGGTGGCTATTACAGCCGATTATTCTGGACTGCTCCCCGCCTCACAAGTAATCGAGACCGAAGTCCTAATAATCCGAAGATGATCCATCTGTGCTTATTTTTTATCACCGTATACCAATGGTGTTTCGCAAGCGAGGATCTCGAGGCGGAATGCGGAGCCTGCGGCGACTAGCCAACAAGGGACCGCGAGGGCGGGTAGGCTAAAGAGACACGATGTCCGGGTCGAGGCACCAGCGCAGCAGTAATGTGCGCTGCCTTATTCCAAGGTATTATTCTTATGATGCATACTAACGCCCATGCTCTCTTCTTTTTAGGAAAAAGAGGGCTCGACGGACTATATCCGGAGAAATTGCCAATCGACCCTCCACCAGCCAGGCTCCAAAGCCAGGTCCAGAAGCAGAGGCGAACACGAGGCGTGCGCCAGACGCTCCTCCGACAGAGGATGCGGACAGACTGTCCGCCACCAATTCCGAGGTGGAGAGTGCCATGAATCACAAAGGCCGCTTGACAGTTCTTCAGGACGCTTGTTTCTCCCAAGAGGCATTGATGCCTTCAATTGGGAGATGCGCACTCCGTGCCGCCAAAATGGTCTAGCCAGAGCCACGGCGCAAAGATGTGAAAGACATACGGGTGAGAAAATTTGATGGTTATATATGTCAAGAGTCTCTCGAGACTTTAAACAGCTTAGAATAACTGATTTAAGGATCATTTGTTATGCAGGATCTTACAAAAAGAATAGCCAACTGTCCCAGAGCTGGAAGAGTGCCAAGCCCAACTTGAGGTCCGACTAGCCATGCAGGGGAGACCAAGGAGACCCCTCCGTAATATACGCTTGAAAGATAAGTATGTTGTGAAGTGCGGCGTGTGCAACCGACAATATCATTGCAGATGGCGCCGAGTAGATCCGGATAAGCAACAACTCTTGCGCCGGTTAAAGGTCGGCGAGAGCGCGCTTACGAGGGTGAGGCAGAGAAGAATAATCTCCAAGATGCCAACACCCAGCCGGGCGAGGAACTAAAGGATGTTCGTGCTCACCGCCGGACTCGTGAAGGAGAATCGACGGCTTCGACGCTGCATTTTTAGTAAGTGCTTGAACAAACTTTGAAAAAGAGTTCGGCGAGGAAGTCGACTAACGAGTTATGTCTCAGAGGTATGCTCACTGTGTCGCCCCGCAGAGGAAATGCCCGGTTCTATGGGTGACCTTCTTCCCGAGCTCTTACAACCGCATGAACGAAGTTCGGCGGGTGATGAAAGGCGCCTGTGCCTTGTGGCTATCTGCCTCCATGCCCAAGGCCTTGGAGAGCTTGCAGAGATGTTTAAGGAGCGCGGCGCGCTTCCTATTATGGAAGATATCGGCCTGCCATCAAGGTGCCGTGGAGGCTCGGGCCATGGTGAAGACACGGTACACGGTTGCTGACCCAAACCACATGGCCGAGGTCGGACCTGTGGGGGCCGATGGGAAGGAGATCCTGTGAGTTTAGTGTACGCCAAGTAGAGTTGGTCATTAAATATTCCCAACAGATGTAAACTAGACAACCTGTTGGATGGTACCGAAAAGGAATATGCTCACCAAATTGACTATGTAATTTAAGATGACATGTAAAATGCCTTCTAGCCGATTGTAGATCGCTTGTCATGGCGGACCTTTTCGCTTCAGCCTCGGGACCCGATAGTCCTGAGTGTGTCCGAATACCCTCTCGGTTATGTAGGAACCGGGCATGCATGGAGACCAAAGCGTAGGGGTCATTAGTGCTTGAATGCATAAGTGCCCAACTAGTTATGTTATATTACATGGTTAGTAAGAAACATCTTCCAGGAGAATAGTTCCGTTAGGGGTTCCTTTCTCGAGGCATGCCCTAAAGTGCATGTCCGGACTGTGAAAAAGCGTAAAAGCATCTGGGGCAGATAAATAAACAAGTGAGAAATCATCTTTAGTTCACCGACCAAATATTCCCTTAAGAACGCTTAGCTTTCGGCTTCACCCATCCGAGGTACACATCCGGCTGACCCGACAAAGAATAATCGTAGAGGTGCTCCTTTACCGCCTAGCCTAACAATGGGAATGTAGGGTAAGAACAGAGCCAGCAACCCAGACACAAAACTTAAGTCATATCGATGCATATAATGGTGAATAGTAGGTACATGCGGAAGTGTGATACATGTGTTGGGCATGAAGCCCGTATAAATAAGCTTCATATGAAGCCCCTGTATAATGAGCGCGGATAGTGCGTCAGTTGTGTGCGAACAAGGCGTGAACAGGCCCTTAAGGCTGTAAGGGAAAGGGGGGAGAAGGAGAGAAATAAAAGACAGCTAATGTGTAAAAAATAGACAGAGAAAGGAGACGAACACAGAGTCCGCGCTAGGCGAGAATCTTCGGAGACGGGCTGCGCTCCATGGGTTCGCTCAAGTCGCTTATCCGATGCATCTCGCATACACGGTACACTCCACTAGTCAGACTTGGTCAATAATAAAGGGACCTTCCCATTTGGGCTTGAGTTTGTCCTTTTCTTGTCCGGCAGCGAGAACTAACTCACCAACATTGTAAGTTTTGGCCCGCATTTCTGCATTGATATCTCCGAGCCTCGCTGTTGATAGAATGCGGAACGGGCTTTTGCCACATCACGCCCTCCTCCAAGGCATCCAAACTGTCCCGCCGATCAAGTTCGGCTTCTCTTTCTTCGTACATGCGCATTACGAGGCGAGTCATGAATTATGTCACAGGCGAACCGCCTCAGGCCAGATACCATAAAGAATGGTGTGAATCTGGTGGTGCGATTCGGCGTGGTCCGCAGCCCCGTAGTACGGAGTCGAGCTCTCTACCCAAAGGCGTGTTAGATTCCTTGAGGGACCACACTAATCTGGGTTTGATGCCGCCATGATTAGACCATTTGCTCGCTCGACTTGATCGTTAGTTTGTGGGTGATAGATCAAGCATAGTCGAGCTTGATTCCCATGTTTTGCACCGAGTTTGACCTCGTCGGCCGTAAAGTTCATGTCGTTATCGCTGATGATGTTGTGGGGACGCCAGAACGTGTACGACCCTTGATATGAAGTCTATCACCGGTCCGGATTCGCCGCCTTAACCGGCTTGGCCTCTATCCATTTGGTGAATTTATCCACCATGACTAGTAGATATTTTTGCTTGTGGGTTCATCCTTTAAGGGTCCAACCATGTCAAGCCCCTGCACCGCCAAGGGCCGTGATGGGTATGTTTTGGAGGGCGGTAGGTGGCATATGGCTTTGGTTAGCAAAGAGCCGGCAACCGACGATTGTTGGACTAAGTCCCGAGCATCTTCCCGGCCGTCGGCCAATAAAATCTGTACGGAAGGCCTTGCTTACAAGGACCCGGCTGCGCATGGTGTCCGCCAAGTCCGCATGAATTTCAGCCAAGATTCCGCCTTCCTCTTCGGAGATACACCTTTGAAGGACTCGGTGGTGCTTTTCTTATAAAGCTCTCCTCATGGGCTTTATAGGCTTTAGATCGCCGCACTATGCAGCGTGCCTCGCTTTTGGTCCTCGGAAGTTCCTGCCTGGTTAGGTAGGCTAGGAATGGTTCTGCCCACGGGCAATGACCGCCATTATTACGTAATGAAGGTGTTACTGCTGGCGAGCCTCCTGCTGTGTCGTAATGTTCGTGTCGGCAAGGCGTTGGGTCCGGCTGTTATTTCCGGACTCCCCTTCCCATAATACGGATGGCTTGAACAGCCTCTCCAAGAAGATATTGGGGACGCCATCGCTTATGCCAATGCGCGCTAAGATGTCCGCCGCTGATTGTTTTCCGAGCTATATGGTGAAATTCGAGCCCTTCAACCGAAATGACATTTTAGGACGGCGCTGCGATAAGCTGCCATTTTGGATACTTGGCATCAAAGTCCCCATTTATTTGGGATATCGCGAGGTTCAATCTCGCGCACCTCTAGGCGTTGAATGCCCATGGAGACCGCCATCCGAGACCATGTAGAAGGGCCTCGATTCGGCTGCGTTGTTGGAGTCCGATACATTATCTAGAGTACGATGAACACTACTCCTGTTGGGGTCGTTGTGACGACGCCAAATTTCCCCAGACCTGCCAACATTTTGGAGCTGTCAAGTGCATGATCCAGCTTGGAATATGTGTCGACTCTTTAGGGAGTTCGCTTCATCCATTCAGCGATGAAGTCGGCCAAAACTTGCGATTTAATAGCTCGCCGTGGCTTATAGGTTATGTCGAACGGAGGAGCTCAATGGCCCATTTGGTAATCCGCCCGTCGCGTCATGGGTTGTTTATAATATTGTTAAGAGGTACTTCAGAGGCTATCGTTATCGAACACTCTTGAAAGTAGTGTCGCAGCTTCGAGATGCTATAAACATCGCGTCGCTATCTTTTGATAATGCGAGTACCGCGACTTGCATGGAGGAGGACAAGGGACACGAGTAAACTGGCTTTTGAAGGGGAATTTGTGTCCGTCCGCTTTCGCTCGACGACGAGTACTCGCGCTTACAACTTGATGAGTTGCCGCGATGTATAATAGCATTGGTTCGCCCATGTTAGGCGCAGCCAGACCGGGTTTGTTGCCAATATGGCTTTTATTTCTTTGAGTCTCGGCCATATGCATCCGCCCACTGGTGTTCGTGCGCGGAGGAGGCGATAAAGGGTAATGCCTTTTCTCCAAGCGGGAGATAAAGTGGCTTAGAGCTGCCACGCATCTAGTCAATTTTTGTATTTGTTTGAGGTCCTTTGGGATATCCAATTGTGACAGAGCTCGGATCTTGGCTGGGTTTGCTTCAATTCCTCTACCGGATACAATGAAGCCCAAGAGCTTTCCGGCTGGTACGCCGAAAATGCATTTTTCCAAGTTAAGCTTGATGTGGTATGTTCGGAGGTTATCGAATGTGAGCCTCAAGTCGTCTACTAGAATTTCGACATGCTTGGTTTTGACGACCATGTCATCTACGTATGCCTCCATTGTTTTGCCAATCTGGCTTGCCAGACATGTCTGAATCATGCGCTGATATGTTGCGCCAGCGTTTTTGAGCCTGAAGGGCATTGTGTTGAAGCAGAATGGGCCGTATGGGGTGATGAATGCCGTTGCGGCTTGGTCTGGCTCTGCCATCTTAATTTGATGGTAGCCGGAGTATGCGCCGAGGAAACACAATGAATCGTGTCTCATGGTAGCATCGATAATTTGATCGATGCGAGGAGGGGAAGGATCCTTTGGGCAAGCCTTGTTGAGGTCCTTGAAATCGACGATAGGCGCCAGGATTTGTCCTTCTTGGTACCATTACCAGGTTTGCTAGCCATCCGGATGTTTTATATCTCGATGAATCCGCCTCCATGAGTTTGGCTAACTCCTCTCCCATGGCTTGTCTCTTAGGTTCGAGAAATGTCAAGAGCCTGCTTGATCGGCTTGAATCCTTTTAGGATGTTTAGGCTGTGCTCGCCAATGGCGTGGTATTCCCGGCATGTCTAAGGGTGCCGTGCAAAATGTCCCAATTTTTATGCGAGGGAATTCTCGTAGTCTGGCGTCTACATCAGGGTTTAATTGCGCCCGATGGAGGCTGTTTTTGTAGGATCCGTTGGATGGACTTGGAATTTGACTATTTCGTCTGCCGGTTTAAAGGAAGTGGACTTGGATATTTTATCGAGTATCACATCGTCCCTGTTCACCATGGAGCGCAGCGCAGTCAGTTCCTCGGCCGCTAGGGCTTTGGATAGTGCCTCGAGGGCCAAGTCATGGATGTCTTATTTTCGGTGGAGTGCTATGTCCGGGTCACTAGCAAGAGTTATGATTCCGTTGGGCCCGGGCATTTTGAGCTTCATGTACCCGTAATGGGGTATAGCTTGAAAAATTGTGAATGCCTCTCGCCCTAATAGAGTGCGGATGTCTAAAGAGTGATGATTCCGTTGAACGAGGCCACTTGGAACGTGACCTTCTCGGACCTGTAATTATCCGGCGTGCCGAACACCACATCTAGTGTGATTTTTCCTGTACAGCACACTTCCCGACTGGGGATTATTCCTCTAAAGGTTGTACTGCTTCGCTCAATGTGGCTCCAGTCTATTTCCATTTTTCAAGGGTTTCTCATAAATGAGGTTCAATCCACTGCCACCGTCCATGGGTACCTTTGGTAAGGCGAAAGTCCGCCCACTATTGGACCGAGGACCAATGCGGCCGGTGCTCGGGCTGTTCGAATTTAGGTTCATCACCGGCATTAAAGGTAATAGCCGTGTTACCCATGGGTTTATTGTTGTTACTTGGTAGACTTCGCAAGGCTGCGAAGTGTTCGCTTCGCATATTATTTGATGCGAAAGTCTCAAGACTATTAATACCGTGATCGGTATCCCCGGGCTGGTGCTCGTGGATTCGGAGTTAGAAGCTCTTCGCCACTTCCGCCACCTGCCGGAGTATCCAACATGCTCTAAGGCTATGAGTTGGCGTGGCGCCTCTCAGATACTCTAATTTTACAGGTCTCATTGGGCCATCCTCCAAGACGGTTCCATGCCCTATAGAGGGTTTTTGCTTTTGGTGTTTAACCCGTGTGCTGGCGATAATGCACCTGTTATTTCGGATCGGGTTGTATTCAGGGCGGATTGTCCCAAAATTTTATTTCGGTTTTCCAGCGCTTTCCATCGCGCGATTTTCGTATTATGGTCGCCAAGTCAGCGGTAATTTCACGGCGACTTATGGCGTTGAGGATTCCGCTTGTCCGTGCAATTATTGCAGAAGAGTAAAATTGCGCCCTCCTCGCGGCAGTCCTTTATCCTGTTCATGACCAGGAGGAATCTGCCCAAGAATGGTGTATCGCTTCATGGGCTCTTGCCAATTTGGGATAGATCATTTATGTTTGGGTGGGTGGGTGGAATTGAATCCGAACTTCGCCCAATTTAAGACTCAGGGCCAAGGAGTTTCCGAACTCGAAGCTTGGGTTCTTGGATGTTGTCCAATGAATCTAGCCTCACGACTAACTTTAGGTTCAGGGCTTGAGTGACGCCCTCCCTCCACGGGTATCCGCTTGGGGATCGAACCGGACCTAACTAGTCCTTAAGATAGATGAAGGTTTGCCGCATTGTTCCTCCACCACCGCAACGTGATGGGTGACCTGGGAGAGTTAATCTCGCCGGATCGGGTTTAGGCCCAATCTGATCGTAGTCTCATAGCGACTCCTGTATAGCGCTATGATCCAATAGCTCATTTAAGGAAGAGAGCTCCATCGGATCAAGTTCTGAGTTGACGTGAAGATTGCTTTCGATGACCCGAGAAGTCATCGTCGGTGAGGCGGCCGAATAGGCGGTCATAAGAAAACCGCCTAGCCGGAGAGTTTGGCCGATAGCCAAAGCTCCTTTAGCAACAAAGGCCAGATTTAAAGACGGGATGAGGCATCCTTCCCGATGGCGACGCACATCGAACTCTCAATGAAAGTACCAATGTCGGTGTCAAAACCGCGGATCTCGGTAGGGGTCCCGAATCTGTGCGCCTAGGCGGATGGTAACATGAGACAAGGGACACGATGTTTTTACCCAGGTTCGGGCCCTCTCGATGGAGGCAAAACCCTACTCCTGCTTGATTAATATTGACGATATGGGTAGTACAAGAGTAGATTTACCACGAGATCAGAGAGGCTAAACCCTAGAAGCTAGCCTATGGTATGATTGTTGTTCGTCCTACGGACTAAAACCCTCCGGTTTATATAGACACCGAAGAGGGCTAGGGTTACACAGAGTCGGTTACAATGGGAGGAGATCTACATATCCGTATCGCCAAGCTTGCCTTCCACGCCAGGGAAAGTCCCATCTGGACACGAGACGAAGTCTTCAATCTTGTATCTTCATAGTCCAGGAGTCCGGCCAAAGGTTATAGTTCGGCTATCCGGACACCCCCTAATCCGGGACTCCCTCAAGGCCACTCGAGCTACTTCATATGGATCTCTTTGGTCCCAACGCTTACAAAAGTCTCGGTGGAAATTCTTTTGGTCTAGTTATAGTTGATGATTTTTCAAGATTTACGTGGGTATTCTTTCTCGATGATAAATCGCAGGTCCAAAAGATCTTCAAAAACTTCGCTAGGAAGGCCCAAAATCAAATTGAAGTGAAGATCAAGAAGGTTCGCAGCGACAACGGAACGGAGTTCAAGAACACAAATGTTGACACCTTTCTTGACGAAGAAGGAATTTCACACGAGTTCTCGGCTACGTACACACCTCAACAAAATGGAGTTGTTGAGATGAAGAACCGGACGCTCATCGAAATGGCGAGAACTATGCTTGATGAGTACAAGACGCCGAAGCACTTTTGGGCAGAAGTGGTTGAGACAGCTTGTCATGCAACAAATCGCTTATATCTTCACAAGCTACTCGGCAAGACGGCATACGAGCTCCTCACCGGTAACAAACCCCAAGTTGGATACTTTCGAGTATTCGGCTCAAAGTGCTACATTCTTGATAAGCATCGTCGTTCAAAATTTGCTCCTAAGTCTCATGAAGGTTTCCTACTAGGTTATGGCTCAAACTCTCACACTTACCGTGTCTACAACAATTTCACCCGAAAGGTTGAAGAGACGGTAGATGTGAAGTTTGATGAATCTAATGGCTCGCAAGTAGAGCAATTGCCAATTGATGTAGGAGACAAAGATCCTTCGGAAGCAATCCAAGACTTGTCTATTGGCAAGGTCCGTCCAACGGAGGTGAAGGAGAGTACCTCGTCTGTCCAAGTGGAAGCTTCTACTTCATGACAAGGTGAACCAAGAGTTGATACGGAAGCATCCACAAGTGGAACACACCAAGATGAAGAAAACGAGGAAGAACATCACGAACGTCAACAACCTCCTTCTCCACCACGACAAGAAAACAACAAGGCCAACAATGGAGAAGATCCAGAAGAAGAAGAAGAACTAGATGATATTCAAACCGGGAGAATCACTCGCTCTAAAACTCGTTTAGCTAACTTTTGTGAAAACTATTCTTTCATCTCTAGCATTGAACCTATGAAGGTCGAAGAAGCATTGGAAGATCCGGATTGGATAAATGCTATGCATGAAGAGCTACACAACTTTGAGAGAAACCAAGTTTGGACATTGGTTGAGAAGCCCGACAACAACCACAACATCATCGGTACCAAATGGGTGTTTCGCAACAAGCAAGATGAAGATGGACAAGTAGTTCGCAACAAAGCACGTCTCGTCGCCCAAGGCTACACACAAGTTGAAGGTATGGACTATGGTGAGACTTATGCTCCCGTTGCTAGACTTGAGTCCATTCGCATCTTACTTGCCTATGTTAATCACCATGATATCACCTTGTACCAAATGGACATTAAAAGTGCTTTTCTAAATGGTGAAATAGAGGAGGAAGTTTATGTCAAACAACCTCCCGGCTTTGTCAATCCTAAGAAACCAAATCACGTTTACAAACTTCACAAAGCCCTTTATGGTCTTAAACAAGCTCCTAGAGCATGGTATAAATGCTTGACCAAGTTCCTTATTGAAAAAGGCTTTGAAATTGGGAAAATTGATTCCACACTTTTTACTAAAAGGGTTAATGGAGAACTATTTGTGTGCCAAATCTATGTTGATGATATTATATTTGGTTCAACTAACCCTCATTTTAGTGAAAAGTTTGGGAAGCTAATGTCGAAGAAGTTTGAGATGTCAATGATGAGTGAACTCAAATTCTTTCTTGGGTTGCAAATCAAGCAAACTAAGGAAGGTACTTTTGTTTCTCAAACGAAGTACACTAAGGACTTATTCAAGAAGTTCAATATGCAAGAGTGCAAAGGTATGTCTACACCCATGCCTACTAGTGGACATCTTGATTTGACCAAAGATGGTAAACCAGTTGACCAAAAGGTTTATCGCTCTATGATTGGTTCATTGTTATACCTATGTGCTTCACGTCCCGATATTATGCTAAGTGTGTGCATGTGTGCAAAATATCAAGTTGCACCTAAAGAATGTCATCTTAAGGCCGTAAAAAGGATAGTGAGATACTTAATTCATACACCAAATTTTGGCATTTGGTATCATAAGAGGGCCTCTTTCGATCTTGTTGGCTACTCCGACTCGGACTATGCCGGAGACAAGGTTGATAGAAAGTCCACTTCGGGTACTTGTCAATTTCTTGGTAGATCTCTTGTGTCTTGGTCCTCCAAGAAACAAAACTCGTATCCTTATCTACATCAAGCGGAGTACATTGCCACTGGTTCATGTTGTGCTCAATTACTTTGGATGACCCAAACTCTTAAAGATTATGGGATATATGTGAAACATGTTCCATTGCTTTGTG
Source organism: Aegilops longissima (assembly GCA_021605205.1). NCBI lineage: Eukaryota > Viridiplantae > Streptophyta > Magnoliopsida > Poales > Poaceae > Aegilops > Aegilops longissima. The sequence continues at coordinate 489,834,829 of CM038677.1, read as the reverse complement.
ACAATGAAAGTTCTATCAACATTCTCGAACAAAGCATATTGAAGTTCGTCATCATTTCATTCGAGATCATGTTGCTAAGGGTGACATTAATCTTAAGCATGTTCACACCAAAAAGCAATTAGCAGATATATTCACTAAACCTCTTGATGAGAAGGTGTTTTGCAGGTTGAGGGGAGAATTGAGCATCATTGATGCTTCAAACCTGGAGTAGAAACTCCCTTGGATACATGCAAGACATGAGCTTATGACTAATCCATGATATCTCTCTTATGATGAAAATCTCATGTCTTGGATATATTTGCATCTTGCATGTTATCTAACTCATGTAGGTACTTGGTTGAACCAAATTCCATGAGATTGTAATCTACTCACATCTTGAGCAATCTCTACATCACCAAGTCTCTACACTATGGTGGTTGAAGACAAGGAAGCACGGAACCATTCAAACATATCCTTTGACATATTCTATGTTGAGCTTCATGATTGACATTTTTTTTGATACACAAGTGCTCCTCCTTGCAACAACTAACCCATGTAGGTAGATGGACTCAAATTCCAAGTGGTGCTCCCAACTCTTGATGAGCTACATCAACCTTGAGCAACCCACACAAGTTCAACTACATGGTCAACACCACCAACCAAGGTATGTTATTCCATCTTAGAGAAGCTTTACTCTAAGTCATGAGCTAAAGCAACTCGCCAAGATGTGAATACATCAAATGCTTAAATGAAAAATGGTAATCCCATTTTGAGCTTAAACGATGAGTATGACCTATGATCAAGTGATCTCACTTGACTCCTAAGTCAATATACTCTAACATAGGTGACTTTGTCGCCGACCATCTCTAGATGAAGTTCTCTCGTGTTCTGTTCTGTGTTTTTGCATTTGTCTCATGCATATTTGTTTCCCTTTTTTTTAAACTTCATCTAGATTTCTTTCTTTTCTTTTTGGTTTGCTCTGCATTTCCTGCATCCAATTCATTGCATATTATTCAGTAAATTCCTTGCAAATCTTTGTGAGATCTTACTCGTCTAGTGAGCTGAGGTGACAAGTGTTTTCTCTGTGATGAACTCGGTTTCACCGATTTGTTGTTTTCGGTCCAACCGAATTCTTCTGGTACAACTGAAGCATACCACTCGGTGCCACCGATTTCACAACAGGAAAAACAGTTTGCCACTTATTATGTGTTTCTTCTGATCCAGCTCCACTCAATGAATCTTGTCCTCTAAAAGCATCACATTTTTATCCAGTGCTTTGTGTTGTGACTCAAGGACCAAACCCATTCACAACAAATTCCAGAAGACCCTTCTTGGAAATTGATGTCAAAGGGGGAGAGAGAGATCACATCAAAGCTTCACTTCCAAAGGGAGAGAGAGAAATCTCCAGGGGAAGAGAATACTCAAGGATCCCAGATGCTTGATGTTCAAGAGGAGAGATGCCACATGTCTTCTTGGGGGGAAAGACATGTTCATATATGTGCTTAGTTGCATTTGCTCTGTTCTTTATATCTTTCAGCCCTGATTTTCTGTTCCGTATCTTCTCCCAGTATCCCATACTAGATTCAGGGGGAGCAAGACATCTAAGGGAAAGAAATCATTTAAATTCATTGCATATCTTTACTCTTGGGGACATGTCTAATCCAATGTGGTACCTAGTACTCACTCTCTACATGTCATCCCAGTCTTGGTATTCTTGTGGTTTCTTCTGTTTGCTCTGGCTAGTAGATGTACCTGTGTTATCTAACCTTGCTTACGCAGGTTCATTACATCCTAAGCCAACTCATGACTACAAGGTAAGTATATGCATCATAATCATGTGTATGAGGAATTCTTGCTGATGTATATACTGTTTGCAAGAAGGACTCATGAGCATGAAGGTATTTTCTTTAATATTCTTTGCTCTGATGCATATGGCCAAGATACATGTAACACATTGCCTACTCTATCATGGTTATGCTCTCACATGCTTCTATATTCCATATTCACATGATTGCATACATGTAGGGGGAGCCTATGCTTGTTACATGTCTTTCCGAAGCTTTACTTGCTATTCTTTATATCTTTATCTAAAGCTTTGATATATGTTGTCATCAATTACCAAAAAGGGGGAGATTGAAAGCACAAGTGCTCCAATAGGTGGTTTTGGTAATTAATGTCAACATATCTCTTGTTGGACTAACACTTTTATCTAGTATGTTTCAGATAAGTTCAACAATGGAGTGGCATGGACTAAAGGATGTGGGAACCCCTTCAAGATGCTAAGGACAAAGGATTGGCTCAAGCTTCAAGCTCAAGACTCTTCATTTTACATTTTAGTGATACAAGATCACATTGAGTCTATAGGAAAAGCCAATACTATCAAGAAGGGATGAGGTGTTGCTTAATGAGTTTCTTGATCCACAGTGCTTAGTGATATGCTCCAAAACCCTCAACTACTTTCCCACTTCCACATATATGACCTAAACCTAAAGTCAAACTCGGCCCCACAGATTCTTTCTATCCGGCGCCACCGAAGTTCAGCTTGTCATAGCCACCGCTGTAACCCTAGGCAAATCGGTTTCACTGATAGGGATCTCGGTCTCACCGAGATGGGATTGTAATCTCTCTGCTTCCCTTCGAACGCTTCAGTCTAACCAAAGTGAGCGATTGGTCCCACCGAGATTACAATGTAAACTCTCTGCTTCCTTTCGTAACTTTTCGGTCTCACCGAAAAGCGAATCGGTCCCACCGAGTTTACCTGACCAACTCTCTGGTTAGCTAATTACCAAAATCGGTCTCACCGAGTTTGTGTAATCGGTCTCACCGAGATTACGTTATGCCCTAACCCTAACCATATCGGTCTTACCGAGTTGCATATCGGTCCCACCGAAAACCCTAACGGTCACTAGGTTTACTGAATCGGTCCGACCGAGTTTGTTGATTCGGTCCCACCAAGTTTGGTAAATTGTGTGTAACGGTTAGATTTTGTGTGGAGGCTATATATACCCCTCCACCTCCTCTTAATTCGTGGAGAGAGACATCAGAATAAACCTACACTTCCAACTTACCAGTTCTGAGAGAGAACCACCTACCCTTGTGTTAAGGCCAAGATATTCCATTCCAACCACATGAATCTTGATCTCTAGCATTTCCCAAGTTGCTTTCCACTCAAATCTTCTTTCCACCAAATCCAAATCCTGTGAGAGAGAGTTGAGTGTTGGGGAGACTATCATTTGAAGCACAAGAGCAAAGAGTTCATCATCAACACACCATTTGTTACTTCTTGGAGAGTGGTGTCTCCTAGATTGGCTAGGTGTCACTTGGGAGCCTCCAACAAGATTGTGGAGTTGAACCAAGGAGTTTGTAAGGGCAAGGAGATCGCCTACTCCGTGAAGATCTACCGCTAGTGAGGCAAGTCCTTCGTGGGCGACGGCCATGGTGGGATAGACAAGGTTGCTTCTTCGTGGACCCTTCGTGGGTGGAGCCTCCATGGACTCAAGCAACTGCTACCCTTCGTGGGTTGAAGTCTCCATCAACGTGGATGTACGATAGCACCACCTATCGGAACCACGACAAAAACATCCGTGTCTCCAATTGCGTTTGAATCCTCCAAAACCCTTCCCTTTACATTCTTGCAAGTTGCATGCTTTACTTTCCGCTGCTCATATACTCCTTGCATGCTTGCTTGTTATGTATTATGAATGTTAAACTTGTGCCTAAACTCCACTTAAACCTAAAGAAGTTAAAAACTGCAACTTTGGTACTTAGTGTCTAATCACCCCCCCCCTCTAGACACCTCTTCTCAAGATCCTACAGGATGGCATATTGTTGATCTGAAATAATGTAGAATTTCTAGAAAGCATGAACGGTTGTTTGAAGAGTGATTTTCAAAGGAAGACCTGGATAAAGCTTCTTACATATTGGGCATCAAGATCTGTAGAGATAGATCAGGACACCTGATGATACTTTCAAGGAACGCACACCTTGACATGATTTTGAAAGAGTTCAAAATAGATCAGTCAAAGAAGGGATTCTTACCTGAGTTGTAAGGTGTGAAATTGAGTAACTCAAAGCTTGACCACGGCAGAAGAAAGAGGAAGGACAAAGGTCGTCCCCTATGCTTTTGTCATAGGCTCTATACGGTATGCCATGCTGAGTATCGCACCTGATGTGTGCCTTGCCACATGTCTGGCAAGAGGGTACAAAGGTGATCAAGGAGTGGATCACCAGATAGCGGTCAAAATTATCCTTATAGGAATAAGGATATGTTTCTCGATTATGGAGGTGATAAAGAGTTCGATGTAAAGAGTTGCGTCGATGCAAGCTTAACACCTATCCAGATAGCTCTGAGTAGAGATACCGGATACGTATAATGGAGCAACAATTTGGAATAGCTCCAAGTGGAACGTGGTAGCAGCATCTACGATATGACATAAAGTTTTGCGAAATACATAGGGATCTGAATATTGCGACCCGCTGACTACAACCTCTCTCACAAGCATAACATGATCAAACCCGAACTCATTGAGTGTTAATCACATAGTGATGTGAACTAGATTATTGATTCTAGTAAACTCTTTGGATGTTGGTCACATGGCGATGTGACCTGTGAGTGTTAATCACATGGCGATGTGAACTAGATTATTGGCTCTAGTGCAAGTGGGAGACTGTTGGAAATATGCCCTAGAGGAAATAATAAATTAGTTATTATTATCATATTTCCTTATTCATGATAATCGTTTATTATCCATGCTATAATTGTATTGATAGGAAACTCATATACATGTGTGGATACATAGACAACACCATGTCCCTAGTAAGCCTCTAGTTGACTAGCTCGTTGATCAATAGATGGTTACGGTTTCCTGACCATGGACATTGGATGTCGTTGATAACGGGATCACATCATTAGGAGAATGATGTGATGGACAAGACCCAATCCTAAGCCTAGCACAAAGATCGTAGTTCGATGCTAAAGCTTTTCTAATGTCAAGTATCATTTCCTTAGACCATGAGATTGTGCAACTCCCGGATACCGTAGGAATGCTTTGGGTGTACCAAACGCCACAACGTGAATCGGGTGGCTATAAAGGCACGCCACGGGTATCTCCGAAGTGTCTGCTATGCTGGTACGAATCGAGATTGGGATTTGTCACTCCGCAGACGGAGAGGTATCTCTGGCCCACTCGGTAGGACATCATCATATGCTAATGTGACCAAGGAGTTGATCACGGGATGATGTGTTACGGAACGAGTAAAGAGACTTGCCGGTAACGAGATTGAACAAGGTATCGAGATACCGACGATTGAATCTCGGGCAAGTACTATACCGGTAGACAAAGGGAATTGAATACGGGATTGATTGAGTCCTTGACATCGTGGTTCATCCGATGAGATCATCGTGGAACATGTGGGAGCCAACATGGGTATCCAGATCCCGCTGTTGGTTATTGGCCGGAGGGTTGTCTCGGTCATGTCTACGTGTCTCCCGAACCCGTAGGGTCTACACACTTAAGGTTCGATGACGCTAGAGTTATAGGGAATAGATGTACGTGGTTACCAAATGTTGTTCGGAGTCCCGGATGAGATCCTGGACGTCACGAGGAGTTCCGTAATGGTCCAGAGGTAAAGATTTATATATGGGAAGTCATCATACGGTCACCGGAATAATTCGGGGAGTTACCGGTATTGTACCGGGACCACCGAAGGGGTTTCGGGGTCCACCGGAGGGTCCACTCTGCCCGGAGGGCCCTATGGGCTGTTTGTGGAGAGGTACCAGCCCCTTAGTGGGCTGGGCGCCCCCTTTAGGGCCCATGCGCCTAGGGTTTGGGGAACCCTAAGGGGCGCCTGCCTTGGGGGCAAGGCAACCCACTGCCGCCTCCCCTCCTCGATTGATCCGAGGGGCCGCCCTCTCTCCTTGCCCCTATATATATGTGGGGGGTGGGAGGGCAGCCGCACCCAAGTTCTGGCGCAGCCCTCTCTCTCTCCCAAGTCCTCCTCCTCTCCCGCGGTGCTTGGCGAAGCATTGCAGGATTGCCACGCTCCTCCTTCACCACCACGCCGTCGTGCTGCTGCTGGACGGAGTCTTCCCCAACCTCTCCTTCTCCCCTTGCTGTGTCAAGGCGTGGGAGACATCACTGGGTTGCACGTGTGTTGAACGCGGAGGCGCCGTGGTTCGGCGCTTAGATCGGAATCAACCGCGATCTGAATCGCTACGAGTACGACTCCTTCATCCGCGTTCTTGCAACGCTTCCGCTTAGCGATCTACAAGGGTATGTAGATGCGCTCCCCTTCCCCTCGTTGCTAGATTACTCCATAGATTGATCTTGGTGATGCGTAGAAAATTTTAAATTTCTGCTACAATCCCCTACAGGAAATGCCCTCACGTCCCACCATCTAGAGTCGGGGTCCGTCGATCCGCGCACATGACATACCAGGAGGAAACACCCGGTGCAATAGAGCCAAGGCGTACACCACCTACACATGCTTCAAAAGCCGCCACCACCATCGTACTCCTTACCCATCTTCATGAAAGAGATTCACATCATCCTTGCGAGGCCAGTCAGCCATCGACGTCGTAAGTCCATATTACAACCTCGAACTATCACCGAAGTCTAAACCCTAAACTTGGAAAACCGGACAAAAGACAACCCTATGATGATTTTTGACTGTTGACCGTACAACGTCCAGTCAATCGCATGTCATACAACCTAGCCATGTTTGGTCAACTTTTGGCCAAAAAAAAGTTTCCAGAAAAAATTGAAAATATTCTCAAAAATCTACACAACCATTTTTTCAATCTGGGAAAGTTTCAACAAATTTTGTCAGGTAGAAAAAATTAAAGCTAAAATTCATATTCAGATCCATTTTTCGTCAAATTTTGGCCAAAAAAAATTCCAGAAAACTTTTATAAAAAAACTCAAAAATCTACACAACCTTTATATTCAATCTAGGAAAGTTGCAACAAATTTTGCCAAGTAGAAAGACAACTAGAGAAAAAATTAAATTCAGAAAATCCTGAAAATTCCACATAATCTTTATATACAATCTAGGAAGTTTTAAAAAATGCCAAGTAGAAAAAAAATTAGAGTGAAAATTCAGAAGCATGGTGACATGGCGCTAACTAGATGGTCAACAATTAATACCGGTCAACATCAGTAAAAAAACCACCACAGGGTTGTCTTTTGTCCGGTTTGCATAGTTCTGGGTTGTAAATTAGACAATTTCGTAGTTCAGGGTTGTGTTTTAGACTTCAGTGATAGTTCGAGGTTTTAATATGGACTTATCTCTTCTTCAAAAAACGCTTTTAGAAAAAAAAATACCAATATCTACAATACCAAATTTGTATCATTAGATCCATCATGAAATGTATTTTCATATTTTATTTATTTTGTATTGTAGATGTCGATATTTTATTCTATAATCTTGGTCAAACTTACACAAGTTTGAAATCGATACACCTTATATTCTGGAATGGAGGGAGTATAGTCTTTGTTGATAGACTCTTCTTGAGGGGTTGGTGGTGCTCGTCGCTCAAAGAAGCAGAGAGATGATGATGGCAAGGGCAAGTTAATTAGCCAAGATCGTGTTGGTAAGGGTTCTCAGACTGCTCCTCCAGCTCATGCTCGCAGAAATGTCACTCGCAAGGCAATCATTAAGGCATCCAATAGTGGTGATGATGTAGAAGAGCAGTTTGTGGGCAATCATGTTGAAACTCAGAATGATGATGATGAGATCAAGGAGGAAGAAGAGCAAGATGGTACTGAGTTACTCTGTGTATTGATGATCTAAACAAGCTTGGGAAATCTGAGTACCGGCTAGTTCATGAGGAGGATTCGTATTCATGTAGTCGTGATGAGTGTGTAGACTCGAAGTTCCATAATGAGTTTCAACATCACACTTTTGAGGAAATTCTGAAGGTGAAGAAATATAAAATAGCTCTGCACCATAGCTTGGACATTGAGTACATTCGCAACACTCGTCTATTTCCTGAGGTGTATGATGTTTTGGTCAAGATGGACTTGCTTCACTTTTTGTAGTTCAACAAGGCGTTTAATGAGGATCTCATACTTCAGTTCAATGCCACCGTGTATTTTGACAGGAGCTCTGACCGTTCATTTGTGTGGCGCTTAGGTGTTGCTACTTTGAGAGTTCCTATGTCTGAATTCGCTGCTATCACAGGGTATAGGTTCTTCTCTCAGCCTCGGGAAGGGTACGGTCTTTCAGCACAGTAGTCACAAGAAGGCGATTGATTTTGCTTACAAGGCAACATGCCCTATTATTGATGTTGGTATGAGTCGTGGGTGTTGCGCAAATATGATGCTCTTTGTTGGATCTTCCTAAACTCCCTGGCCCATGAGATATGCTCTTCTGATGAGCTTTGGGGAACTAATATTGATGTACTGTTTATGCACATGAGGAGAAGAAGGTAGATGTTCTCGATTCATTTTGGATAGATGAGGACTTGTGTGTTTGATAAGAATTTAGCTATTTTTGCACCTTTCATTCAGGCTCTCATTGAGTCCAAGATTGTTGACGAGTGAAGCTTCTATGCAAGTTCCCCATTTCTTTGCATGTTGGGTACATCAACTACAAGCCTTAGGTGCATACTGATCTGCTTCATTTGGTGGGCTTCCCAAGCCTAAGAAGGCATCTGCTTCAGCTACTGCCATGGAGATTGATGGTTCCTCCTGTCAAGGACTTTAGAGGATCCTACTGGGTTTGCATGTATCATTGCTTCCTCAGCTTCCTTCAGTAAGAAGAAGAAGAACATGCTATTTCATGGTTTCAACCATTTGTTAAAGACATGTCAATCCAGTGCCAAGCATCATGTCAGGGACATCAATAGTGGGAAGAAGATGTGGCATGAGGAAAAGGTAGCTAGGAAACGTGAAACTAGAGTGGCGGAGCCCAAGGGGCGTGAGGATGTTGATAGTGTTGCCACGGCCTACTCCAACCCGTGCCTTGGCTACATTCCAGAGGAGGAGGAGGCTGCCAGTGCCCCTCTTTGAGTTTACCCATGCCTCTCTCTCTCTCTCACACACACACACACACACACACACACACACACACACACACACACACACACACACACACACACACACACACACACACACACACACACACACACACACACACACACACACACACACACACACACACACACACACACACACACATATATATATATATATATTGCTCTCACAACACCTCTAGTTTGTAATCCATGGCACAGTTGTATCTATATTCTTTTTTATCACAAACTAGCATGTGCAACTTGCTCATTTCTTTTGTGTTCTTCTTGTTGCACTTGGCTATTAATATAGGGGAGCAATCATGGCTGTGTGATATGGTTTCATAGCATATTTAAAATATGTACTCATCTGGGGGGGGGGGGGTTCCTAGATTAACAATGTATGGCATATAGTCTTAACTCTATTATATCTTTTTGCCATGTGCAAATCGTATTGTCATCAATTCCCCCAAGGGGGAGACTGAAAGTGCAATTGTCAACCAATTACATTTTTTGTGTTGATCGCAATACAATTTGAGAGAACTAATGTCAATTATCAAGTTTATCTCAGGGCATTGGCTTCACTATTTGGTCTTCGGACTTCAGTAACCCCATTGATACAAAAAAGGAAAAAGGTGGCGTTCTTTGTGGCTCGAAAAGTTTTTCGGTTACTTTTTGAGTCATAGGAACCTCCTTACTATTGAGAGGGGTTGCAGAGATTAGGGAGTTGGGGAAATCAAACAATTCCATATTAATTATCGTCCCAAAATGTTTTTGCTTTTGAAAGGGATTTTTCTTAAGTGTATGGAGTTTCACCCAGAGGACTAGATGCCCAGGGCCCTTGGGGTCTGGATGCCTGGTGGCACCGAAGAGCTTTGCCTCTTCCTCGGACGTGTCCGGGTGCCCGGGGCTTGTGTCTCGGCTTTAGAAAGTCTGCGTGCCCAGGGTCTTGGACCACCGGGTGCCCGACTCTCTACATCTTGACCCGGCTGATCTGTCCGGGTCCCGGGGCATGCCGTGATCTCTCTGGTGTGTCCAGGTATCTGGGCCCCTTTTGTCTGGGTAATCGGTGTTGCGGTTGTGTAACGACTCTTTTACACTTCTTATACCCCTCATTCTTATACCTCTCAACCCTAATCTTCTTCTAGCTTTTCCCCTCCATTGCCAAACACGAAAAAACTTGATATCTCCACCCCCATCCACCCAAACTCTCCAATACTTTGGGGATTAGAGGAGATTCACCTGATCTACAATCCTACCAAAACGTTTTGCGCTCCTCGGCTTCTATATCTTCATCAACTTGTTACTCTTGGGTGTTTGGGCACCCTAGACAGAAGAGGTCAATGCAAAGCCACATTCCATTGGGGTGAAGCTCGTGGTGGTTTTGTGAGCCTCCAATTTAGTTGGGGAGATTGCCCCAACCTAGTTTATAAAGGTTCCGGTTGCCGCCTTCAAGAACATCACTAGTGGATTCACAATATCTTGCATTGTGCGAGGGCGCGAGGAGAGTAGGAGAGTCCTTGGGATGCTTCGAGAGCATTGTGCCTCCACACCCCTCTAACGGAGACGTACCTCCCCCCAAAGGAGGGAACTTCAAAAACACACCCTTGTGTCCATCGACTCCACTTGCGGTTATCTTGTTCCTTTACTTTGTCAAGCTTATTATCTTGTTATTGTTCTGCTTGTGATATAGATTGTCCATCTAGTTGCATATATAGACAACCTATTATTTTGATGAGCCTAAAATTTGCAAAAGAATTTAAAAATGTGATAGTCGCCTAATCATTCCCCTCTAGTCGATCATATCGATCCTTTCACTTTTGTATTCTCTGTGAATATTTGTTTTTTAAAATCTATAAAAGTTGTTGTAGGTTTTTACCCTACTATTTATAGCTAAAAATAATAAATGAGCTTACCTTCTGCTTGTCTAACTTTATAGTCCAAATAGAGGCGTTGATAAATCCAAAGGTCTTATATTAGAGCACTCAAGAACCAGTCACATCCTTTTGTGTGTTCTATTTGCACCACGACAAAGGCCACTAGATATATTCAGTCATTAGGGACCATCCCGATAGCAGTTAACAAGACCCCTCCAAACCGAGTGACATCCATCCAAGAAAACGACATGCGTACAATCTGACAGAAATCCCCTCTTGAATGCATCAAATGAGAAATAACACTTGTTGAATTGGCCATGTTGATCAATGTCCAGGAAAAATGTACTCACGGGGTTTGATCTCCTTAGCTATGTTTCATAATCTCATAACTTGTTGTACTAGGCAATTTCATCTCCGTAAATAATATTGAATGCATCACTACAGGTGTCGGTGTCAAAATCGGCGGATCTCGGGTAGGGGGTCCCGAACTATGCGTCTAAGGTCGATGGGAACAGGAGACAGGGGACACGATGTTTACCCAGGTTCGGGCCCTCTCTATGGAGGTAATACCCTACTTCCTGCTTGATTGATCTTGATGAATATGAGTATTACAAGAGTTGATCTACCACTAGATCGCAATGGCTAAACCCTAGAAGTCTAGCATGTATGACTATGGTAATGAGTATCTCTATCCAGACTAATCCCTCTGGTTTACATAGACACCGGAGAGATCTAGGGTTACACGAGGTCGGTTTACGGAAGGAGGAATCTTCATAATCGGTCGCCAAGCTTGCCTTCCACTCCAAGGAGAGTCCTATCCGGACACTGGTGCAGTCTTCGGTCTTCATATCTTCACAACCCATCAATCCGGCCCATGGTTAACTGGTCGGACGCCCGAGGACCCCTTAGTCCAGGACTCCTTCAGTAGCCCCTGAACCTGGCTTCAATGACGAGGAGTCCGGCGCGCAGATTTGTCTTCGGCATTGCAAGGCGGGTTCTCCTTTCTGAACTCCAAGATTGTCTTCGGTCGTAACGATTGTATCCGGCCCTGTAACACATGATACGTCTCCAACGTATCTATAATTTATGAAGTATTCATGCTATTATATTATCCATTTTGGATGTTTATGGGCTTTATTAAACACTTCTATATTACTTTTGGGACTAACCTATTGACCCAGAGCCCAGTGCCAGTTCCTGTTTTTTCCCTTGTTTCAGTGTTTCAAAGAAAAGGAATATCAAACGGATTCGAAACGGAATGAAACCTTCTGGAGAAGTTATTTTTGGAAGGAAAGCTACCAAAAACTTGACTGCACGTCAGAAAGAACGAGGAGCCACGAGGTAGGGGCGCGCCACCCCCTAGGGCGCGCCTCCACCCTCGTGGGCCCTCATGGCTCCCCGACGCATTTCTTCCTCCTATATATACCCATATACCCTAAAACGATCGGGGAAATGAATAGATCAGAGTTCCGCCGCCGCAAGCCTCTCAGAGCCACCAAAACCTCTCGGGAGCCCGTTCAAGCACTCACGGAGGGGGGAACCTCACCGTGGCCATCTTAATCATCCCGACGCCTCCATGACAAGGAGGAGTAGTTCACCGGGCTGAGGGTATGTACCAAGAGCTATGTGTTTGATCTCTCTCTCTCTCTCTCTCTCTCTCTCTCTCTCTCGTGTTCTTGATTTGGCACGATCTTGATGTATCGCGAGCTTTGCTATTATAGTTGGATCTTATGTTTCTTCTCCCCCTCTACTCTCTTGTAATGGATTGAGTTTTCCCTTTGAAGTTATCTTATCGGATTGAGTCTTTAATGATTTGAGAACACTTGATGTATGTCTTGCCGTGCGTATCTGTGGTGACAATGGGATATCACGTGATTAACTTGATGTATGTTTTGGTGATCAACTTGCTGGTTCTGCCCATGAACTTATGCATAGGGGTTGGCACACGTTTTCATCTTGATTCTCTGGTAGAAACTTTGGGGCACTCTTTGAGGTTCTATGTGTTGGTTGAATAGATGAATCTGAGATTGTGTGATGCATATCATATAATCATACCCACGGATACTTGAGGTGACATTGGAGTATCTAGGTGACATTAGGGTTTTGGTTGATTTGTGTCTGAAGGTGTTATTCTAGTACGAACTCTAGGGTTGTTTGTGACACTTATAGGAATAGCCCAACAGATTGATTGGAAAGAATAACTTTGAGGTGGTTTCGTACCCTACCATAATCTCTTCGTTTGTTCTCCGCTATTAGTGCCTTTGGAGTGACTCTTTGTTGCATGTTGAGGGATAGTTATGTGATCCAATTATGTTATTATTGTTGAGAGAACTTGCACTAGTGTAAGTATGAACCCTAGGCCTTGTTTCCTAGCATTGCAATACCGTTTACGCTCACTTTTACCACTCATTACCTTGCTGTTTTTATATTTTCAGATTACAAAAACCTATATCTACCATCCATATTGCACTTGTATCACCATCTCTTCGCCGAACTAGTATTGGGTGTGTTGGGGACACAAGAGACTCTTTGTTATTTGGTTGCAGGGTTGCTTGAGAGAGACCATCTTCATCCTACGCCTCCCACGGATTGATAAACCTTAGGTCATCCACTTGAGGGAAATTTGCTACTGTCCTACAAACCTCTGCACTTTGAGGCCCAACAACGTCTACAAGGAGAAGGTTGCGTAGTAGACATCAACACATCACACACGAGTCCCCTCCACTGACAACTTTTTGCAAAATGACATTTGTTCGGTCGCTATATCAAACCGTTTTTGTCCGCCGTTCCGCGTTTCGAGATGCGGTTTCCATTGGCACGTCTTGTCAAAGCAGAGATCGTGTCCCCCGATTGCGGGATTTTCATCAATGCGGGCGTGGGTAAACCAACCATGCCGTTTACACAGTCCTTGGGAATAGGCGAGTTTTAGGGCAAGTGGGGAGGCGTTCAATATTTACTGCCTCTATAAGGGAATAAGGATTCCCCCCTCTTCTCCCACGCCTTCTCTCTTCCTTCGCCCTTCCACCCTTGAGCTCCAGCACCCAAGTTCTCATCTTCTTCCCACTTAAACTAGCACTCAACCATGTCCGGATCTGGAGGCCAAGGCAAGTGGATGGTCTCTTCCGTCAAGGAGAAAGACATTACTGAGCTTCGGGCGGCCGGGTACTTGGCGAAGGAAATCGCCCATCGTCTGTCGGCCAAGGGACAAGTCATCCCCACACCGAAGCCCAACGAGAGGGTGGTATTCATCCCCCATTTCTTCTGCGGACTAGGGTTTCCACTCCACCCTTCCGTCTGTGGGCTGATGTACTATTACGGGATATAATTTCACGATCTATCCCCGAATTCCTTCCTCAACATCTCGGCGTTCATCGTCGTGTGTGAGGCATTCCTCCGCATCCAACCCCACTTCGGGCTGTGGCTCAAAGTCTTCAACGTGAAGCCAAAGGTGGTGGATGGCCAGCACGCGGAGTGTGGAGGAGCCATGGTGAGTAAACTGTCCAATGTCTCCTAGCCGAAAGGCACTTTCATGGAGACTGTCAAGGAATGGCAGAAACAATGGTTCTATATTACGGAACCTCACGGCACCAACTGGGCCGCAACTGCCGATTTCAACCCCGGTGCTCCAATGCGGCTCACCTCCTGGGTCGAGAAGAGCCCGAACTGGTGTTCGCCAGATGAGCTGATAGCGTTGTAGACGCGCATTCAGAGCATGGTGGACAAGAATGTCAAACTTGTTGATATAATACAAGTGATGCTAGTTTGCCGGATTATCCCGTGCCAAAGCCGAAGCCTTCCGCTATGGAAGTTCAATCCGAAGAAGCACCATACCCTGAAGAGGCTCTTAGAGACCACTCACAAAGATGCCTGGAGGTTGCTCTTCAAGGGCAACGAGATACCGCCAGCCACGGATTCGGACCGTGGGCATGATGTCAACCACCCCGCCAATGAGGTAAGTTTTCAACGCGTCCTCTACTTGTCTGTTTCAAGGAGGATACCTGAACTTTTACTGTCGTTACTTCTTCAGGAATGGATGGAGAGGGCGAAGAAGATCCAAAGGTCGCCCCGCTGCTCAAGAACCCGCTATTCCGCTTTAGCGAAGATAGCCGTGTCGGCCCCTATACGGTGCCGGGCGAAGAAGATCAAGGGGTCCGGTGGCCCCACAAGCAAAATCTGCTGCGGACGTGACGTCCGCAGACAAGACCCATTCCTCCATCAGCAAAGACGATGACGACGAAGAGGAGGAGAAGGAGGAGGAGAGCGACCCTCCCCCTGATGGAGGGAGAAAGAAGAGGGCCGCCTCCACAATTCTGGAGGCGGAGGCGCCCAAGAAGGGGAAAGGCCAGCTTGTGGGCAGCTCCGCATGGGACACCGACATCAGTCCGAAGCGACGCCTCCGCACTAAGCCCCATGCCGCATCGTAAGTGTTAAGACTCGTACATGCCCATAGATCGAACCTCTCCTCCTTGTCGTATTGACGTAGTCAATCATGCTATTACAGTCTGGCCCACAACAGCTCCCAGCGATCCTCCTCATAGGGTTCGTTGGACTCGAAGGAGATGGCCAGCAAGACATCGCCGGCCGCTTACTCTCCCAAGGCCAAGGGAGACGACGAGGTGCTCTCCCAACGGACCTTCCCAGGCTGGGGAGAGGCGCCAAAAGGCGAAGCCCCCGTCGCCGAACACCAGGGGGAGTCGATTCCCATGGAGACTGGGGGTGAGGGCCATATTCAATTCGGCTCTCAACCGGACTGTATTCCGGAGACCGGTACGGATCCGGGATCCGGCATGCAGCCTCCTTCGAAAGAAGGGGGTATGCCTATTCCACCAGTGACCCCTGTCCAACCAGGGGCACCAGATAATCTACTGGAAACGCTGTGAGGCGCTTCCATTATGGACGAGCACCTTGTTCTTATGGGCACGGTAATTAAAAGGGTTCAGTCCGCCAGAGCGGATCGATCAAGCCCGCATGAGCAGCCGCCGACAGTGTTTTGAGGTAAGCGATGCAAAAGGAGAAAATCCCGATATAGACAGTAGCCCCTGAGACACTGTCCGGTGTTCGGAAAGAAAAACCGGACAGAGGATCAATCCCTGATGGCAGGAAACTAATTTAAACTTGTCTAAAATGAATGTGCAGGCATCGCTGTTGGCCGCAGCCTCGCATACTGCCGAAGTCTCTGGACTAAAGCAGAGACTGGGGCAGACCAAGGAGGAGCTCGGTCAGGTGAGGAGGCAGCTCCAAGAAAAACAAGGTATGTGATAACCCGTTTTATATTAAGAAGGTAAAATGATATGCATTGACTGAAGTGCCAAGATGTTTATAGGAGCGACGACCAAGGTCGAAGCCCTGAAAGAGGCCTTGGCCGAAGCCGAGGGGAAGGCTATCAAGGAGCAGGCCGCCCGTAAGAAGCTCAAGGCCTGGGTCAACGAGATTCAACAAGAGCTCCAGGATGCGGTGAGGAAGTGCGAGACCTTGGAGTGCGACGCGTTGGTTTGAGAAACCGAACTCGCCAAGGCTCGTCGGAGCGCGGAGACAGCCCGGAATGAGGCCCAGCGCGCCCTCCGGGAGATCAATGAGGCCAGGAAGATCGCGACGGGTAAGGCATTTAATATGCAAAGCAAGTGTATGAAGAAGAAGTATTTCTTACTAACCCAGATTTGGAGTTCTCTAGGAGCCTACGCAGATCTTCCGCACAGTGTGTTCGACGCCGCGGAGTTCTTTCGAGCCGAAGAAGGGAGCTCCACGGAGAAATTGTTCAGGTCACAGTATCTTGCGCCAGAGCATCCCGTGCCCTTCACCGATCAGCTGAAACAGCTGGTGGAGCTGCATAGGGTGGCCGAACTAGCCATGAAGGATTTGATAACACTACAAAAAAATACACTTCCGCGATGATACGTGTTTGTCACAGTAGGTCATGTTTTTTGTCATGCATGTACATCCATGACAAATTTATGAGAGAATCAAGATAGTCATACCTGTGCTATCGTAGAAGTGTTCCATGACATTACCAAAATTATCATCACGGAAGTGTCCACTTCCATGACGATAAATCGCGTGTTCCAGAAGTGCTTTCGTCAAGGGTGACCGACACGTGGCATCCACCGTAACGGAACGCCGTTAAGCTATCGGGTCGGATTTTGGATCCGATAACCCGTTAACAGCCCCACCAATGGGAAATTTCCACGTAAAATTTGATTGGCCGTCATGGGCGAGATGTCGCCTGTCCATTGGAGGAGACATGCCTATGGTACGTCGACACGTGGCTGGGCCCAACAGAGGCCCATATAGGTTAAAAAGGCCGCCTACCAAAGGCCCGTGAGAACTTAATCAACTACCGGTGGGCACCCAATAACGGCCTCGCTTAATAAAGGCCCATTTACAGCCCGAAACCAGATCGACCCGTTAATTGTTTGCCCAATATTTGGGCCCATTTACGCCCGGCCGATCTGGCCCGTTAATTGTTTGCGAATATTCGGGCCCAACTACAGCCCAGTGACTTTCGGCCGTTAGAGGCCCGATGTAGACATGGGCCCATTTCACCCGGTGTGACTTTCGGCCGAATGGCCCGTCTGCCTGTGGGCCATATATGGTCCGACGGGACATCGGGCCCACTAACGGCCCGTGCTAAAGGTGGCAATAGTTAAGCCCAACGTGACTTTGGGCCCGTTAAAGGCCTCGTCACGTAATTCGCCCGCTGATGCTCGTATTAAGCTTTCGCCTCTTAAAGGCCCATGATATCGATGGGCCAACTAAGGCCCAAGATATGTTTCGCCCGGTAACGCCCGTGAGCTAATCGGGCCCATAACGCCCGGTTTACATTTCGCTCGTCAAGGCCCGCCGACGACTAGTGAAAATTGAGGCCCAACATGCATTTTGGCTCGCTAAAGGCCCGTGGTTTCATCTCGGTAGTAATGAGCCAAGACAATATTCAACTCGTTAATGGCCCAACGCTACTCGGCCAAACTAAGCTACTGGTCGACAAAAGGCCCAACTAAAATATAGGCCGGTGTAAGTTTGGGCCTGGCGCAATGTGTGAAGGCCCCAATCATTCGGGCCCAAGAAAGACGCAGGCCGGCCCAATTGTGGCCCGCTAAAAACCTGGCCCATTATCGAATGTTTCAGCCCGGTCGACTACATCTGATTTTTTTCCAGATAGCGAATGATGCCAGTAACTAGTAGGAATTAAGAACAAACCTACTCTATACAATAAAGAAATTACGGCATTGTAACTAAGAAAAAACCTACACTATAGAATAAAGGATTTAAGGTATATTACATCCATCGGGCATCAAGTTCGCCACCAAGTGATCATAAAGCGCAACGAATAAGCAGATTACAAAAACTGGGCACCATTGCAGCGTAACAAAATAATATCGAACCGATACCACTTCCAAGAAAGTTCAAGAAAGGTTAGCCTTATGGGGAATCGCTGCGCAAGTTGCTTGAAAAAGGCTGTGAGACCGCCTAGCATGTCGGTCATAGCTTCCAGGTGTAGCTGTTTAGCGATGAGGTACTCATTGGTGTTCTGCGCAATCTTTCTTAGAGATAGGACTTGAAGTCGAAGTTGAGTTGCAGAATGCCTTTCTGCTAGAACTTGGGACTGAAGAAGTCGAACTGATTCAGACAACGAATTTTGTGAGCTTGTCTGATTGTTAGTCTCAAGTAACTTGAACACTGCATCAAGACAAGACTTTGGGGTTGTCTCGCTATCTTCAAGATGTTTTGCCTTCTTTGCTGCAATATATGTTGGGTTTGTCTCACAGCCTTCAGCAGACTTGGTGCATGCCATCAGGCATATCACCCTGAAACAAACAGAGAGATGACAGGTTTTGCACGTGTATAAACAAAGATGATAATTGTTCTGTCAATTCTATCCAATTTCAAATTAGAAAATAAAGAGTAAGTTCAAAATATCAATAGCATAATTTGGCATTGTTCATAATGCGGGGAGCTTCACCACACTACTGGATTACCATGTCAACATAACAAGCATAGATGAAGGGCAAAGAAAATCATTGTATCTATTTTGGATAATGTGCATGGCATGTTGTTCATATCATCACCACATCAAGAAGATAAAACAGAGATGACAAGGTGCAAACGTGGGCTGCTTCACCACACACCGGATTATAGATCCACAAAACCAAGCATACATATAGGGAGTATTAAGTAATGTGCATGGTATGAATAAGAAATTTGGTTTTACAAGTAAAACTTAGAACTTACGGTTCTTACGAACATGCATTTTGGTAGAAACAGCAAACTAAACAGCAGTAAACGATAGGGAGTATGAGCAAATTAAACAGCAGTTGAGGATAAAGGCTTTAGAAGGACTGACTTACATTAGCAGTTAACACCGGCTTTATAATGCCCTTCTCCATGTCAAGGGAAGGATAACTCAAGAATTTCAACACAAAATCTTCTTCATAAGCATTGCCTGTACTCTACATTTTGTAGAGAGTAATTATAGATATGATAATACCGAAGGGATAGAGGATAATGAAGATAAGATGCGATTGATGCTACATAATGAACTACCAATCCTCGGAAGTACAAGCATTACAGACAAAATGTAATGACAAGAGCAATGGGCTACACTTCAGACCGGCATTGTCTCATGTATTCTACTTGTTGGTAAGATTAAATATAGATCTGATCTTTTTAGTAAATGGTGGGCGAGGGAGATAAGATGCGAATGCTACAAAATGAACTATCTCTCTTCCCATAATACAAGAGTGTTTTGAACACTAGTGTACTGCATAAAACGCTCTTATATTATGGGACGGAGGAGTAGCTGTTAATGTAAGTACAAGATAGACCACGCTCAGTCCTTACAATAGGACTGCAGAGCTAAACCTCTTCAAAAGCATTGGGTTGATTCTAAATTTGTGTAAGAGTCCATACGGATCTTATAATGTCCACCAAATGGACGATTACGAGGCTAACATGTGCAAGTGATGCTACATAATCAAACAGCTATGAAAGTAAGTATGGTCATACAGGCAAGAGGTACTCACAAGAGCAATGCAATTAATGCAGATAGTTGCGTAGATTCTGTGGTCCCTTGAGAACGAATGCTCTTCTCGCTAACAGTTTTCAGACAAGTGAGACATTAATGCAAATGCAGAAATGTAGTTCAAATTGTGATATGATATCATAGACAAGACCTTACGCTGCAGCCGAGACCAATGTGTAACAAGATTATTCCAACACCGCTCGGATAAATGTAGCACCGAGACTTTACAGAAATTTCGTTCAGAGGCTTGCCATCGAAGTGCGCTTGCCTCAGGTAGGAACGATACTTCATCAACGAGTTCTTGAAAAGCGCAACCAACTCTTGCTCGTTATCACAATCTAGTTTGCTCCTCGCCTATTTAAAAGAATGAAATCTTGTGTCTTACGTCAGCAGAAACATATGCAGTAATGACCATGAATAACATTCGTACATTACTTACGCGTAAGTTGCGGAGGAAGACCGGAATTGTTCTGTGTTTGCGGTATAATCTTTCCATGAAGGAAAGATGCGCACAAAGTTCCTGACAACAACATAAGCTTCGTCTTCTAAACTGGGAAGAAATGGAACAGGGGTCCTATTTGCTGCAATTGGGGATCTCTCTGGTTCGAAAAGGGATTTGGCAACTGGATTTGGTGTACTCTTTGCTGGAATGGGGTTTTAAGTCGTCTGATTGGTGCTATGTCAACTGGCATAATCATACTGCTTTGCTGCGCTTGGGGTCTGCTGAGTTGGGGCGCCGAAATGACCAAAGTAGTAGGGCTAGAGTCTGCTAGAGTTGGGGTATTTTGTGGGTCAGGTGATATTGCAACTACACCTAATGGGCTATGGAATGCATTGCAGATTCAACTCGGAGAGTGTCTCCCTATAAACCCCTGCATATGCAAAGTTCACCTCCCCAACCGTGCTGACCAGACCATACACAGAAATACAAACCCCTTATGTCTCTATAACAGGCATGCACACATTTCAAAACTGAAGTAGGAACATTAGGATCATGTGAAATTCGTATTTGAACAAATAAACTAAGCAATTATGAGTGGCGTAATGTTTAGCTTCAAGGGTGGAGTGTCGGTAGTGCGACACAAAGCAAGTAGGCAGATTGTATTCCATGTAAAAGATCGAAACCTATGTAAAAGCTGGAAATGACACTTTCTTTCTATACAAAGAAGTGTTCGTTACCCACAAATGATGGAAGAGATCACATAGAGAAATACTATTCACTCAGGTCTACGGTTCCAGTATTTAGAAACACGGTGGTCCACCCTAAAAGAATATTGACAACAAATATGACAAGGCAAGCATAGATGTAGTGAATCAATCATTTACTTGTGAGCTTATTAGGACAAGTATGCAAAATTGTAACTGCAGTAAGAGACCGTCCAAAATCTGAATGAAGAAGTTTGTCTAGCACTTATTGTTTGCAACTAATCGACGTGAATAATTGGATATTATATCGAATGAGTAAGAAAGACAAGTAAAATTGTCAACAAACCTGGCTTGCAGTAGTAATCTGGGTCAATGTCACTACGACCAACAATCCAAAATGACTAGTTTTTGTTCCGAGGCCCGGAATTTTGAAAACCCTGTGAACTTTAGAGGTACTAAAGATTACCAAAATACATCTGAACCATTAAGTGTAGGTAGCACTGAGCACACAACAAACCCTAATGACAGTCCTGCCTAATGAGTAATGAATCAATTAGAAAATGGGTGATGAGGAGTGGCTGCTGAGTGTTGAGGACGTATCTCAGGATAAATCGGGTTGGCTTGGTGGGTGTTGCACGCCTAAGCCCTGAACGGCTGGGAAGGTAGGCACGGCGGCGCGCCCGGGCAGCGGTGACGCTGTTGGGCGAGCGGCTCTCGGCCTCCTGTTAGTCCGCGCCTCCTCCTAGAGTCATGCCGTCCGGGACGCAAGTCACCGCGAGGCAAAGCGGCCGGGAGCGAGTAGAGATCGAAGCGCCAGCAGAAACAGAGGGGAATCGGGCCTGGATGACCCAAAATCCTGTGGTGGGCCGCCCACCGTGGGCACCTCAGAGATACACACCCGAGCGGCGAACATGCATTTTGAAACTAATTTAGGAATATTTAGTGACCAATTAAACAACTCGCTTTTAATAATATCATATTCAGATTTGAACATCTAAGCTTGTTTAGCTTGATGCGTCGCAATGTTATTATGACACGAAGCACGATTCGATTGTATAGTGATCATAAAAGGGGAAACTCTAAGCATATTTTTTTAGCAAAAGAGGGTTTCCCCTCCGATTTCTATTAAAGAAACCACCACGGAACCAACATGATCAATTAAACCCTAAGCATGGTCAATTAAACCGTATTATGGCTGTGCCATGGAAGATTTGAAGCTGCAAACCGGAAAATTGATATTTAGCATCCATTGTTTGCTTTGAACTAAGAACTAAATTCTAAGAGCTGAAAAGAAAGTAGAGTAACCAAGTTAAGATCTATTTTCTGGTTGAGATCAAAAAGTTGAGGAGATATGAAGTACCACCTCTCTTGCGGCGCCATGTAGGCATCGGGGGTGCGATGGCTGTCGGTGGCGTTGAAGCAGATCTGCAACGGTAGACGGGTGCATCGGGGGATAAGTCCCATTACGGTGGAAGAGAAGGTCGTGTGAGCGGCCCCGACAAAGAGGACGACGGCGCCGATGAAACGAGAGGACGCGATGCAAGGCTATTGGTCCGTCGTCGTGGATGAGAAACGTCCATCTCTAGCAGTGGACGATGCGGTCTTGGTAGGCGCTCCGGCATGGTGGAGGACGGTGGCGATGGATGTGGTGGAGGACGGTGGCGATGGATGGGGTGGCGGACAGGGGCTGGTGTGGGGATGGAGTGTTCTAGCGCGGACGGTGTATGAATGGGAAAATGGAGGGAGAGGTACGGGGAACCATGTTTTTGGGACACGTCTGTCTGAAATATGGGAAAGTTATGAACTTAGCCCCCGTTTAAAATTTGGACGTCTCGTCGGTTGGGGATAGGACGGTAATCTCGCATCTCGTCAATATTAGCCCAGAGCGATTTCGGGCGAGGAGAGGGTGTTTGGCGCCCATGGTTGGCGCTCACGGTGTATGAACAGGGATGACAGGTCGGGCGGTTGTGTCACGTCCGAGTGAAGTTATAAACCTGCCCCTATTGAAAATATTCGCCTACATCGATTTCGGCCGAGTCGAGTTTGTTTTGCCGCCCACCGTGTATGAATGGGCAATGGAGGGAGAAACAGAGGTCTTTCGGACGAGCTTGAATCAAATGTGTTTTGTCATTTATGTTTGACGCCCACCGTGTCGGAATGGGCTCAGAGGCGGTCGTGTCACGTCTAATTGAAGTTACTAACCTACCCCTATTTAGAGCAGTGGAAATCGGGCCGATGGATTGTCCGTGTAATGGGTAGACAGTAATTTCCATCTCCCAAACACTTGGCTTCGGGCAGCCGACGTGGGATTGGACATTTTTCCGCTTCTTTCGAATTTTGGGACAATAAGCATCCACGTTTACCCTGACAACTAAATTAGAATCCATTTTGTATTCCTATATGAATCTTTATAAATCATTCTGTGTGTTTTTATATGTCTTCAAAAGGACGACAAAGATGTATTCACTGTCATATATGAATATGGGTTACAAATGCCGATACTCAAATTCAGAAACTAGTATCCAGTTTAAGGTGAATTCGAATATTTGGAACACTTCATGTCCAACTCAAATGTCACACGCAGCATAATGTGTACTCCCATTTAGATATGTACACAAGCGATGTATCAAGATTCAAATACCAAGTCAATCAACCAAGAATGTACAGAACTAATGTATATATAAACACTTATAGAGTATATGGATCAATAATATCAACTAACATACATAAGCCAGGCCATTGTACTTTTTTTGGCTACAATAGCATCCTTTTTTAGCCAAATCTTGGCCCTTTCCGATGCGTGCCACTTATGGTCCATCTATACTACTACTATTGTTGAATGCACATTCAGCCCGATTGGCATATTTGTAGGTCCTGCACAGCAATCCAAATGAAATGTCTCCTAGTCTTATCAATTAATACAGACTTGTTCTCAAATAAAATTACAAACCAAAAACAAAAAACAATTATTACATGAGCTCTAAAACAAATGGTTTGATTGATTACATGAATGACAACACAAAGGTTATTCAACTATGGAAAGAACATTTCACCTATGATTTACCAAGTAGGAATTTAATTTCCTTTTTCCTTCAGACCTTAATAATCTGGTCAGTCTCAGCTTGCTTCGCTTTTGAAATCCACCAAATATTTAATGGTTGTCTTGAGTATCGCTTGTGATTGTGCTGTTTGCTTCCTCAACATGTCAACTTCATCTCTAAGTGCGAAGTAATCTCTTTCTACCACTATTTAGCCTCTAGAGCATCAGCAGTTGGCAATTCATAATGCACGATTAGGCGGTGCCATCGCTGTGGGATGATGAAACGTCCATGGGGACCTCGCTTTTGATCTTGGGCTAACCTGTTTTGCCATTAAAGTTCGATTGATTCAGAAAAGTTGAAGTTAGCAAAACATCTCAACTGGGAGTTATAACAGCAAACCAGTTAAACAAACAAGGAATTAAAGAGTTTCAATTGATGCTGAAAAGTACTAGTTATTAACATCATTGTAACCCGTTGTTGCAGCAGCAAAGCAGCTAAACAAACAAGTAGATATTTAAGTTAAGGCAAACAGGTAATTCTTAACAGAAGTATCAAACACATAGATAGGCGCAGTCTACAATATGATTAACAGTGCTGTGCCATTATGTAATCAAGAGCAAACTAAATTAAGCCAAACAACGAATTGAACAATTTTGCAATAAGTGGCTAACTAAAATTCGAGAAGCGTGTAACTGAACTTACGCTAGTTCTTTGTACAGCACACCGCAACTTCTTTTTCGCTACAAGGTTGTACAAAGGAGTCCATGGCATCAATTGCTTGGATACGCAGTCCCAATACTTCTTTCTTCCCAAAGCATGGGTAAGTCGAATGGTTAATCTGGTAAGATGGTGCGTCCTTGATATGTTATATGAGGACGTGTAGTCGACTAGTTGTAGCCAAACACATCACACTGGCTTTTATTGTATATTTCATGCGATTACTTTTGGCATATCGAGATCTAAGCAATCTACAATAGGATGAAAAGACCGCATCCTTCACATTATTGGCGAACTCAGTTCATAGAAACAAGCAATTCAACCATTCTGTGGGTAAATCAAAAGCGCCCCTGGAATATTTTCACTATCCAATCATACACGCAAAAAGGGGCGACACCACCATAGGGGCTGGTATGGGCGGCCACCTCAGGTGGCTGGAAAGTGTGCACCTAGTTTGAGTCGTCCAGGTTGGCCCACACTAGTTTTGTTCGTCCCAATGCACGAGCAGGCAATGTAAAAAATGAATAAAAATGTTTCAATTTGGATGTGCCGATAACATAAGTGCAAGGCAGGCCCTATAGCAGGCTCGCGGCCCAAACGAGCGCCTCCCATATCGATCGACAATAGGAAAAATCCCAATTCATTCGCTCCAGCCTCCAGCTTTGGTTCGCTCCTAACCTAGCCGCCACCGACAGACCGACACAAGACTTCCTCGCGCCCTGTTGGGCGGTCGCCGGGCTTCAAGCGAACGGAAGGACAAGAAGATGAAGATCCAACCACTGGTGTAGCTGCGTGGGAGGCAGCGGTGGTAGCACGGCATGGCATCGAGCTTGCGCAAGCAGACGATCGCAGCTTGCAAGAGTAGCATGCGCAACGAAAGCAGTACATCACATCCCTGATTATATCTAAATCAACTCTTCAATTTCTGGCCAATAGTTAAACCCGACGGTGTTGTAAAACTGCTTGTATGTAGGGAATCTATGAGAAAATGAAACCAATTTCTACTTATTTTATAACTCCCCAATCAATACCGAATCGATCGAATCTGATGTATCTAATCAAGTTTCTAGTGCAAACATACAAGCTCATGTTGTTCTTGAGCCTCAAGTGTCTAATGAATGCATCGCTAATGAAGGATTTGATGCAAACATTTTACATGCTCCTGGTGATGAACATATAGTGTCTAATGAGGGATCTAATGCAAGCATTTTGCAAGCTCATTGAAGGATTTAGTGTCTAATGATGATCTACTATGTTGAGAGAGACAGAGATTTGCAGGCATTGATGACAAGCAAATTATAATGCATTTTCATAGCTTGAGGAAACGTCGAGGCCATCTACCAGAAAGTCCCCATATCATGACAACATAGCATAAATACTTTTCTAATCTGTTGTTTGAAACTATTCACATACTTGTGCAGGATAGATATATTGATATGCAGTTTGCGCACTGGTTATACGTGCAATTACACTTCGATATTTTCAGCCAGAGAACGAATAATTCAAGCAGGTACAGACCATGTTTGTAGTCCTTGTACACCATGTTGCATTTTGTGTTTTTGGTGCTTGCATCATTTAGTGTTTATAATCTGAACTACTTTGGATCATTAGCTGGTTTTCAAAGTGCATGTAGCTTCACATTTCTCAAGTTATGTTGATTTCGGAGTGCAAGTGCCTTCGTATTTTTAAGTTAAATGTTCGCCTCGGTAACTTGAATTGTGGATCAGCCATCGCACACAAATCATACACGAATGCCAATCTGAATTAAATGAAATGCAGGGACTTACGCTAGCTCGTTATGTGCTCATCGCAGCTCTGCTTGCGCTTGGGATGTTCCATGTACAAGTCCATGTTACCACTTGCTTGTATGTGCAGGACTTGTGCTCCTTGCATCCCCCTCTGCATTTTTGACACGGCGAATGGTTCATCAAATAAGAGGAATCGACCTTGATGTTGTACCGGAGGACATATACTTACAAGGTTATACGGGTGTGCGTGATGTGTACCAGATCCCGTAGCCCGTCATGCTTCGCTAAAAATGGATTTGCTTGTTTCGATGATATCTCCGTAAGAAATAAGAGTTAAAGTCAGAGTTGCATAGGCGTGTAAGCTAAGAGAGCAGTGAAAGGATATCCAAACATCGTCGAAACAGTGCACAAGGGAGTGATGTGTGGATACCTAGTTCGGGCCGGCGTTTGGGCATTGTAACATCCCAAATTTTCAATTTGGAATGTTATATATAGGTCATCTATGCATATCATATTTTATTGCATCTTCGTTCCGCAATCCTCGAAATCCTAAGCAACTCAAGGACCCTCGGAGAGAGTTGAGGATTTTTCCGGTTTTCATATTTGATTTTATCAAATACTGAGAACGAGGATTTTTGATTTTAATTATTCTTCTCTCCGGAAAATATTTTATATTAAAAATAATAATGAGGGGAGATAATATGACTTCTCCAAAATAATTGAAATATTGGAGGGAAAATGTTAAAATCATTACTTGGATGTTATTTGATTTTATTTGGAATTTTATTTTCCCTAGAAAAATTTGCACGTTTTCAATCCTCAAACGTTGCATGATTAGGATGTCATTAATTTGTGGGTTGGGAAGTAGTAGTTGAGGTAGAACCTATTGCCCTGTTACTATCAAACCCTTGGGAGTTACTTCTACGTGTTGCTTATATTGCTATGCTATGCTCGTAGACGTGGTTTGGGTTTGAGTGTATTCCTTGACAGATGTGAGATTGTTAATTAATGGTTTAATTTAATGTGGCAACTTTAATACACATCTGGGTGGATCGAGGCACCTGGGGAACCCCGTGTTGTCTGTTTTTTTGGAAATCCCGGGGTACCCGTGTGATCTTCCTATGGACCGCCACCCAGGCTCAAAGGGAACTGAGATTATTCATGCTAGAGACTTCCGTGTGCAGCCACAAGCTACTATGGGCTCTAGCATAGTTGATTAAGTTACGTGAAGCTCTTGAAGAGGTAGATCAGCAGGTAGTGGGTTTTGTAGGTTTGGTATGGTCTACCCGGAGTAGAGAGTTAATGTTTTTGAAAGACTATGTCTCGGTCATCCGTTTCTCAAACACCATGTAGTGCGAGAAATCAACGGAGGCGATCGAGTCTTGTGGGGAAAAGTGCGCAAACCTCTGCAGAGTGTACAATCTAATCATGGTTAGACGTGTCCCCGGTTATGGACAATTCTGAGTATCTAGTACTTGAGTTATCATATGTATCTCATCACTCTTAATTAATATTGTTGGGATGTTAATTACTCTAATTGGGATTGAGTTGGGGTTATACCTTCTCAATGATGTTTCAACCACCATGATAGTTAAATTAAAACTTATTCCTTTGTTGTAGGGAAAAATTGGCTTTTCGCGAAAAGATAACCATAGAGCTTTCCACCAGCCAAATATTGCATGTAGTGATAGTTTATTCTTGCTCTACTATGTTATATTGCCAGATATTCCATGTGCTGACCTGTTCTCGCTGCAACGTATTATGTTGCGTAGACTTTTCGACGAGGAGTAAGGTTCGATAGGTTGTTGCCGTGCAGCTCAGCTATGCCGCTGGAGTTGATAGACTCACTTTATCTTCCAAGCCTTCATTGTTATCGTATTAGATGGCCTTAAGCCATATTATTGTAATAATTCTCTTTGAGACATTCGATGTAATAAGTGTGTAATTGCTACTCTGTTATAAATCCTTCGAGTACTGTGTGTGTCAGCATTAACGATCCAGGGATGACACTGAAACACAGAGACTTGACCATCTGAGGTCGGATCGCTACAAGATGGTATCAGAGCACACACTGAGTGTAGGACACGACCACTAAGATAAACCATAGGTCACTCTTCTCCACTCATTTCTGACTCTTCTCCATTTTCCACTCTCTAGGATGACGGAGATGAAGAACAAGTTTGCACAACCGGATGAAGACACGCCTTTTGGACGCCACTTGAAGGAGGTCACTAGGTGCTTGAACATTGGAATACCAAGCTTCACCGGGACGTACAAGGCCACTTTACCAGAAGAGGAGCGCTGGATGATTCAAGTACAAGTTCCAGGAAGGACGTTCTCACCAACTTCTAAGCCCATAGAGTTTTCTTTCGAAGCACCCACCTGGAGTCTAGGCAAGAGTATGGCAGCTCACATCACCATGGGATGCATTGGAGAAGTCTACAACAGGGAGCTTAAAGACACCATCTATCAAATATGTGGGCGCCGAGACGAGCAATGGGATGTAATCAGCACCAAGAAGGATAGATCCATTGCAGCTTTCATCTAGGAGCTAAACCAGCACATTCGACGTCAGGAGAACCAGATGTGCGCAGACATGATGGAGTTGAAGAAGGCAAAGACCAGGATCATAGAGCTGGAGGAAGAACTCAAGTTTACACACGATGGATATGAGGAGGAAATCAAGATACTACTGGAGAAGAACGACGACCTAGTCAAGAAGATCGGAGTATTCATGGGAGGACCCGCACCGGAAGAAGAGGAAGAAGATCCCACTTGCCCGGACAATTACATCATCATCAACGACACCAATTCCGATCCAAGTGATGATGACTATGAAGACGAAGCTGGAGCAGACATCATGGAGTCTTCCACCGATCAAAATTTCTAGATGACCACCATATATTAGTAGTACTTCCCCCATGTAACTAGTAGTAGTTGAGCACTTTTGCGATAGTCCTGACCGCTTGTATGCCCTTGCTTGATTGATTGAGTGAAATGATTGTGTTTGCCTCATATGCATATGGGTAGTGTTTTCCCACTAGACCTTTTTTTCTATTCTAATCTCTTCCATCTAAACCCTCGATGCCTCCGAGACGTGACACGGTTTTGTTTTCCCACCGGAGCTCACCCAGTTGATTCAGCAGCAAAATGCCTTGATGCAATTGCTAGTTCAGAACCAGGGCAACAACAACAACAACAACAACAACAACAACAACAACAACAACAACAACCCGCCGCCAATAGACAATTTAGCCCGTTTTCTGAGGTTACAACCGTCGGTGTTTTCCAGTAGCACCGAGCCAATAGTTGCTGATGATTGGCTACGCCGTATTGGAAGGGAGTTAACCACCGCAGGATGCACGGATGCTGAGAAGGTGCGCTTTGTCGCACATCAATTGGATGGACCAGCAGTCGCATGGTGGGAGAATTACACGACTACTTTTCCTATAGCCCATGTCATTTGGGACCAGTTTCAACAGGCTTTTCGCACAGCCCATGTCTCAACTGGAGCCATGCAAATGAAGAAGCGTGAGTTTCGCAACTTACGCCAGGGGAACCGTACCGTGGCCCAGTACGTGGATGAGTTTAGTAAGTTATCACGCTATGCCCCTGATGATGTGGCCACAGATGCCGCGAAGCAGGAGAAGTTTATGGAAGGGCTGAGTGATGAGTTGAGTATGCAGTTGATGGTGGCAACTTTCAACAACTACCAGGAGTTGGTAGACAAGGCCCTTATGATTGAAGGGAAGCAGCAGCAAATTGAGAGCCGTAAGAGGAAGTATGGACAAGGGAAGTACAACTCAGGAGCTCACCAGAAGCCTCGTTTAACCCCGAACTCGGGAGGACTTGTCCATAACCATGGAGGTCATAACCATACTGGAGGAGGATCGCATAACCAAAATGGTGCGAAGAATGGGAATGGGAGCGGAGACAATAACAATCAGAACCGCTCTAACCCATCTACACCCGCCAAGAGGGACTTAAACCAAGTTATTTTCTTTAAGTGCGGGAAGACAGGGCACTATGCCAATGATTGCCCTGAAGGAAGGAATGGAAACGGAAATGGGAGCGCTGGGAAGAAGCCCAATCCATTCAACAAAGGACAAGTGAACCACGTTAACATGGAGGAAGTTGAAGAGCAGCCGGACGCGGTAATAGGTAAGTTTTTGGTTAAGTCATTTACCGCTTCTTGTTCTTTTCGACATCTTGTGCATCGATTCATACATATCAAGGGATTTGTGGATAAGTTTAAGTTACCAACCCAAACCCTTAGGACCCTCTTTTAGTGAGCTTGCTCGAGCAGAGTACATGGCTAGCGATGGTGCACCAGATACCACTAACCATTGGCACGCATGTTTTTCCGTCCGACCTAATCATCTTGGAGTCGCAAGGATTGGATGTGATATTAGGCATGGACTGGATGTCAAAGTATGGAGGAAGCATTGACTGTGCTAGAAAGTCAATTTACCTTACCACCCCGGAGGGAAAAAGGATTAAGTATGTATCTAGGCATGTGCCTAGCAGGAGCCAAGTGAATGCCCTCACGGGATTTGTACAGGAGGAAGTGCCGGTAGTAAAAGATTTTCTGGATGTTTTCCCAGAGGAGTTACTAGGCATGCCACCGGATCGAGACATCAAGTTCCTGATAGAGCTATTGCTAGGTACAGGGCCAATATCCAAGAGACCATATCGGATGCCCGCGAATGATCTGGAGGAAATTAAGAAGCAGATCAAGGAGTTATTGGAGAAAGGTTATATCCGAAGGAGTTCATCACCTTGGGGAGCACCAGTACTTTTGGTCGAAAAGAAGGATAAATCCCTGAGGATGGTCGTTGATTACCGAGCCTTGAACGAAGTAACGATAAAGAACAAGTATCCACTACCAATGATCAATGATCTGTTTGATCAGTTGCAAGGAGCTAAGGTGTTTTCGAAGATTGATCTACGATCGGGATACCACCAGTTGAAGATCCGAGAGAAGGATATACAAAGACAGCGTTCACCACGCGATATGGATTATATGAGTATACAAATCATGTCGCTTGGACCGACTAACGCCCTGCCTACTTCATGAGTATGATGAACAAGGTGTTCATGGAGTATTTGGACAAGTTTGTGGTGGTATTTATTGATGATATTATGGTATACTCAAGAACGAAGAAGAGCACAAGGAGCATTTGCGCTTGGTTCTCGAAACTCAGGAACACCAGCTTATACGCCAAATTCAGCAAGTGCGAGTTTTGGTTGAAGGAAGTTGGATTTCTTGGGCATGTTATATCGGAGAAGGTATAGCAGAGATCCCAAAGAAGGTTCAGCCATCCACGGATGGTTGGCACCCACTACAGCTTGGCGAGATCCGCAGCTTCCTTGGACTCGCAGGATATTATCGAGATTCATTGAGAATTTTTCCAAGATTGCTAAACCAATGACCTAATCATTGAAGAAGGATACTAAGTTTAAATGGATGAAAGATTGCGAGGAAAGTTTTCAGGAGTTGAAGAAACGTTTGACTACAGCCCCAAAGCTAACCTTCCCGTGATATACATAAGGAGTTTCAAGTGTATTGTGACGCCTCACGCTTGGGACTGGATGTGTGCTTATGCAGACGGAAAGGTTGTTTCAGATGCCTCACGACAACCAAAGCCTCATGAGTTGAACTATGCCACACATGATTTGGAGCTAGCAATGTAGTACATGCATTGAAGACTTGGAGAAATTATCTTATTGGAAATTGTTGTGATGTGTACCAGGATAATAAGAGTTTGAAGTACATTTTCACACAGAAGGAGTTGAACCTTAGACAAAGGAGATGGCTAGAGCTTATAAAGGATTACGATATGAAGCTACACTATCATCCCGGAAAGGCCAATGTCGTAGCAGACGCCTTGAGTCGGAAGAGTTATGCCAATATCCTCGAAAGTAAAGGATTGCCAAGGAGTTAGCCGAGGATATCATGGAACTACGGTTGAGATTGTTCCAAGAGGTTTCATTGCAACAATGGATGTTCGGTCGACATTGTTGGATAAGATTCGAGAAGCTCAGAAGGAAGACAAAGAGATTGCGGAAATAAAAGAAAAGATGAGCGGAGGTAAAGCCAAAGGTTTTCGCGAGGATGAGCACGATACCTTATGGTTTGAGGACGGAGTTTATGTGCCTAATAACTCAAAGATCAGGAAGTTAATACTTCAGGAGGCTCATGACTCACCATACTCGATACACCCCGGAAACACCAAGATGTATTTGGATTTGAAGGAACGTTTCTGGTGGACGAGTATGTAGCCGTATGTGATGTATGTCAGAGAGTGAAGGCAGAGCATCGAAGTTGCCAGGGATCATTACAGGTCTATGCCGATACCGAATGGAAGTGGGATAAACTAGGCATGGACTTTATCACCGGATTACCCGTAACCAAAGCAGATGACTCAATATGGGTAGTAGTGGATCGTTTGACCAAAGTAGCTCACTTCATCCCAAAGGAAAACAACTTATACAAGTGCAAAGTTGGCCAAGATATATATGTCCAGGATCGTAAGTTTGCATGGAGTTCCGAGGACCATTGTATCAGATAGAGGAACACAATTTACTTCAAAATTTTGGCATCAGCTACACCTGACCTTGGGTACCAGATTGAGTTCAAGATCGCATTCCACCCGCAGATCGATGGATGACAGAGAGAGTCAATCAGATTCTGGAGGACATGTTGAGAGCTTGTGTGCTAGATTATGGCTCTAGTTGGGATGACAATTTGCCTTACGCAGAGTTCTCGTACAACAACATTTACCAGGCTAGTTTGAAGATGGCACCGTTTGAAGCTCTGTATGGACGCAGATGTAGAACGCCTCGATGTGGGATGAGGTAGGAGACCGCGCTTGTTTGGACCAGATCTGATCAAAGAATCGAGGAGAAGGTTAAACTGATCCGAGATGATTAAAGATTGCTCACCCAGCGTAAGAGTTATGCAGATTCAAAATGCAAGGAAGTAACCTATGAAATTGGAGACCGAGCCTATCTGCGAGTATCACCCTTGCGAGGAGTGAAACGTTTTGGAGTTAAGGGAAAACTAGCTCCAAGATTTGTAGGACCGTACCGTGTTTTGGAACGGATGGGAGAAGTTGCCTACAAGCTAGAGTTACCTGAAGGATTGTCAGGAGTTCACGATGTGTTCCACATATCGCAATTGAAGAAGTGTCATGCTGAGATGGCCGATATACCGTTAAGAGATACAGTGCCCCTGGAGGCGATTCAGTTGGATAGTAATCTGACCTATGAGGAGAAGCCAGTAAAGATTCTTGACTTTGACAGCCGTGTCACTCGCAGCAAGGTTATCAAGTTTTGCAAAGTTCAGTGGAGCCACCATACCGAGGAAGAAGCCACCTGGGAACGAGAAGATGATATTCGCAAGGACCATTCGCACCTATTTTCTAGCCAACCCGAATCTCGAGGACGAGATTCATCTTAAGGGGGGTAGGTTTGTAACATCCCAAATTTTCAATTTGGAATGTTATATATAGGTCATCTATGCATATCATTTTTTATTGCATCTTCGTTCCGCAATCCTCGAAATCCTAAGCAACTCAAGGACCCTCGGGGAGAGTTGGGGATTTTTCCGGTTTTCATATTTGATTTTATCAAATACTGAGAACGAGGATTTTTGATTTTAATTATTCTTCTCTTCGGAAAATATTTCATATTAAAAAAATAATGAGGGGAGATAATATGACTTCTCCAAAATAATTGAAATATTGGAGGGAAAATGTTAAAATCATTACTTGGATGTTATTTGATTTTATTTGGAATTTTATTTGCCCTAGAAAAATTTGCATGTTTTAAAAATTGCATTTTAGGGGCCAAGAAAATGTTCATCTTGTTCTAAATATTTCATTTAGAAGGTGAAAATTTGTTTTGGCAATTTTAGATTTTTATTTTATTTTATAGGATTTTTTTGTCAGCGGAACTATTTAAAAAAAACCCTAGGTTCGTTTTTTTTAAAGATCGGTTTTATTCTCCGGTTTATTTATTTAGCGAGCGTTCACTCGTTCGTTCGTTTTAACGAACGCATTCTTCGTTTAGTTTCAGTTAACGAACGTTCGTTCGTTAAGCTGTTCGTCGTTTTTTGTTTTTATCGGATTTATTCCGTGATTTTTCTAATCGCGATTTCTGATCCGATGTTCATTCTAGTATAACTTTTCTCTCGTTTATCGGAATCAGGCGATTCAAGCGCCTGGAGTTTCATCTCGAAACCCTCTTTCTGAATAACCAACTCAAACAAGTTTGTGCCTCTGTAAAATTTGACCCTAGTTTAGATTAGTAAACGGATCTTATTTCTTTCGCTGTTTGAGTTTCCTTGCTCGTCTTGGTTTGATTCTTTTTGCGAACCGGAGTTCTTAAGTTGAACTTTCTGTTCAGCCTCTTTTAGT
Organism: Aegilops longissima; assembly: GCA_021605205.1. NCBI lineage: Eukaryota > Viridiplantae > Streptophyta > Magnoliopsida > Poales > Poaceae > Aegilops > Aegilops longissima. The sequence goes on along the minus strand of CM038677.1, from coordinate 489,799,872 downwards.
TGAGTTTTACTTGTGCATCTTTTCTTGTTGCTTATGTATGTTATTGTTTGCTTGCGATAGAATTCCCTGAGTGCGAAGCGTGTTACTATGAGTCTCTAGGATTCACGGATCGTCAGCAAGGCAAGTAACACTTTGATCATACTCTTTTCATACCCAGTTTTATGCATTAGCTCAATCCTCAAACGTTGCATGATTAGGATGTCATTAATTTGTGGGTTGGGAAGTAGTAGTTGAGGTAGAACCTATTGCCCTATTACTATCAAATCCTTGGGAGTTACTTCTACGTGATGCTTATATTGCTATGCTATGCTCGTAGACGTGGTTTGGGTTTGAGTGTATTCCTTGACAGATGTGAGATTGTTAATTAATGGTTTAATTTAATGTGGCAACTTTAATACACATCTGGGTGGATCGAGGCACCTGGGGAACCCCGTGTTGTCTGTTTTTTTGGAAATCCCGGGGTACCCGTGTGATCTTCCTATGGACCGCCACCCAGGCTCAAAGGAATCGAGATTATTCATGCTAGAAACTTCCGTGTGCAGCCACAAGCTACTATGGGTTCTAGCATAGTTGATTAAGTTACGTGAAGCTCTTGAAGAGGTAGATCAGCAGTAGTGGGTTTTGTAGGTTTGGTATGGTCTACCCGAGTAGAGAGTTAATGTTTCGAAAGACTATGTCTCGGTCATCCGCTTCTCAAACACCATGTAAAAGTAGAAATCAACGGAGGCAATCGAGTCTTGTGGGGAAAAGTGCAAAACCTCTCGCAGAGTGTACAATCTAATCATGGTTATACGTGTCCCCGGTTATGGACAATTCGAGTATCTAGTACTTGAGTTATCATATGTATCTCATCACTCTTAATTAATATTGTTGGGATGTTAATTACTCTAATTGGGATTGAGTTGGGGTTATACCTTCTCAATGATGTTTCAACCACCATGATAGTTAAATTAAAACTTATTCCTTTGTTGTAGGGAAAATTGGCTTTTCACAAAAACATAACCATAGAGCTTTCCACCAGCCAAATATTGCATGCAAAGTGATAGTTTATTCTTGCTCATCAGTTATATTGCCAAAGATATTCCATGTGCTGACCTGTTTCGGCTGCAACGTATTATGTTGCAGAATTTTCGACGAGGAGTAATGTTCGATAGGTCGCTGCCAGCAGCTCAGCTATGCCGTTGGAGTTGATGGACTCACTTTATCTTCCAAGCCTTCTCATGTTATCGTATTAGATGGCCTTAAGCCATATTATTGTAATAAGTTCTCTTTGAGACATTCGATGTAATAAGTGTGTGATTGCTACTCTGTTATAAATCCTTCGAGTACGGTGTGTGCCAAGATTACCGATCCAGGGATGACACTCAAACACGTAGACTTGACCATCTCGAGGTCGGGTCGCTACATGCATGCTCACCTAGCTAGAGTGTGGGTCACTTCAGAGCCGTTGAGGGTGATGTGTCAAGCGCTATTGGCAGCGCACGGATGCAGATCTTGAGTGGCAGCGAGCGCTATGATGTAGTGGACGAGACCGCTGGTGAAGCCCCAACGGCCTCGGGCGGAGGTGCGACGATGTGCTCGGTGAAGTAGCCCCGGTGAGCTGGGAGACGACGCTTGAAGCGCACTGATGCGATGGAACTCGGTGTCTGTGAGGCACGCCGGTTATGGGCGGCCGACGTTGTTTGGTGGACCACCCGTCGCGGTGGACGAGGCGAGATGAGGTAGCTCCGTGCGGTGGTGAAGCACGACCGCCGCTTCGCTGTGTCGCCCGCATGAGGTGGGGAACGGTGGGGAAAGAGACGAGACGAGGGGCGATTCGAGGATGGCGCGAATTAGGGATTTGAGCAATTTGGGCGCGGAAGGGACGGTGGAGAAGAGAGATTTTGCGTGGCTGGAATTGGGGCCGCCAGATATTTCAATCCAAACGTGAAGCGCGAACTTATATTGTCGCTGCCCTTTTTTGGGGAGGGGGGGTGGTAGCTGGGTGCTACGCCGTCCGTCCGACACATGCGACCACCCCGACAGATTATGCTTGGTGCCTTAAGGCACCTGCCTTTGTGTTCATGACATGGGGCCCAACAGGTGGCTGGCCCACATGTCAGTCACCCAAGGGCAGTTGCCTTTAAGGCACCGAAGCAGCGTCCACCCCGACACAACCCTAGTCTGCCTGGTGCGCCTACATTTGAGAATGCAAACGAATCTTCTTTCATTTGCAAATGAATCTGTATGAATTACCATGCCCGTGTTTTCCTTGCAATAATTAGTCATTCGAAACGAGATACTCCATCCGCTTACTTTTGTAAGTCGTTTGCATAACTTAAAATGAACTGTTTTGCACATTGTCCAAAATGTCTTCAAGGTCTTATAAAAGTGAACAGAGGGAGTACTATAAATTAATTAATGAGGAGTTATTTGAAAAAATCGAACGGTACCCACGCTAACGTGGATTAGAGTGTAACATAATTAGTTCTTTGAATTAGAGTGTGTGTCACGTAGTTAGTTATTTGAATTAGAGTGTGTGTCACGTAGGCGATCTCCAATTCTAACGTGGATTTCGCATTTCACCGTATCCACGCTTACTTTTTAAATACAAATTCATATGTATATGATGAACACCATGGTAGTGAGAAAACTTTTGGATGGATTCAAACATATGACCTACAAAATAGCACAACAAATTGAGCCAATGTCAACTTTTCAAACTTAGTATGGCACTAATTCAAATAATTACCCGTATGCCTGGTCCTCGGTTCAAATCTTACAATGTACAATCAATTGAAACATCGATATTAAGTCTCAGTACTATGTACATTCAAATGTTGTTTTTAGCCCCCCAAGACAAACGCTACATACTTCCTCAGATCGGGTCAATCTTCCTCTCCTAACCACCTTAGCAAGCTATCGGTTTCCAACACACGTTCATTCTTTCTCTCCATGTTTCGATCTCTAAGTCTCTCAACTACACAACCCCTTTTTCCACTCCTGTTACCAAATGTATTTACCTCACACACCCGCCATTGCACCCCATGTTGAGCTCTCTCTCTCTCCCTCTCCCTCTCACCCTATCGCGCTAAATAGATGCATTGCCTATCTAGCCCCCCAACTTCTCGTGCACACGAACGCACGTTGTATATCTAGGTCACTCCATCGAGACTGTCTCACTCTTTCTTCCACACGGCGGGCCACACTCGCTCAATCTAGCTCTCTTTATCTGAGTCTTGTTTAACCTCCTTTTCTAGGTCAGTCCATCCAAGCCGCCACCACTGTTTCGACCTCATGGTGGGCCATGCTCACTCAATCTCTCTCTCTCTCTCTCTCTCTCTCTCTCTCTCTCTATCTCTCTATCTCTCTCTCCGTATGTCTCGATTTACCTCGCTCTTTCTCGGACAAAAATGATATAGCATTCGGCCCACAACTACTCCAAACGCCGTTGCAACCCACGCAACTCCCCTAGTTGATTTCCTCCTGCTCGGTCATTGCTCTCTCGCACGCCCTTTCTCGCCTTCAAGGTCGCACCATGGTATTATTGAAAAACTATGTTGTTCTCTTTAATTATTATAAATAAGCTACAAAACTACACAATCGATAGTCCACTTGGAATGGAACAAATTTCACCCACAAATTAAAGTGCTACAAACTACACACCGAGGGGCCCACATGTCATGAAACAAATTTGGACCCATATACAAATTAAAAATAAAGGACGAGGATCGAACATGCGACCGGGCCTTCAAGCCGCACGTCAATAGGCAACATATACGAGAATAGCAATGTTTGTTGTACCCCCTTTGTTCACATAATGTTTTTATATTACCACTCCCTAATTAATGGATAACATGTAATATTATTTTTAGTACTATTCACCTTCACTTACTGGTGGGTTCCATGTGTGCTCTCTCTCTCCTCCCCTTCTGCGTTTATACGCACAGGCAAACAGGAAGAACTCGCGGGCAATGTTGCCGTTAACCATATTTGGACGCGTTCACAAGTCACGGCACCGGTTTCACGTACTAGCAGCACTAGTCAGTGTGTACGTGCAATGCACGTTAATTTGGAAGTATATTAAGTGCATGTGGATATTAACTACTAGGTTATTATTTGCATGTTGTCATGTGATTAGCACTATTTTTGGCATGAAATTAACTGCACGCTAAACGTGTTGAGCGCTCGACATTGAAGCAGTCTAGGTCGTTGGATGACAAGGAATACATGTGGCTTGATGATGTTTTATATTTAATTTGATACGGCTCTAGCAGAACATTCAGTCGATCAAACCATACATTTCGTTCAGTCTGACTCCGACTTTAAATTATACGACGATCGATATAAAATAAACGGAAATGATAAACATTCAGATTTTAATCATGGCAATCCAACATTTTTCATGGCAAATTTAGATTACGCGGCGCGGCGGCGGCGCTCGCTCATGGGAAGCGGCTCTCTCTGCAGCTCTGTGTCGTCGGGCCATCGACCGACGGGCGGCGATGGCGGCGCTCTTGCGCCGTTGTTGGCGTATTCTCGGACGCTGGCCTAGCTTCAAGGAAGGCCAAAATGTTCGACTTCGAGCGAGTCAACTGGCGGGAGGAGGCGATCGCTTTGGTGCAAGGAAGCGGTCGACGGCGCCATCTATGCCGCCGAGAGGGGGCACCGCACCCGCTGGGACAAAGGCCGTCAACGGCGCGGGCGGAGACATTCGTGTGCATCGGCACCGCAAGACGAAGCCGCACGCTGCCAGACGCACAGCGCATGCGCCGGCAGGTGCACGCGCGCGGAAAGTCGGCGGGACCTCGTGGAACCCCGTGGCATCAAGCTCGGCGACAATGTGCGGCTCCCAGCCCATCAATGCCACGGGATGGGCGCCGCGCAGCATCGAGCGGCGACGAGCCGGAACGGAGCGGGACAGCGCGCGCCTTCCCGCAAGGCCGTTCAAGCTCGTCCCAAAGCGCCTTATGTTCTTGAGACTCCGCCGGTGTCTTCCTCATGAAACTGGAACACTAAGGGCAGACCATCATGATGCGGCATGGCGACGCTTAGGTCAGCTAGTTGGAGGTAGACGACAGGAGAATCGGAGAGGAAGAGAGAGGATTGTAGCGATACCGGTAGTTCGGGTTGATTTTAAACTGCGGCGCCGATTTACATTAAAATTGGGAGCAGTTGGGACGACGGTGGGCGGCGGAGCCTGGTCAAAGGGCTCGCCTCCGGTGAGTCTGCAGACAGTGGTTCTGCTCGCACGCCCTCGACAGCCGGTGCAGCGGTCGCTCGCACGCCCCATCGACTCACACGCTTGCTGGGACGACACCTGCTGATGAGAAGCGGGGACTCGTGGCGGCACGTAAACGCCCATGGTTTCAATAGTGAAAGTGTTCGCCTTAACGTGACAGGTCTTTGTTCCAAAATACCTTGGCTCTTCATTTGTGCAACTTGTCATAAGCAGCTTGTCTTGAATTGAAGGAAAAAACTTACGAAGTAATATTTGTGCCATATCACGTGACCATGCTCAGTTTCAAGAATTTATGCTCACTTTTGGATTTCCTGAAATTTAAGATCCAGGATTCGAAACAATATCATAACCTGCATCATGCAATAAATTTTCAAGCCGTACATTTGTCCTGTTGTATTTCTTATAAAAGGATTTGGTCAAACATTTTGCTTAGTTAAACCTCCTTTCCGGTTTATAGGGCTCAATTCAAAAATCTCACCAACCAAGGTAGATGGTGAGTGGTGGAACAATTGTTGTAGTTTGCAAAACCACTCAATTAATGCGCTTGTTTTCCTCAAAAATTGTGTTTACGAATGCATTAATTGCAATGCATGCATGCATAAAGTACATGCATTGGTCAATTTTCTCTTAATACTTGCATGTAATGATTTATTGCACCTTGAAATCTGAACATGTGATGGGGAACAACCAAATTGAGACTTATAAAATGGGAAAACTAAAATTTTGAGATAAGCCCTATAAACCGGAAAGGAGGGAGTAAAAGGATAATCCTCCGCATCAAAGGCATTGCCTCGATATATTAACTCAAGTACTAGGCACGAACAAACGGGCTCAATTTCGTGCTCATCCCGTGTAGTAGTAGTAGTACTAGGCAATGCAGCTTGACGGTGACCTTGACGAGCGGCGCATCGAGGGAATTGAACCATGCTCGGCACGGTAGGTAACATTGTCTAGTTACTAAAGCATCCCTCCGTTGTTCATCGGTAGTCATTATGGACCGGGGACATGAGGGGAATTTCCTAGGGCTGGAATTCTGGCCGCCAGATATTTCGACTTGAAACGTTGAGGCTCGACTAGTTGGGGTTGCCTAATGTGCGTACCACGCACGCCACCGAAGGACATGAGCCCGTTTTTTTAGGATCAACACGAGCCAAGGTCTGGCTGGTACACCGTTGGGTCCTACCATTTGAGAATACGAAAGGAACCTTTTAAATTGCCGAAGGAATCTATGTGTATTACAATACCCATTTTTTCCTTGCAAATACTAATCTCAACGTGGTAATTGATTTATGACGAGTTGTTGAATTAGAGTGAATTTGTGATATAGTGATCTCAACGTGGATTTCACATTTCATGGTATCCCTAGTAAGTTTTCCAATGCAAACTCAAATTTAAAAGATGAACAATATGGAGGTGAGAAAACTTTGTATGTATCAAGCATATGACCACACACACACACACACACACGCACGCACGAACACAACAACAATCCAATAAGTATAGTGCATCTATTTTTCCAACCCATGCATGTATGACACGAGTTCAAAAATACTCCTTCTATTCCTAAATATTAGTCTTTTAGAGAGTTCAAGAAGTGACTACATACGGAGTGAAAGTGCTAGTTATCGACTAGAGGGGGGGGGGGTGAATAGGCGATTTTTATGAAAGTCTTCAAAACACAGATGTTTCGAAGACAAACAACAGAAATGACCTAGTTGATATGCAGCGGAAGATAACTACAACAAGCAAGCCATAGTCAACTATGCAATAATGTGAACGGACAAGACTAATAGCAGCTATGTAGTAAGGATCGGGATGGAAGATAGTATGAAGCCAAACAACAATAGAAGTCAAGCAGTGAAGTCAAATAGATAAGACATATAAGCAATGATTTCACGAATACAAACTTAGGGTAAAGGAGGAAGGGATAGAACCAGTCACCGGTTGAAGACACAGATTTGTTGACCAGTTCCAGCTTGTCTTTGTGACAACTGTACATCCGCTTAGGGAGGCTGAGATTCAACTCAAGACCGCGCTTTCACCTTATTCCCTTGAGCTAAGGACACACACCTCGCCCAATCACTCTGTAAGTCTTCAAGGTAGACTTCAACCTTCATAGACGACGCTCACCGCAATCCACAATGACTCTTGGATGCTCGAACGTGACGCCTAACCGGCCGGAGGATTCACAGGTCCTCAAGTGTAATAAGTCTTCAGTCACATGACAGAAAACTTTAGTGATGCCTAACACTCTTTGTCTCGGGTGTTTTGGGCTTGGTCCTCGCAAGGATTTCTCTCTCAAAGGCTTCGAGGTGGGTTGCTCTCAAACAACAAAAGCCGTGCACTAACTCCGAGCAGCCACCAATTTATGGTGTAGGGGTGGGCTATTTATAGCCACTAGGCAACCCGACCTGTTATGTCCGAAATGACCCTGGTCACTAAGGAACCGACACGTGTTCCAACGGTCGATTTCAAACACTCACGGCAACTTTACTTGGGCTACAAGAAAACTGACTCATCCAGCTCGGATAAGTTTTGCTCTCATTGTCTTCGCCAAGACATAGGATTTGGGTTGAGCATCACTTCACCATTCTCGACTATGATCACTTGGACCCCACTTAACAAAGACGGTGGTTCCTACGACTCAACAAAGAAGAAAAGGAAACAACGAAACAACACGCCTTCAAGGCCCATAGTCTTCACTCAATGTCTTCTCATGTCATAGTCTTCAATGTGAATATCTTCACATACCACCATTGTCTTCAATGTCTTCATACATTTTAGGGTCATCTCCGTAGGTAAACCGAATCAATGAGGGACACTACTGCGTTATCCTGCAATTCTCACAAAGCATTAGTCCTCAACCACATTTGTCGTCAATACTCCAAAACCAACTAGGGGTGGCACTAGATGCACTTACAATCTCCCCTTTTGGTGATTGATGACAAACTGGTTGAAGTTTTCAACGGGATAAAATATGTGAAATTGTAAAGGATAGGAATTGTCTTCATAAGTGGCAAAGGCTCCCCACAAGATGTGCATATAAGTAGTTTGCTTTTGGAATGCAAATGCACATGGCAGGTTGTACTTGTGGAGATCCTCTTCAACTTATGAAGATAATTCATCATGCATGAAATGATATAGCTAAGAGAATGACATGCATAATGAAAAATGGACGTCTGCAGAATGATCTAAGTGCGGAAGTTATCATCGCACATGCGGAATTTATCATCGCACCAGAGTAAAGCAAATAAGTAGCGAGACGACCATCGAGTTTAAGTGTTACAACTCAAAGAACCAAATGTATCAAAACGAGAGTTGTAAACACTAGGCAAAATATAGTGCAACCGCCCTTATGAACCCGCTTGAAGACTATCAAACTCATATGCTTCTCCCCCTTTTGTCAGTAAGGACCAAAAGGTTTGAAGACATAGAGCATCTACTCGCCCTCTTCAAGAAGATGATGCAGCAGGTTGTCGTTGTTGGTTGGCGGTGCGAGCGAGCTTGGCGCAGTTGTCGATTTGTGCGTAAGTAGGGGCGGTGAAGTAGCATCGCTTCATCATCGATCACTCTGCATTGACCGCTGCAGCGGAGGAAGAATAGTCGAGTCTTCAAGAGATGGAGTTCGCCGAGGACTGCATTCCGTGGAGGAGTGGAGTCAAACTTGAAACGCTCAAAGGAAGCCATCGCCTTGAAGATCAGCTTCAAAGACCGAAAGGTGGTCAAACTCTTCCATGATCGCCGACAAGTCTCGTGAGTGACAAAAGCATTCTTGGTGGCAAGGTTGCGAATGCGATTGACGTCCACCAAGAGGCTTTGCATTTGACGCTTTAGCCAGGAGTGATGCTTATCTTGCTTTTGATGCAGCGCCACAAGAAGTTCTCGATCATTGAGGACTCGAGAGCGCTTCCGAGGCCTTTGGCCAATTGTGCTCTCAGTGGCTTCAGTCTGTGCACGATGAGGCGACGGTGTTCCCAGCCGTGGATAGACACGAGATACCGCTTGACGCCTTCATGGGTTGAGAGAAGCTGTGGTGATCTGCGCTCAAGACTTAGTGGCGCTTTTGGCAGGCTCAGGGTATATGGCTTCAATGTATATATCAACCTCTCGTAGAAAGATCGATGATTGCAGCAGAGGGTTGATAGTTGATAGCTGAGTGCATCTTGATGAGGCGATGACCCATGGAGCATAGAACTTCGCATCAAACAGATCGATCCAGATGCAGCTAATTGCCTTATGAAGAAATCTTGCATGTTGAAGTCGATGCCATTGAGGATGTAGAAGACCAATGTCTTCATTGCTCCTTCAAGCTTTATGACGATGAATGCCCTTTGATTGGCCATAGAGTTCGCCGATGATGTGATATATGGTGCGAGGCGATACTCAAGGTCATCAACAAAGAAGTGCCGAGGGTATTCATCATCGTGTGGCGTGGGCTTCATCATGCTCAAGATCCGACTCATGTCCGGTTCTCGCTTATGAAATATGCTTTCCAAGGCATCACGGTGGAGTTGACATCCGTGTTCAAACAGCTCTCCGGAGTGGGTAGGCCTGTGAGCTCAATGATGTCAAGAGCTTTGGCTTCATGATGGATATTTCCAACATCCACTCGAGAACCCATGTCTTCGTGATCTCTGTTGAAGCCATGGATGTGGAGTGTGGCAAAGAATTGAAGCACTAATTCTTCATTCCAAGGTTTTTGTCCATTACGGCCAAGCAGCGCACCTGCATCATGAAAGCAATCAAGTGCTTCTTCTAAACACGGCAGTCCGCAATGGCTTCAAGGTCGAGGCGCATATGAGGGAAAATGCGCCTTGGTCATACAGTAACACAGTGAGTAATAGCTTTTTGCGATAGCTCCGTAACCGGTCCGATGAGATCCTTGGCCTTCAGTAGGGGTTCTTTGCACTGTCAAAGAAAGTATTGTGGGCTTTGAAGCCATTTGCATTGAAAGAACCAGCTTGAGGTGGCGGTGCTCGAAACCTTGGTAGTCTTGGCTTCGCTTCGGACCGGAGGCCTATGCGCAATATGATAGTCGAATTGAGGACCAGAGGCATGAGGCGGAGGGACCAGAACGGCCATCTTACTGTGACTAGCTCGCCATAGTCGTATGCTTGCTCGATTGTGTAGGGCCTTGGTGGCGAATCGAGCAATGGCAAGAATCGAGGCTTCAGTTGCTCAGCAGAGATGCTTCGGGAGCAGCTTGCCTCATTGGCTTCAGCACAGTTCCTTCATTGGCTTCAGGAGCGCTTGACGGGCTCCACATTGGCTTCAGCCATGACCACGCCATTGGCTTCATTGGTGTTGGAGGTGGCAGCCTCATTGTTTTCAACCTCCACTTGAGGAGCTGGAGGGTCGGGCACTGGCACGTTGATATCGGGAATAACTTCTTCACTTACAGGGGGTGTAGGGACACGTTCACAGTTGGAGTGGCTTCTGAAAACACTTGGCATGCAACAGGTTGGTGGTGCACTTCTCCTTCTGGAATGCTCGAAAGAGGCACTTGAGGCCTTTGACCTTTGCGAAGCTCTCAAATGTCAAGGCGACGCCTTTGGAGATGGGGTTGCTCGGCCTCAAAGTCTTCCTCTTCTTCTTGGTGTTGTTGTTGGGGAGTGACTTGTTGTTGGGGAGTACTGGGGGAGTCTTGTTGTTGCGGGCGATCCCATGAAGCATCCTCAGCAATTGGCGCCGAGGACAACCAATGTCGATGAGTTTGATGTTCGTATTTAACAAAGCGATGATACCACATTGTACTCGATTTGAGGAAGAACTTCATCATCTTCAACATTGTCATGGTGACCAATGTCTTCATGAGTGGGGGATCACTGCTGGAATCTTTCACTTCAGGAGCCTCTGTGGAAGGTGCTCATGAACAGTCATTCAAGTTCTTGGGTTGCGACGCGGACTAACCACGTAAATGGGTTCAACAATCAAGGGCTCTGTAGGAGCAGCCCGATTCTTCTTGGTCTTTAGCTTCTTCTTGGAGGAGCAGCATCGAGGCGCGAGGATTTTTCCTTTTCTCGCTTCAGCCTCGGCAGCCCTCGCCTTTTTTCTGCTCGTAAGCGCTTGATCGTGCACTTTGGCTTCGAGCTACCATGCTGCTTGGGAAGACAATGCGGGCTCTTCCTGCCTTGAAGGTGCAGCTTGGTCAGTTGAAGACTTTTTTTCTTTGCAGCCATCCTGGGTCGATGCCAGACGGCCAAGTGCCTTGCGCTTCTCAAATTTCATTGTAGGCAAGCACACACTTGTCACCAAAGCCTTCATGCGCCACGAGAGCCTCCGCTTCTTCACGCTTCTTGAGAAAGTGTTCTTGAGGTCGCAGCATGACCTTGAAGTTTTTCACGCCTTGCACGCTGAGTGCAGCCATATGCTTCTTGAACTGAGCCTTTTCATAGTCAATCTTGTGCTTCAGTTCAACAATTACCGAGCTAGAGCTAGCTCGTAAGCAATGGCGCCATTGAAAGAGACGCCGAGGCCAATTGGAAGTTGCAGATCTTCAAAGTTGATGTTTGGTGTGTCAAACCACTCATCAATGAAGTGATGGATGATTGCCACATCAAAGAGAGGCAAGTTGTTGAAGATTTCGCTTCTTCTTTGCTCTTGATAAGCTGCTCAAGAGCATCATCCGCAAGATCGCCATCACTTGATGATCAATGTGCTCTTCACGCAGAATTGCAGCAGAGTCGTTGTCAGTCAGATTCTTGACACTTTTCTTTCTCTTCTCCGCCTTCTTGGAGATACGGATTGATCCTCGACCGTACCGCTTCGTGGGGTGCAATGGCGGTGGCTTCACACGTGAAGCTTTTGGAGGAGCAGCTGACTTAGGAGCCTTAACTTTCTTGAGCTTCTGCGGCTTTGGAGCAGGAGCAGGAGCTGGAGCTGGGGCTTCATCAGAATCAGCCTCGTCATTAGAGTGATCCACTTTGGCACCTTGGACCAAGATATAAGTGATGAGGCCATCAAGGTTCGAAAAGGGGCCGATGACATTGGGTTCAGCATCGCGTGAGCCGTCAGCACGGGGAGCAGAGGGACCAGGGTTGAAGTCTAATCCCAATGACTTCTTGTTTTCCTTTGCAGAAGCCTTTGCGTGATGGAAGTTGCGCTTGAAGAGACTGTCATCACGACACCAGAGCAAAGACGTCGGGTCGGCATTTTCAGGCTGAGGTCCACGGACCATGCAAGGATAGAAACCTTGTGCAATAGCTTCAGCCATGCTCTTGGGAGGAGGCCTCAAATGAATATCACCCCAAGGGCTTCGATGGCATTCTTCTCGCATATTCTTGTGTGACGAAATTGTACTTGAACCACTGTTCAGCCTAATAGCCGAATCCATTGGATTCGTGGTCTTGCGCTGATTGTAAGTCTCTTCAGATCTGTCTTGTACAGCTCTGCGAGGTCATCAGCGAGATCTTTTGAGGTTCCTCACGACGCTGTCCGCCGCCCTTCCCGACTGATTTATCTCGTAGCCATGAGCTTCAAACTGAATGGCTTCACAATCAAAGGCTTCAAAGGCTTGCGCTTGGTTGATGATGTGAGCTGGCTTCGGAGAGTTGGTTTGATGTCGTAAGAATTCTGCAAACGAATGCGCACTATGAGAACCAAGGATTCTCCCACGGACATGTACTTGTGACAAATTAGAGATGCGAGGAAGGGAAGAGGTCATATGCATTCTCGTAAGATTTTGAAGATAAATCGGTTTGAAGACATTGACCTCATGATGCTAAGACATTCACTTTTACACCGAGAGTTGGTTCCAGATTTGTACGAATCCGTGAATAAGTACAAGTGAGGAATCTAACTAGTTGTGAAGCTTAAGTGAATATACTAAGCAATCTGAGATGCGCATGTAATAGATCTAACTTTGTATGGGCAGAAACCATTTTTGGCAAGTAGGATGAATCTTGAAGATCAAAAGATGGTAAAATAGAGATATATTTACCGCTCAAGAACTGCTAGACGGAAGGAAAGGAGGCCGAGCAAGACAGTCCACCGTGCCCTAACTTGGCGACGGAGGACACCTACGGCGGCGGCGGAGATGAAGATGTTCGCGTCGGCGTGAGGACGGCGCCGGAGAAGTCGCGGCAGCTAAGCGCTTCGTCGCCGGCGCCGCCGAGAGCTAGGGGTGGCGCTTAGGGTTTTGACGAGGTGGAGAGGTGGAAGAAGATTTTTTTACCGTAGGGACAGGTATTTATAACGAGGTGTGCAGCGCAGCGCAATTACTCAGTGCCTCGGCGGTTCACATCTCGAGGGGCACGTGGCACCCATGCAACATACAATGAGATGTCCCACGCTCCCACGCCGCCCGGGTTTGTTTGATGGTCGCTCCGCTTCTCCGAGTTCAACAAGAATGATGAATCATTTAAAACAGACTTAAAGTTTGTCTCGTGTCTTCTGCGACAAGGACGCAGAGAAGACATTCGACAGCTTCAATAGAATGCATATGATTTGGACAGATAGAGTTTGAGATAGAAAGCATAGAGATTTGGGGTCCCATCACATTCACTTAGTTCAAAAGATTCAACTTGAAGACATAGCTATAAGTGAATGTCAGAGAGGATATATATATATATATATATATATATATATATATATATATATATATATATATATATATATATATATATATATATATATATATATATACATCAACCAAATCATCATAGTGAAGAAAGTCATGAAAATAGGTTGAAGTTGAAGTCAAATCAAATGCTAATAGCTTCAAGAAATAACGCCATGAGTGAAACACTTCAAACAAAGAAATTTGGTGGTGGCTACCCACCGTGATAGGAAGTATTAGACCCGCACACGGCGCACAATTATCGTGGCGCCCAAGTCAAATTCCACGTTAATGTATTCACACTTAGAATGTAAGTCTTCATTGATTGAAGATATACGTTACTTCGTGTTGCACATCTAAGTCATCAACATGCATAAGTGTTAGGATGTGTGCTTGATCACGTGACATTTGAGGATTCCAAGATATTTAGCTCACACCGTAACTTGCAAAACCTTTTCTCATCCAAGGGCTTTGTGAAGATATCTGCCATTGCTCTTCAAAGTTGACGTGAATGATGTCAATATCTTTCTTCATGACATGATCTCCGAGAAAATGATGACGAATTTCAATGTGCTTTGTCTTCGAGTGCTGGACTGGATTGTTGGCAATCTTGATGGCGCTTTCGTTGTCGCAGAAAAGAGGTACTTGTGTCGATTGATGCCATAGTCCTTGAGAGTTTGCTTCATCCATAGAAGCTGAGCACAACAAGATCCAAAGCAGCAATGTATTCAGATTCTGCAGCTTGAGAGTGACACACGCTTCGCTTCTTTGAAGACCAACAGACGAGTGATCGCCCCGTAAAGTGACATGTGCCTGATGTAGACTTGCATCCACTTTGTCACCAGATAATCAGCATCCAAAATCCAACTAAATCAAATTTTGAGCCCTTTGGATACCATAATCCGAGTGTTGGGGTGTGAGCCAAATATCAAGAATTCGCTTCACGCTAAGTGATGCGATTCCTTTGGTGCCGCTTGGAATCGAGCACACATGCAAACACTAAGCATAATATCTGGCCTAGATGCACATAGGTAAAGTAAGGAACCAATCATGGAGCGGTATACCTTTTGATCGAACTCTTTACCATTGTCGCTGGACCCAAGTGGTGTTTGGCTGGCATTGGCGTCGTGTATCCTTTGCACTCTTGCATTCCAAACTTCTTCGCATAATCTTGGAGGTATTTTTCTTGAGATATAAAGATGCCATTTCTTTGTCGATTTAATTTGAAGACCAAGGAAGAACTTGAGCTCTCCCATCATGGACATCCGATATTGCTCTTGCATCATGTATCCAAACTCATCACTATACTTCGTTGGTGCACCAAGATAATGTCATCCACATATATTTGGCATACAAACAGTTCACCATCATATGTCTTCGTGAAAAGTGTGGGATCAAGGGATCCAGGTTTGAAGCCTTTGCTCTTCGAAGTCTTTGATTGTATCATACCAGCGCGAGGAGCTTGTTTGAGGCCATACAAATGCTTTTATTTAGCTTGTACACCATATCGTAATGTTTTGGATCTTCAAAGCCGTGGTTGAGCGACATATACTTCTTCTTCAATCTTGCCGCTGAGAAATGCACTCTTCACATCCATTTGATAGAGCAAGATGTTGTGGTGGTTAGCATAGGCTAGTAGTATGTGAATAGCTTCAAGCCTAGCTACAGGAGCAAATGTTTCATCAAGTCAATTCCTTCAACTTGAGTATATCCTTGAGCCACAAGCCTTGCTTTGTTTCTACGACTTGACCATGCTCATCTTGCTTGTTTCGATATATCCATTTGGTGCCAATAATGTTATGCTTATGAGGGTCGGGACGCTTGACAAGTTCCCAAACATTATTCAGCTTGAACTGCTGAAGTTCTTCTTGCATAGCTTGAATCCATTCTCGTTCCATAAAAGCTTCAAAGAACTTTCTTGGGTTCGATATTGATACAAAGGAAAAGTGCCCACGAAATTTGCTAGCTGTGTTGCTCTTGAGCGAGTAAGCGGACCAGTGCGTTGATGCTATCGATTATCTTCTCAATCTGTACTTCATTTGCAACTCGAGGATGAACTGGTCAAGACTTTGCTCATGCCGATCATTGTCATCATTGGGAGGATTGTCTTCAGTCGAGCATTGTCTTCAAAGTTGGTTAGGTGCGAAATGATAAGTTCCTCTTCAGTTGTGCTTCATTTGGCATGATTTCACCAGCCCCATCAGCTTGATAGATTTGTCATGGTGGAGCTTCATCCAGTGTGCTTGGCAGGAACTCTCTTTGTGAACCATTGGTTTCATCAAATCGCACATCTACGCTTTCGACGATTTTGTAGAGATAGAGATTGAAGACTCAGTAAGAGTGTGAGTCCTTTCCAGAATCGAGCATGAAGCCTTCGTGAGCTTTGGGTTCAAATTTTGACTTGTGATGAGGATCCTTGATCCAGACTTAGCCCCAAATACTCAAGTAATCGACATTTGGCTTCTTGCCAAGAAGGAGCTCATAGGATGTTTTGTTCGTAAGCTTATGGATATAAACACGGTTGATGACGTGACAAGTCAGTATCAATGGCTTCGTGCCGTAACTTTCTTGGTGTCTTGTACTGCTGAGCATTGTTCGAGCCATCTCAATGAGGGTTCTGTTCTTGCGCCCACGATGCCATTTTGTTGGGGTGTGTATGGAGCAGAGAACTCATGAGTGATTCCCATGGTATCCAGATAAAGATCAAGTCCGATGTTCTTGAATTCAAGGTCGTTATCACTTCGATATGCTTGATCTTGACGCCATAATTGTTCATTGCTCGATTGGTGAATCGTCTCAAGACATCTTGCACTTCAGCCTTGTAGAGAATTATGTGCACCCATGTGTATCTTGAGTAGTCATCAACAATGACGGCCATAGAGACAAGCAATTGTTGTGAGGGTAGAGAATGAGTAGGGCCAAACAAATCCATGTGAAGCAGCTCAAGGGTTGAGATGTCGCCATGATTGTCTTCGAGGGTGCTTTGCCTAGTCATCTTTCCAGCTTCGCAGCACCACACAAATGATCCTTCTTGAACTTGACACCTTTGATGCCTATGACATGCTTCTTCTTGGCGAGTGTGTGTAAGTTCCTCATTCCAAGATGCCCCACCTCCGATGCCAGAGCCAAGATTCAAGCTTTTGCAAGAAGACATACGGCAAGTCAGTGGACCTGCCGAGAAATCTACCATGTATAGATCATCTTTCCTATACCCTTCAAAGACTAGAGACTTGTCGATTCCATTAGTACAAGGCAACGATATTTTCCGAATATCACAATCATGTTCAAGTCACAAAGCATTGAGATGACATTGTTGAAACCAAGGACTCAACAAGCATCACTTTGTCCATGTGTTGATCCTTTGATATTGCAACTCTACCTAGACCCAATACCTTGCTTTTACCAAAGGTCAAGAAATGTGATGTGACTCTTGTCCGATGGACGAAGGTTGAGTCCATGAGAAGACTTCGATCACCAATCATATGATTAGTGCATCCACCGTCCATTATCCATTCTCAAGCATGAGGTGTCATACCCTACAAGATGCTTAGGGGATAGGCTTCACCAAGAGCATTGTGAAGCATAAACATTTGACGGGCAAGTGGATTATTGAAGCTTAAATCAAGATTAGGACTGATAGGATGAATGGCAAACGATTCAGAACAAAATACATAGTGAGACCATTTGGGCATTTGATCTTGTGCCCTACAAGATGTTTTAGGTCCCCAAGAATAGCATCGACGCCTTTGATTTTCGGCCGAGACCCTTTCCTGCAAAAGAGAGTTAATTCTTCTTAACCACCCACATCTTCGGGGTGGCTTAGAAGCAATGAGTCTAAGTGCAGCATCTGAGAATTTCGCTTTGGAGCCCTAGCAAATAGCCTTGCAGGAGATGAGTGATACTCATATGAATAAGCGTAAAAGTTCTTAGTTCTATGAACATAGCGGTTTGAGGTCACACGCCATATTCATAAATTTGAGTACTGCTTCCTGCAAAACATTGGCGTTAGGGTGACTCAAGTGAGTCCTCCGTCAGTATGAAGCCTTTGGACCATATGACGCCTTTGGTCCAGGGTTTGTCTTCTTCCTGTGTGGTGTCATGATGACATTCATCGGAAGATTCTCAAGACAGCTTTTGGGAACCCAGATCTTCTTCATAGGCGGTCCATTCCTGCAGCTTAGTACCAATATACCGCAAACACTTCACCATTCGATTCTTGAACAGCTTATAGTTTGCATCAAAGGATTCATCAATGATAATAGGGTTAGCACAGTAAAGCCAGATAAGGTGGATGGATCCATCGAAGGTCCCTTTGCAAAGAACCCATGTGGTTTTGGGATACCGCTCAGCTTCTAGTAGGAACCATCAACATTCATTTTCCTCTCGAACCCAACACCCTCTTTCCTAGGGTTTCGTTCGAATATGCTTTTGAGGACATCGCAGTGTCTCGATGCCCTTCGCACTTTTATACATCCCTGCTTTCAAGCAATGTCTTCAACCTAGCATTTTCATCAAGAATGGCAGTGGTATCCTCCGCAGAGGGGTTAGTAACCACATTGGCGTTGAAGACAATGCAACAAGAGCAGCAGCTTGAACATTCAGCAACAGAGGTAGTGATATCACGCTCAAGACATTTTAGACATGGTGGTTCAAATCCATCCTGAAGGAACTGATCTGCTGAGCGCCAAGTGACTCATTCTCTTTTGAAGATCTTCATGAGCCGCCTCAATTTCTCAAGCTCTTGCTTCCTTTGAAGATAATCATAGGAGAGCCTTTCATGAGTAGTTGAGAGCGTTTCATGACGACTTTCAAGTTCTTGGTACTTAGCATGAAGATTTTAATGTCTTCAACTAAGGACTGTGAACGTGTCATTTCCGCGTCCAACAGGTCATCGCTTTTGTCTAACAGTTTTTGAGTATGTTCCATAGCTCTTGTTGTTCAGCTTGCAATTTTAGCAAGTGTTTTGTAGCTGGGTTTGATTCACAATCAGATTCATCTTCACTTGATGTTTGAAAGTAAGCATCACGTGATTTTACCTTGGCACCGCTGCCATGAAGCAAGAGGTGGGAGCAGGGTCGCCCTTGTCATCGCCTTCAGCGTTGGTGTAGAAGTCATTGTCTTCAAGTGTTGAAGATGGACTTGGCAACATAGGCTGTGGCTAAGGCCGACTTGCAACGCCTGGTCGGACTCCTCTTGATTCCACCTCCACTTCCTCGTATGCACTCCTCCTCCAATCCATTTCCTTGCCAACAAAAGCACGAGCCTTGCCAGATGAGCTCTTCTTATGCGATGAAGACTTTGATGAAGACTTGAAGAAGACTTTGAAGATTTCTTCTTTTCTTGTCATCGTAATCATATTCCTTGCTCTTCTTCTTCTTCTTCTCATTGTCCCACCGTGGACATTCGTAGATATAGTGTCCAGCTTTTCTTGCACTTGTGACAGTTCTCTTCTTGTAGTCTTGAGTGGAAGCTTCATCATTTCTTGAGCTGGATCGTGAAGACTTTCTCAAGCCTTTCTTCCTAGTGAACTTCGAACTTCTTCACAAGCATAGCAAGTTCCTTTCCAATGTCTTCGGGATCATCGTAACCGCAATGATTCTTCTTCGATGAGGAAACAACTTTTGCCTTCAAAGCGAAGTTCGCCATAGTTTGGACCATAGATATCTCTTTTCTCGATAGTCGGAACTCATGTGTATTGAGCCTCTCAAGTATATCGACGGATCGAGTGTCTTGAAGTCGTATGCTCTTGTATCATGAGGGCAAGGATGTCAAAAGAGCTGTCAAGTGATCTTAGTAGTGTCTTGACGATTTCATGCTTGATGACCTAAGTGGCGCCGAGAGCATGAAGCTCATTTGTGATGTCAGTGAGGTGATCAAACGTGAGCTGGACATTTTCATTGTCGTTTCTCTTGAAGCGGTTGAAGAGGTTGCGAAGAACACCGATTCTTTGATCTCTCCGGGTTGAGACGCTTCGCTGACCTTGGATAGCCAGTCCTGCACTAGCTTCGACGTATCCAGAGCACTCACACGGCCATACTGTCCTTTGGTCGATGACCACAGATGATGTTCTTTGCAAGGAGTCCAGCTTGAATGAACTTCTTGACATCGCTAGGGTGACACCTTCACCAGATTTAGGAACGCCGTTCTTGACGACATACCGTAGGTCGACATCATCGGCTTCAAGATGCATGCGCATCTTATTCTTCCAAGAGGGATAGTCGGCCCATCGAACACGGGCAAGCAGCGGAGACCTTGATTATCCCTGCAATGATATAGCTAAAACTCCGGTGGTTAAACTCAATCACACGTAACAAGGGAGTACCTTGCTCGATACCAATTGAAAGTGCTAGTTATCGACTAGAGGGGGTGAATAGGCGATTTTATGAAAGTCTTCAAAACACGGATGTTTCAAGACAAACAATGAAATGACATAGTTGATATGCAGCGAAGATAACTACAACAAGCAAGCCATAGTCAAGTATGCAATAATGTGAACGGACAAGACTAATAGCAGCTATGTAGTAAGGATCAGATGGAAGATAGTATGAAGCCAAACAACAATAGAAGTCAAGCAAAGAAGTCAAACAGATAAGACATATAAGCAATGACTTCACGAATACAAACTTAGGGTAAAGGAGGAAGGGATAGAACCACCACTGGTTGAAGACACAGATTTGTTGACCAGTTCCAGCTTGCGTGACAACTGTACATCCGGTCAGGAGGCTGAGATTCAACTCGTAAGACCACGCCTTCACCTTATTCCCTTGAGCTAAGGACACACAGTCCTCGCCCAATCACTCGTAAGTCTTCAAGGTAGACTTCCGAACCTTCACAGACGACGCTCACCGGCAATCCACAATGACTCTTGGATGCTCGAACGTGACGCCTAACCGGCCGGAGGATTCACACCCTCAAGTGTTATAAGTCTTAGGTCACACAGACAGGAAAACTTTAGTGATGCCTAACACTCTTTGGCTCTAGGTGTTTTGGGCTTGGTCCTCGCAAGGATTTCTCTCTCTCAAAGGCTTCGAGGTGGGTTGCTCTCAAACGACAAAAGCCGTGCACTAACTCTGAGCAGCCACCAATTTATGGTGTAGGGGTGGGCTATTTATAGCCACTAGGCAACCCGACCGTTATGTCCGAAATGACCTGGTCACTAAGGAACCGACACGTGTTCCAACGGTCGATTTCAAACACTCACGGCAACTTTACTTGGGCTACAAGCAAAACCGACTCATCCACTCGATAAGTTTTGCTCTCATTGTCTTCGTCAAGACATAGGATTTGGGTTGAGCATCACTTCACCATTCTCGACTATGATCACTTGGACCCCACTTAACAAAGACGGTGGTTCCTACGACTCAACAAAGAAGAAAAGGAAACAACGAAACAACACAGTCTTCAAGGCCCATAGTCTTCACTCAATGTCTTCTCATGTCATAATCTTCAATGTGAATATCTTCACATACCACCATTGTCTTCAATGTCTTCATACATTTTTAGGGGTCATCTCCGGTAGGTAAACCGAATCAATGAGGGACACTACCTACGTTATCCTGCAATTCTCACAAATGCATTAGTCCCTCAACCACATTTGTCGTCAATACTCCAAAACCAACTAGGGGTGGCACTAGATGCACTTACACGGAGCAAAATGAGTGAATCTAGACTCTAAAATATGTCTATATACATCCGTATGTTCCAGTCCATTTGAAGCCTCTAAAAAGACTAATATTTAGGAATGAAGGGAGTAAAATGTAAGACATCCATGGTCCGTAGTTCAATATTTAAAATGAACGTGAAACTGAAACATGAATATTAAGTCTAGTACTACTGTACATGCAAATGTTGTGTTTAGGCGGAGCTATGATTGTCGGGGGCCAACCCCTCGACCTTAGATAAAATTGTGGAGCTCTGTTTAGGGTTGTTTAGATTATATTTGTCCCCACCCTCCCAACCACCGATTGGTTGTGCACCCCACCCTCCTCCCCGGGAGAATATCATGTGCCCCCATACCTTAGATGCTATATGCCGATACGAGTTGCTTGGAGCTTGTAGATCCGAGATATAGCAGCTCACATGATGTGTCTTAATTTTTTTGCAGAAACCTTGATGAGTTTGAGAATTGCACACAATTTGTACAAAACTACTTAGATGCACTTTGATCCCATATCCAACGACCTCGAAGTCAGATCACCGTAGCATCTCAGATGAAGGAGGACATCATATTCTCCTGTATGTAAGAATATCATGTGCTACCACACCTTAGATGCTTTGGTGATATAGCTCTTCGGAGGCGTTGGATTTGTGACCCAACACCTCCTCGGTGGTTCAATGGTTTTTGCGTAAAAGCCCCAAAAGAGTTCGCCATCGCTTATAAGAACAAAGACTGCCAGATGCCATTGATCTCGGTCAAACGACCTCCAAGCTCAGATCACCAGAGCATCCAAGTTGCGATAGCACCTTATGTTTTCTCGCACGGAGAGTATGAGGTGCTCCCGACCGTAGATTCTATGGTGATACGAGTTCACCGAGATCTAACGCCCACAATAGGAGGTTTGAATGTTTTTGCAATATACGGCCGATAGAGTTTGGGAAATGCGCAGAAAGTACAAGTATTATGCATGTGCATCCGATCATCGATCATACGACCTAGATGCTCATATCACCGTAGCGGTAATTAAGCTACGGGAGCACCTAATATGAGCACCGGGAGCCGTTGATCAAAGATGCAGCGGCACACACGAGGCCCGAATGTTTTATTTGCAAAAAACTTTGGAGAGTTTGGAAATTATGATAATTACAAAGACTACTCCCAAGCCATTGATCTCACTTCCAAAGGTGTAAAACTCGTATCACCATAGTATCTAAGCTGCGGGTGGATGTGATATTCTATGTCATTGTCATTTTTGTTCAGAACTTGCAAAATACGTGTAACTCGTGCGCATTTGTCTAACCGCAAAGTGTTTGTTCAAAAACCATCCTACACTGAAATATCGGAACAACACACGGGGGCCCCACTTGTCATTAATCAAATTTGGACCTAAAACTAACAAATCTGAAAGATGAGATTCAAACTGGCAACCTGGACTACAAAGCGTAAGTCGATAGCCTGAAAAACGAACGGTTGTTGGCTTTGTCCCATAACTTGATTTTATACAGTACTTGCGCTGAGTAGAGTAGAGGGAGTGCCTCGTCAACACGTGCATGACCATTGTCTCACTTACGGGTGGGTCCCAGGTCTGCGATCTCAATCTCTCTTCTCTCCATCATCTAACCTTTGCACGGGCACACACGAAGAGCGGCGCTAGCTTGCCGTGGTGTTATTACAACTAAAAAAAAGCTTGGAAAATAGAAGAATCGCCTAGAACAAGAGACGTGGCTGGTCGAGACGGAGCTAACCGTGCCACGTTTGCTTGATGAAGCTGTGTGGCTAGTGGGGTGTTTTCGACCGACTGGCTGGGTCCCGAGGTTGAACCATAGGTACTACGTCTGATACAGTATATTTTGACACACATTTTTCCTCCGTGCCGAGACGTGGCACACCCTACCGTGCGGTTTCAGGGTCCTCCCGGGTGGTGCACGCATATATTTTTCCTGACGTGGGACGCCCTACCGCGCGTTTTCTGGGTCCTCCTTGGTCATAGCGCCAAAGCAAGTAAATGAGTCGTCAAATCACGAAAGACCACCTTTCCCGCCGAGTACATCAGTGAAGCACGGTGGCTAGCTAGTTGGGCTAGTTCGACCGATTAGCTAGGCCGCCGCCACATTTGTTTTTTCACCCCTTTTTTTATCTACTTGCCGGCAGGTAAATTTAAATATCCACCGCGGCGTTGCTCTAGTGTTTGGGTGTGGCAGGATTTTTAATTTTTTTGATTGACGGGAGCAGGCACGACAGGATTTTTAATTTTTTGATTAAAGGGAGCAGGCGCGGTAGCAATTAGTCACGATGACTCCGCCTGAAAAACCCATCGCTCCCTCGATGTGAGAAGTCGTCGATCGGTGTTTTACCATGGTGAAAACCAAAGATTCCCCGCTCCTCGGCTGGCTCCCTCCGCCTTCCCAGATTGCATTGCCTTTCAGCCGCTTTCTTCCTTTGCTTCCTCTCCCATTGCTTCTACTCGTGCCATGGCGCGCAGCAGATCACGGAGTCCGAGATGACGCGCCTGACACAGGAGCTCCATGCCAAGGATGCGGAGCTCAGGGCCAAGGACGTGGAGCTCCGCGAGCTCAAGGAGGAGAGGAGTGCCATGATCCTCCGTTATGTGAGGGAGTTCATGGAGCTTCAAAAGCGGCAGGCGTCCACCACAAAGATGCTCGAGGCATCGGCGGCGTTGCTGCAGAAAGCGGGAGATACGATAGGCCATCAGGGGAGCCAGCTGGAGCGTGAGCGGTCCGATCGTGACGAGGTCCAGGATCGCCTCAGCCACTTGGTGAACGAAGTAGCCACGCACGTGTTGCGGCTGCGCGATGCCTATCGTCGTGCCAGCGCGACGATGCCGGCCGTCGGGCTAAACCCGTTCGACCACCCGGTCGACTTCAACGAGCTGCGGCTTCCTGACCTGGTCTCCTTCTTCACCTATATCTCCGAGGAGCTGAGCCGTCTCTGCGCGATGGTGGGGGCTGAGCTGGACAAGGAGGGGTTGCACGCTGCCGTCGCCGTTGCCGGGCGAATCCTTTCAGGGCTCCGTCACCGGAATCCATTCGTGCCATTGGACGCCTTCTTTGACGAGCTGGCTCACGTCGACTAGGAGCGGGCTCTGCGGGCAGTTGCACCCTGCATCACCAACGTCGTGCGCCTCGAGAAGCAGAGGGACTTTGGTGGTGTTTAGGAGCCCTCTGCATGGGCATGTCCATGTCTCGGCGCAACATGACCGTTGGATCAAACTCAGACGGTGCAGATCAGTCACTGTAGCACAAAGCGTGTGGGTGTGCTTGGTTGCATTCTCATCTCAATATAGTTGTTTCTTCTTTGTGTATTTTTGTCAACCTACTAGTGTGGACTCATGCACCCTTCATGCACTCTGCCAAACACCCAAAAGTGGGTCGAGAAGGGAACTTTTGCTCCCATCCCGTGCACCCTTCATACACCCTGTCTAACACTATAGGCTTCATATGGTTCATGTTTCATGGAGTACTGTAGCACCGTACTCTCCGTGCGCTGTGTATCTAGTTCTGTTAACATTGATCTCACCGTTCATTCTGGACCGACAATAAAAAGCGTACTATGTTACATATAGGAGTAGTTGACATGTGCACAACATCATTTTTTATCGCCATATCTTACTACACTAGCAACAAGATTGTGTAGTATCGACGATGAACCATCGCACATGCCTAGTAGTAGGAGCATTGTGTATGTTCAAGTGGCTGCCGTGTTTCGCACTCCTCCGTCAGAAGAGTGGAAACGCTTGTTGTAATAATTTTTTCTTCGAATGAAAATAGTGGACACGCCTCCGCATGGGATCCTCCTCTAGCCATGCACTAAATTACTCACTTTCACGACGCAGGGACAACCAGCACCGGGTCCACCAGCCATGCACTAAATTACTCCGTAGTAGAGTGACGGTAGACTACCCCGATCGAACCGCCGCAGAATGCCCAATGAGCCGTCAAATCACAAAACCCCTCCTTTCCAAAGAAGAAGTTGACTGGACGAAGCAACCATCATTTCACTCTTCTCTCTCAGCTTCCTCTCTTGAAGAAAACCCCACTCGCTTCGCTTCTCCCTCATCTTGTTCCTCCTTTCACTCTTCTCTCTCAGCTTCCTCTCTTGATGGACGCCGAGCACCGCCGACGTGATGTCTATGGCTCGCCAAACCGCCGAGGCTCATGGTACGAAGAAGCGCAAGCACCCCGCCGAGACTACCGCAGACAAGCTCAAAGCCATCGCCTGTCCAAGCCCCCTCTCGGGATCCCTCATTAAGCAAGTCCGTAATGTCTCTTGTTGACGACCTTTTCTCGATCTTGATTGTGTTTTTCATCTAACACGCAGACTAGTAATCGGTAGTACAACTTTCGGGTGATCTTGCATGTGATTTTGTGTGCCAAATGATGGTTCTAAATTCCTCTTTTGACCAAAACATGCGAGAGGTTGACACTGATTTCTTATAGATTACTTTCAACTATTTCTCTCGTCCCAAATTTCTTGTCTTAGATTTGTCTAGATACGGATGTATCTAATACTAAAATGTGACTTGATACATCCGTATCTAGACAAATCTAAGACAAGAATTTTGGGACGGAGGGAGTACTTTATGAACATCAATGCTACCTTTTAAGAGGGTATATTTGCCTCAGTAACTTTTGTTATGGATATTGCATGTAATCCCTCTGCTCTCATGCCTTTGAAGACATGTTTTAGTGTCTTTGTTTACTCATTTCTGTGCGTATATGTAGTCATATATGGAGTATAATATCGAACATCATCTTATATTTCTGAACGGAGGTAGTAATGAAATATGGTTTTTGTTTGAATTAGAACGAGGTCTGCGGTGGAGATGAAGTTCTCAAAGTCATGCCATGTGAACTGGAAGACCTGATGATGAGTTCTACTGCTGAACTATCCAGCTGCTGTGTCCTTGTCGCCACGTGTCCTGAACTAGTGTTTTCCTGTAGCATTGTTGTCAGGCGTGTTCTCGAGGCTGTACTTGACCACAACAATTTCCTCGCTATGCCTTCGATTATGAAGGGTGTGGTTCTTGTAAAGCTTCCCAACAAATCTGATGCGGCCTGTCTTCATCATCATGTTTATGAGTGGAAAGACCACTGTTAGGTTCTCCAAGGTTGACAAGATGGTGATGTTGCATGTAGACATCTCACACGAAGTCCATGGCCTAGTCGGGCTTATGCGGGTTCATCCGTGGGTCGGTGGCAAGAAATAGTCTGCAGAGTTTAGTTAGTGCAACTTTTCTTGTCTATAGTAAGTACTATTGTTCAAGACTTGATTTGTGTTTGTGAACCTGTATTGTTTATTAGTACCGCTTTTGGTGTGTGGTCAGTCCGAGAACGGTCTATGTTAATGTCTGTCCACTCAATTCATCTGTACATTTTGAAGTATCCAGATCATATTTTTGTGAGGACGGTTAATCAATTATGGTTACACTCCAATATCTGTATGCATTGCAGGGTTTATCGCACCCACCAGGATTTCCATCCCATGGATGTTCGGTCCATACGATTTGTCACGACCTTTGGACTGTCCCCGCTAGGAGTAAGCGGGGCCCTGCATGCCACGCGTAGTTGGACGATCAATCTTCTGCTTAGTACTTCAACATAGTGATTTCTGGTAAGGATTCACTCGTGTCACATCAAGTAAATCTTATTGATTTACTGTCTAAATCTTATTGATTTAATGTCATGTTTTCTTTCTTTTCCTGCAATTTTACAATGCAGGTTTTGCCATGTGACATTCATCACGAATAAACCGCTTGGTTTGCTCTCACGATGGCTATTTTTGCAGGTTTCACTTCTTATGTCGTGTGAGTAACGAAGGCACTCGCCCATCACTTATATTATCGAAAAAACTGGATCACCGTTGTCCGAGTACAAGCTGAATCCCTATGATGAACTGCAGTTTGGTTTAACAAAACGCCACAATTAGTCCTTCTCGCGTTTAAAAGAAATGAAGAAAAAAACTGGATCAGGGTCACGGATCCTAGTCAAGTTAGAAAGCTGATCATAG
This sequence comes from Aegilops longissima, assembly GCA_021605205.1. NCBI lineage: Eukaryota > Viridiplantae > Streptophyta > Magnoliopsida > Poales > Poaceae > Aegilops > Aegilops longissima. Next base: position 489,772,410 of record CM038677.1, on the reverse strand, counting down.
TAGACCAGACACGATCGTCGCTGTCTCGCACACATCGAGCACCGGCAGTTGCTCTAGCACTGAGAGCGGCAGCAGCTCAGTCTGATCCAGCTGAGGATTGGGCACCGACTGTGTCAGTGGATTATTCTGATCTACCGGAGGATCGGTCATCGACACCGGCACCAGCTCTACAAGGAGCACCATCTCCGCAGCAAAGAGCGGCTTCGCACTGCACCAACACTTGCACTTGCATTTGGTCCGGCCGCAGCTTGCACCGCAATGTAATGGGCTGCGTTCGCACTTCATATACCAAGTCCTTACACAAACCGACATGTCCACCTTCTTGGTAAGCATTGGCCGCCCAAGTGCTTCGTTCTTTTTCTTTCCATGTTGTTTCACATGATTCACTGTGTTGATCTAACTGTTTGGGTATGTCTTCTTGTTTGCAAACAGAGAATTCCTAGAGCAACGAGGGAGTCGCTCAACTATCCGGCGATCATGCTAAGTTTCTCTTACCATGCGCAGCCTTGGTGTGAATGAACCTGCTCAATATACCGTAAGTACAAAGGATGGTCGCATGATGATTGATGCTAAAGGATGGTCAAGGTTCAAATCTAAATCATATCTTGCGGTAGGGGATGATGTCAAAATCGAACTTTCTCGGCAAGGAGAGCTGGTCCAAATCAACTTTGAAATTCTTCAAGAGCAGCATGCAACCGCCGAACTGATCTATCCTCCGAGAGATTTTGATGTAATAATCTGCATGGTGAAACAAGTGTCCTGTGTGTATAAGTAGTACGACAAAGATTATTTATCACATGGTATATCGTTGATAGAATTGCAACTCGATTGCTGGTTAGAACTGTCTGCTCGATTTCATTCCAACAGCTGCCGTGCTTTATTCAATTTTGTTTATTCGCCTTGACAAAGATCTAAAACCAGCGCAGATCGATCGCTTGCAATATGAAAAGCGCTGAGGTAGAACACATGGGCCCCCAAACATGCAGGGTCGGCTCATGCCCAAAGTCCGAACCATGAGCCTATCTCGAGTAAAAAAATCTGAGTATTATATTCTCACCTGAACCCCCATAAAAAAGCTGAACCCCATAATGCCCGTGCGCTGCGTAGGGAGTATATTTCTCGGCAAGGTGAGCTTGTGATATAAAAGATTTGTATATTTCTTTACAGAGGGAGTATCTCTCAGTCAAAAAATGTATTTATGTGTAACTAGTTACTCCTGTATTTCTACTTCCTTTCGCTGATATGTGGGGCAACCGGCAACGGGGTCCACGTGCCATATGCACAAATTAGAGTGCACAACTTCACAAGAGACACACCCCGGTCGTAGCTCAAGATAATGCCCAATGAGCCGTCAAATCACAACCCCCCCTTTCCAAATTTTAGCAAGAAGTCGGACGGACGAAGCGGCAATATTTCACCGGGCCTGAATCCCTTCTCCTCGTCTTCTTGTTGAGAAAACCCCGCCGACGATTGCATAGGGTTTTCTCATGGAGAACCAGGTACGGATTCTTCATCCATCCCCGATAAATCCAAGTCCCTTGGTCGTAGGTAATCCTAGGATGGCAGCCGCCGCTGTTGATGCATTTTTCTTCGTACTGAATCTAGTGTGTTTCAGCTTGCGAGTGCCCAAAGTGCGAGTACCCTACATATTTCGCACCCTCGTGAGACGCCACACTTGTTCCTTCTCATCGTACCACAGCATTTTGAAACGCGCATGATGTTCCTAGAATCCTCTTCTCTATCCGGGAGGGTGGGGTTTTTTTGAACATGTTGTGTTGTCATATTATTTTTCCTGCAGTGTATTATTTGCTCTGCCAGAACACATGTACTCAAGATGCTTGGCCTTGCCATAACTGAATACACTAGTTTAATGGTCACAGTGAAGACAAGCCATGGATATTACTTCCGAGTTGGGTTCATGAACCAAGAAGATCGCTGCTTTTTTTATGGCCGAACTTGGATAAACTTTCTCAAGTGTTACGGACTGAAAGTTGGCCCACGAATGTAGATGGAAATAGCAGAACCTACTCTCATCTTCACTGCGATCTTCCACCCCGACGTCGTTCCAATAGTTCATCCATGTTAGTTTTGTATCTGGTTCTTGCTTGTTGCCTCGATTACTTCTTAATCCACCTATTCTGTCTAACTAATCACAATTTAACTTTAGAAGTAGCAATGAATCTCTCACGAAGATGCTACTTCTAACTAATATTTTCTTATAATTGGTGGCACGTAGGTTTTTTCGAGTTAAGCGATGCTCGCTTGTTACTCTGTAATAACTCGGCTGTTACTAATGGCAATCAAGTAGATCGGATCGACATCCACAAGTTCCTACACTTTATTGATCGCCTTGAGGTCCTTGTGGGCGTTTCAATGGTGGAAGGCCACGTGGGATATGTGTGCCACTGCTGCACTCGTTGAACAGGTCCAACTGTGTCGAGAAACTTATGGTACGAGCTATTTTCTGTTATATACTCCCTCCGTTCCTTGATATATGGTGTATAGTTTTTTGAGAAAAAACCCAAAATATAAGGTGTATTGCATTGCACCACTCGTTTGGATAATTTTTTTAGGGATTTGATTACATTTTCTTATATCAAGCAAGCTCCTCTATTTTTTCATGTCAATTAGTCAGGTGAAATCTCGCCCAAAACTTGTGAAGTTTTCCTCCACGCATGCTTCTTTAATTTTCGTACCAAAAACTATACACCCTATATTTAGGAATGGAGGGAGTATGTTGTTCATAAACTATTGCTTATACACAATTTTACAGCCAGTGATCTTCTTGAAACAGAACTGCCGAGTTCTATTGTTTCTATACGATGCTCTGACCATGGTCGGGTCGACTTGCGCTTGGTCACAACATGATGTTTATGTCGACCTACTCAATTCCCCTTGGAGGTGAAAAGATACTTATTCGTGGGTGGTCTCAGATAATGAAGGCCCGCCCATCTTGGAGAATAGGACAGAAGATTATGTTCATGCTTTTCCATGGCTCTAAAGCGAATGTCATGTTTATTGACCATGTTGCGAGATGAAGCCGCTTTTAGAAGGTTGTGGATGCGCTGGTGGCGCCGGCCTTGGCGGCCTCACCCTTGGTTAATCAGAGGCAAAGTAGCACTGCTCGAGGCGTGCTTTGTACGGTTGAACCCATATAAGTACTCATACCGCTTTCAACTTTGGTTGTTAAGTGCCCCGCTGGTTTCATTAAGGTTGTTAAGTACTCCTGCTGCTTTTACAGTCCGTCGTGTTTCTTCACCATGTCTTCCTCCACCGCCAACACCAAACCAGCGCCGGTGGGGCCGCCTTCCGCCCCACGGTTGGCTGCGCCAACAAGACACATCGCCGCCCACCGCCTCCTAAATCGTTAACGCCGATGTCCTCCGCTGCTTTAGTGCGCTCGCCATGCGCGCCTCTCGCATTGTCAATATGGTCTACAAACAACAGAATCGGCGAAGTACGTGGAGAGGATGACAAGAGGGGCCCACCACGCCGGCAGATGGAAAAATAATATGCTTCCTCCTAGTGTTTTCCCGACATCCGGGACCCATGACATTGTGAGCGATATAGTCAATAGACAAGAGAACAGCACAAGATCGGCCGACACAGGACGAGCTACTCGAAAGCAGTATTTTTTGTTTGGTATTGTTGAGACGGAGCAGGGTTTGAACTGGGTCAGGCCCGCCTAGCCCAGTGCTTATATTTTATGTTCACCATGTGACCAGCCCAGCTATTTTTTCTTTGTGAAAATGAGCCCGCTTATTTTTTTTCTCAAGAATACCCAATCCAGGCCTACTTATTTTTCTACGCCATGATGGCTGCAACTCTTTCAAGACGCTCGCAAATCTTGAAAGTAATATGAAATGGGTTGTAAATATAAAAATAGATGACAAATTGGCAATTACTTTATAATTTCGGATTTTTTTTCATATTTTCAGATTCCTATTTCACTGGGCATTAACCTAATTCAAATATATCTTCAAAGTACTTTAAATCTGGCTCAACATTTCAGTATTAAAAATAGTTTGGAACCCACAGAAATATGCTAAATTGGCCCCGCCAACTAAAAACGATCGCAATAAATTGCATAAGAAGTTGCCATGAGCTATATATAAATTATTAAAAATAGAGGGAGTGGTCTGACTTGTGGGCCTGTTTAGTTGACGCGTATGCAAGATTTTTTTAGTTATTATATACTACATCAACAAACGATTCTAGCAGATGTAACCGTTGGATGTCAATCCAACAGCCGTCGTGTTTCTTCAATCTCTGATCTTCTTGCTCCAGCCACCAAAGCAGCGCCGGCGGGACCGCCTGCTCCCGCCTCCTGTGGCCGGCTGTGCTGCCGCGCAGGCCTCAGCGCCCCTACTACTCCCACCACTGGTCGGGCATCCTCTACTCACCCACCCCCTATTATTCTCAAGGCGACGGCAGCCTCACACCGCAGCCAACCGTGAACCTCGTATTCTCTCTCCGCTGGGCTTCATTGCCGCGTCTTCCCGGCTCGCGTCGTCCCTTCCTAGGCTCGCCGTCGTCCACCGCCGTGGTGCTCTCGGTGCGGCATGGTCAATGTGGTCAACGACCGACTTCCATCGGAAGAGTACTGTATGTGGAGAGGCTGACAGCTGGGTCCACGATAGCCGCAAGGAAGTGCCTCCTTATTACGCGGAAAATAATTATTCCTCTACCTGACAGCTGGGACCCACTGGTCGGGCCACCAGTATTTCACGAAAAAACGCTTCCCGACTGCTGGGACCCACAGTCGGGCCATCGATTCGTGAAAAAGTTCCCCGCTGTCACTCGACCCACCGGAAGTGCCTCCTTATTACGCACAAAAAATGAATACCCCCGCTAGCCGGGACCAACCTTGGTGGGAGGCTGACTTAGGGCCTACTAAGTTGATCGACGGAGGCCTTTGTCAACTTTAGTCAATATATGAACAATTCTAGCTCCAAAGGGTCGACGATGTCCATCCAACGGCCGTGGTGCTTCTTCAACCTCTGGTCTTCTTGCTCCACACCGCCCAAAGCAGCGCCGGTCATGCCGCTTTGCTCCTGCTGCCTGTGGCTGGTCAGTGATGCCGCGAGGCCTCACCGCCCCTACTACTCGCACCGCTGGCAGGCCATCCCTCTCGCACCCACACCCCCTGTTATTCTGCGGCGACGACAGCCTCACACCGCAGCCGAACAAGTGAACCCTCATACTCCTCTATGCGTGGGCATCCACTGCCGCGTCTTCCCCGCTCCGCGTCGTCCCCTTCCTAGGCCTCGTCGTCCTCCACCGCCCTGGTGCTCTCGGCGCGGCGTGTTCAAGGTGGTCAAGGAATGGCTTCCATCGGACGTGGACTGTACGTGGAGAGGCTAACAGCTGGGTCCACGGCAGCAGCAAGGAAGTGCCTCCTTATTATGCGCAAAATAATTATTCCTCCACCTGACGACGGTGACCCACCGGACGGGCCACCGTATTTCATGAAAAAAACGTTTCCCCCTGTCTGCTGGGACCCACTAGCTACATCTTCGCACGCAAGGAAGTGCGTCCGAAAAAAAACAATTCACCCCCCTGATTGCTGGGACCCACCAGCTACATCTTCGCACGCAAGGAAGTGCGTCTGGGAAAAAAAACCAAAACGATTCGCTCCCCTGACTGCTGGGACCCACCTGGTCGAAGCGTACGTAGCGTTGTCATTCTGGTCGCGAACGTGTACGTACATACTGGTCGTTGTAGAGGCGCGCACGTAGCATGTACACGTACGTACAGCGGCTAGGGTGCAAGAAAGAAAATACGGCCACGTATGTGTACATACGGGCGGTGTCTCGAATGCCTACTCGCGCATACGTACGGCGAGGGCTCGTGTACATGGCTGGGTCGGAACGGAGAAATAGCGTCGTCGCCGTGTTCATGGGGAGCCAAACCGGCTGGGTCGGAACGGAATGCGTGGTCATGTTCATCGGGAGGGCTTGGACGGAACAGGCGATGGAAAAAAGGCCTGGCGTGCCGCACAACGGAGGAAAACGGCCTTGTTTTCGACCGGCCACGTTCGAAACGGGATTCTGTTCATCGGGAGGGGTCTGGCATACCACAAAACGGAGGAAACGGACCTCCTACGGTCGAAACGGGGGTCCTGTTGATCGGGAGGGTTGTGGCGTACCGCAAAACGGAGGAAACGGACCTCCTACGGTCGAAACGGGGGTCCTGTTGATCGGGAGGGGTGTGGCATATCGCAAAACGGACGAAACAGACTTGTGTTGGAGCGCTACGGTCGAAACGGGGTCCTGTTCATCGGGAGGGTGTGGCGTATCGCAAAACGGACTCCACGGATACTGCTCATCTCCACCGTCGACCTCCTCCACCTCCACGGGTACCGCCGACCTCCTCCAGCCTCCACGGGCTCCTGCTCATCCAGCCTCCACCGTGCGCTACTCCACCGGCCATCGCTCAACCACCCTCCACGGGCACCCCTCCACCGCTCATCGCTCATCCAGCCCTCCACACCACGGGTCCTGTTCAACAACCCTCCACGGCCACCCTCCATCGCCCACCGCTCATCCAGCCCTCCACACCACGGGTCCTGTTCATCCGAGGCAACGCCACCGCCACTGCTCATCCAACCCCCCGCAACGCCATTGCTCATCCAATCGATTGGCTTGATTAGCGGCAGCAGCGAAGCGAATCGCCCATCGGGTTGATTAACAGCCATCGATCGATCGCTCGGGTTCAGTAACGCGTAGCCTGTAGTGCAATCGCTCGGGTTCAGTTAGAGCCCAACGCCTCGATCGGGTTCAGTTAGAGCCAACGCCTCACACACACGCATGTGTACGAGAGAAACGCGCATCGCTCGGCCCCCGACCTCCCACCGTAACCGGCAACTCCCCGAAATTTTCCTCCCGCTTGCTTCTACCATGGTTTTTTCCGTCATGGACGGCCCAAAGAATGTCATGCAGCTGCGTCTCCGGCCCGCCCAGGACGAAAAGCCCATTTTCAGTCATGATTTTTTGTCATAGAAGTAGGATCCCACCACATCTATGATGATACCGGGTTTTTTCACAATTATCGTCATAGAAGTGTCATATGTATGACAGAAAAAAAATTCGTTCGGCCCAAAATGTCACGGATGTGTCTTTTTTTGTAGTGTAATCCGGCTATGGCCAGCCGAAGCTATGCCCGACAGCTACTTCAAACTCGTGAAGCGGCTGGTGAACGCCTGTCCTCGGCTGGACGTCATCAAGCGAACGGCCTGTATTGAAGGTGCACATGGCCTTCGCCCGTTGCAAGATGTGGTGGGCGAAGATGGATGCCGTCGAGGTGGCCAGGGGGCCGCCAGAGGGCAAGGGGCACCGCACACCTAAGCGTTATTTTGCGGACGTCCTAGAGGGGTCTCGCATTGTGGCGACGCAGTGTGGGTAAGACGTTATTTTCGAATGAATACATTCGTGTTGTCATTGCCTTGTATGATGAAATGAAGTCGGTTTGTAATATAATGTTTGTTATGTTTTAATTTTTTCCTCCTGTGCGGCCGTGTTATATGAAATCTGAGGGTTGGCTAGTCGTCGGCTTCTGCCCTCACGTAGGTAGTACGGAGGTGTTCGAGATGGAACCTAAACAATCTTGATCCAATTATATGGTCCTTAAAGGAGTTGTTTAGCACAACGAACCAGGCGATCAGACTATGCGGCTTAAACGCCCTCACTTAGCCACAGGAGTTTTATAATAAAACATGGGCGCATCCCCTGGTATCCGAACCAGAGTGCTATGAGCGTCTGATCGAGAAGTACCGATCCTTCGCGTAATGCGGAAAAAATCTCCAACAATTTGCAACCTCCGAACAGCTGACCGGCTCTCGCCGTATCATGACAGTCAGTTTTCGGCTTTCTCTACTGAGGTGCTCCTTTGGATAAACCAGGGCACAATCGCAGCAGTTCTGCCTTTACTACATTAGCCGATATAGAGGAACATAAGGTAGCAAGCACAGGAGCCGGGCAACCCAACTATTGACCAAAGACATGATTCGGACTTTTGCTGCCATGTTGTGGGGTGCTATGAAGCCCCTGGCAAGGTAGACCACACCGAGTGTACGGGTGTTATCTAATAGAATTACCAGGAAGAAGAAGGCAAAAAGAAAGAAAGAGGAAGAACCAGTGGTAAGCTAAAGCCGTGGAAATTTAGGCCACAAACTGTTTCTATTATAATTTCATTTGTGCAATAAGCAGAGAGGCTATTTACTATGCCTTCACCAAGAGAGAGCTGCGTATGGGTCCTGAAGAACAGGTAGAGTGATCGTTTAATGAAACCACCTAGAGAAGTCCCCCATATGTCTGCGGCTCTTCCTGTGCCGAGCTTGTATAATACCATCCAACAGGGTCAACTGACCGCTCTGAATCTTGTCGTCTTGGTGTGCTTGTCCTTCGAGAGGATCCGTGATCAGGCCATCAGATGGGGCTGCGGGATTGAGACCTGAAAGGAAAAAAGTAAAAGTGAAAGTATGTGTGTATCCGGTGCCGGTTGAGCCGCACCGTGGATCACAAGCTAGCCGTGCCTCCGTCGACGCTCATGGAATTTCGAGTGCGTAGTTATGTACGCGTGGCGCGAATGACACCGCTTGTTCAGGACTGAGACGGAGGCCGGATTGCTAATCGAGCTCCTGACGAGCCGAGCTATCCTGCTGCGGGGTAGTTTGGACCCTATTAACGGTGTCCGCGGGTTTAGCAGCCGCATTAGGGTTCTTCTTGAGAAGGACGCTCTGTACTTCTGCTGCTAAGGCAGCTGTGTGCTCTTCTGTATGGAGGGAGTGTTCCGTATTTCCGTTAACTGTGATGATGCCCCGTGGACCGGGCATCTTGATCTTAAGATAGGCATAGTGTGGCACTGCATTGAATCGAGCGAATGCGGTTCGTCCCAGCAGTGCATGATAGCCGCTGCGAAAGGGGACGATATCGAAGATTAACTCCTCGCCGCGGAAGTTCTCCGGAGATCCAAAGATGACCTCTAGTGTGATTGATCCCGTACAACGGGCCTCTACACCTGGTATGACCCCTTTGAAGGTGGTCTTTGTGGGTTTGATCCGGGATGGGTTTATGCCCACCTTGCGCACTGTATCCTGATAGAGCAGATTAAGGCTGCTACCGCCGTCCATGAGGACTCGCGTCAGGTGGAATCCATCAATTATTGGGTCGAGGACTAGTGCGGCTGATATGCCATGCCGGATACTAGTCGGATGATCCCGACGATCAAAAGTGATCGGGCACGACGACCATGGATTGAATTTTGGGGCGACTGGCTCTATCGCATAGACGTCCCGGAGTGCACGCTTGCGCTCCCTTTTGGGGATGTGTGTGGCATATATCATGTTCACCGTTTTGACCTGAGGGGGAAACTTCTTTTGTCCACCTGTGTTCGGTGGCCGGGTATCCTCGTCATCGTCCTCGCTTTGTGATACGTCTCCAACGTATCTATAATTTTTTATTGTTCCATGCTATATTATATTCTGTTTTGGACATTACTGGGCTTTATTATACACTTTTATATTATTTTTGGGACTAACCTTTTAACCCGAGTCCTAGCCCAGAATTGATGTTTTTTGCCTATTTCAGAGTTTCGCAGAAAAAGAATATCAAACGGAGTTCAAACGGAATGAAACCTTCGGGAACGTGAATTTTGGAACGAACGTGATCCAGAGGACTAGGACCCTACGTCAAGAAAGCTACCAGGAAGGCACGAGGTAGGGGGGGCGCCTACCCCCCCCCCTCCCCTAGGCGCGCCCTCCACCCTCATGGGGCCCACGTTGCTCCACCAACGTACTCCTTCCTCCTATATATACCTACGTACCCCCAAACTACCAGATACGGAGCCAAAAACCTAATTCCACCGCCGCAACCTTCTGTACCCATGAGATCCCATCTTGGGGCCCTTTCCGAGCTCACGGGAGGGGCATCGATCACGGAGGGCTTCTACATCAACACCATAGCCTCTCCGGTGATGTGTGAGTAGTTTACCTCAGACCTTTGGGTCCATAGTTATTAGCTAGATGGCTTCTTCTCTCTTTTTGGATCTCAAAACAATGTTCTCCCCCTCTCTCGTGGAGATCTATTCGATGTAATCTTCTTTTGCGGTGTGTTTGTTGAGACCGATGAATTGTGGGTTTATGATCAAGATTATCTATGAACAATATTTGAATCTCCTCTAAATTCTTTTATGTATGATTGGTTATCTTTGCAAGTCTCTTCGAATTATCAGTTTGGTTTGGCCTACTAGATTGATCTTTCTTGCAATGGGAGAAGTGCTTAGCTTTGGGTTCAATCTTGCGGTGTCCTTTCCCAAAGGATGAGGTGCAGCAAGGCACGTATTGTATTGTTGCCATCGAGGATAACAAGATGGGGTTTATATCATATTGCATGAGTTTATCCCTCTACATCATGTCATCTTACTTAAAGCGTTACCCTATTCTTTTGAACTTAATACTCTAGATGCATGTTGGATAGCGGTCGATGTGTGGAGTAATACTAGTAGATGCAGGCAGGAGTCGGTCTACTTGTCGCGGACGTGATGCCTATATACATGATCATACCTAGATATTCTCATAACTATTCTCAATTCTTTCAATTGCTCAATAGTAATTTGTTTACCCACCGTAACACTTATGCTCTTGAGAGAAGCCACTAGTGAAACCTATGGCCCCCGTGTCTATTTTCTTTCATATTAATCTTCCACTACTTAGCTATTTTCATTGCCCTTTTATTTTACTTTGCATCTTTATTTCTCTTTATCATAAAAATACCAAAAATATTATCTTATCATATCTATCAGATCTCACTTTCGTAAGTGACCGTGAAGGGATTGACAACCCGTTTATTGCGTTGGTTGCGAGGATTTTATTTGTTTGTGTAGGTGCGAGGGACTCGTGCGTGTCCTCTTACTGGATTGATACCTTGGTTCTCAAAAACTGAGGGAAATACTTACGCTACTTTGCTGCATCACCCTTTCCTCTTCAAGGCAAAACCAACGCGGTGCTCAAGAGGTAGCAAGAAGGATTTACGGCGCCGTGTCGGGAGTCTACGCAAAAGTCAACATACCAAGTACCCATCACAAACCCTTATCTCCCGCATTACATTATTTGCCATTTGCCCCTTGTTTTCCTCTCCCCCACTTCACCCTTGCCATTTTATTTGCCCTCTCCTTTCCGTTCGACTCTTTTTCGCTCGCTTCTTGTTTGCTCGTGTGTTGGATTGCTTGCTTGTCACGATGGCTCAAGATAATACCAAATTGTGTGACTTTACCAATACCAATAACAATGATTTCCTTAGCACTCCGATTGCTCCTCTTACCGATACTGAATCTTGTGAAATTAATGCCGCTTTGTTGAATCTTGTCATGAAAGATCAATTCACCGGCCTTCCTAGTGAAGATGCCTCTACCCATCTAAATAGCTTCGTTGATTTGTGTGACATGCAAAAGAAGAAAGATGTGGACAATGGTATTGTTAAATTGAAGCTATTCCCTTTTTCGCTTAGAGATCGTGCTAAAGTTTGGTTTTCGTCTTTGCCCAAAAATAGTATTGATTCTTGGAATAAGTGCAAAGATGCTTTTATCTCTAAGTATTTTCCGCCCACTAAGATCATCTCTCTTAGGAACGATATCATGAATTTTAAGCAACTTGATCATGAACATGTTGCACAAGCTTGGGAGAGGATGAAATTAATGATACGTAATTGCCCTACACATGGTTTGAATTTGTGGATGATTATACAAAAAATTTATGCCGGATTGAATTTTACTTCTAGGAATCTTTTAGATTCGGACGCGGGAGGCACTTTTATGGAACTCACTTTAGGAGAAGCTCCTAAACTCCTAGATAATATTATGGTCAATTATTCTCAATGGCACACTAAAAGATCTACTAATAAGAAAGTGCATGCGATAGAAGAAATTAATGTTTTGAGTGGAAAGATGGATGAACTTATGAAATTATTTGCTAATAAAAGTGTTTCTTCTGATCCTAATCATATGCCTTTGTCTACTTTGATTAAGAATAATAATGAATCTATGGATGTGAATTTTGTTGGTAGGAATAATTTTGGTAACAACGCATATAGAGGAAACTTTAATCCTAGGCCATATCTCTACTCCTAATGGACGAGTTTGTGAATCGTCTCCGCGGTTTATTTTCGCTGGGTTTTTTTCGTCTCTCCTCCCACCACCCCCTCCCACCCTGGTCCGCGGTTTATTTTCGTTGGGTTTTTTTTTCGTCTCTCCTCCCACCACCCCTCCCACCCTGGTCCATCGGTTTATTTTTCTCTCCACTCTTTATTACAACCAGAACTTTCCTAACGTATAACAAATCATGGATCTAACTTCCTTAAATTATGCAAATCAATCGATTCCTTTTATTGGTTCAATTTGTCTTAGGAAACAAATAACAGATTTTTAGGAAACAAATAATACATTTTAATCTAACTTCCTTAAATTATGCAAATCAATCGATTCCTTTTATTGGTTCAATTTGTCTTGGGAAACAAATAACAGATTTTCAGGAAACAAATAATACATTTTAATCTAACTTTCCTAACTTATCTAAATCAATTGATTTCTCTTATTAGTGAAATTTGTTTTAGGAAACAAATAACAGACACGTCACAACTTTCCTCCCAATAAATAGTTTCTTAACATTTGCAAACTTTCCTAATCAGACACGTCACAAACGGACAGGTACTGATATCACGTTACCAAACATTAAAACCCCATTTGCATAGAAATCAGTTCAAAAATCCTAACTTTCCTAAATCACCCCTCCATCGATATTAGCATTTTTTTGAACTGAGATCTCCGGGTTATGATTTTTTTTTGCGATTCCTTCCAATTGCGACCTCTCCTTCCACTCCGGCTCCTTCTCGCATAAACACCTCCACCACAGCCATTGACACCGCCCCAGACCTCCTGCCTCTCCACACCTTCTCCGCCACCTCCTTCTCGTACTCCATTAACAATCCCTCCGCCACATTTGTCCACGCGGTGTCGAGGGCATGGCGCAGGAGTGTGTCAGTGGTAGAGCAGCGCATAGCAGCACGAAGCAACACGCAGCAGGCGAGGCGAGCGGACGACAGTGGAGGGCAGAGATGCGGCCGGGCGTGGCTGAGGGGGCGGCCGACAGAAGATGGCCACGACTGGAGGTGGCGCGAGGCAGGGGCGCGACAGCGGGGCGAGCGAAGGGATAGGCGGGCAGCAGATGGGATGAGCGCAGCCAGCGAGAGTGTGGCGCGCGGCCAGGGTGTGTGTCACGGGGGGCACAGTGGTGCGGTGGCTGCGGCGAGCGTGATGGCAGCGGTGGGCGCGACCGACGCGGTGTAGCACGGGCGTGGGCATGGAGAGGGAGTGGCCCCGCGGGCGCGGAAGAAGAGCGGCAGGCTCGGGCATGGGCGTGCATAGGAGCGGGCATGTGCCACGGGGTCAATTCGAGGAGCTCGGTGGCTACCCCCTGCAATGGCCATGGCAGACGACGATTCTCGGCCACGGAAAAATACCTAACGAGAGCAAACGAGAGGGGAAACAGGAGAAAGGCAAGAGGAGATCATGGCGGTGTCAATGGCGCCCTAGGGGAAGACATGGGAGCTCGGGGCGGCGCGGATCGAACGGCAATGTCGTGGTGGACCAGGTTGAGGAAGACGGCAGCGACGTCGGTGCGGGGGTGCTGGACTTGATCTCGTTGGCACAGACGAAGTAGCGAAGGCATTCGGAGCTCCTCGACAAGCTCCTAGCCTGCAGGGAGGGCACTGGCCATGTGGACGGGGTCGGTCATGGTGGCCGTGGCATCTGACTTCGTCCAGATCGACAGGATCGAGCGAGCGAGGAGGAGAAGTGGATTTGGGAGGGGGCATCGAGGAGGAGTGAGGCCATGGGGGCAGGGAAGGAAGGGCGTCACCCTTATCCATTCCCCTTCGATGCCAGCGAGGTGGTCGGGCGGGAGCCCGGCTCTGTAGCAACGCGGCTCGGGGAACAGGAGAAGCCGACCGCTGGGACTGGACCGCGAGCCAGGCCATCGTTGGCCCGGGGCAGGGCGAATCCCCTTTTACATTGTCCTTTTGGTTTTTCAATGTATTCTAATCTATTTCTCCTTTTTAACATGATTTTCTATTTATTCTTATCAACTAAATGATCTCTAAGACAAATGTCTCAGTTGGTAGTCTCCGTTCCGGGTTTATTTTCGTCCCATCTCCCGAGTGAGGGAGAGGGGGAGAGAGAGTGAGGAAGAGGGAGGGAGAGGGTGTGTGTGTGAGAATTTGATGGTAAAAAAGGTCGTCAATGTCACTTAATATGTATGAGAATATTAAATGTAATATTAACATAATTGATATTGAACTCTTAAAGTTAATGTGGCCCCATTGCAACGCTCGGGCGTTCTTCTAGTCCTAGTAATTCCTCTAATAACTATGGTAATTTCTACAACAATTCTTATGGAAATTTTAATAAGATGCCCTCTGAATTTGAGACTAGTGTTAAAAGAGCTTATGAATTCACATGCTTATAGTCAAAATAAAGCCTTTACCAAACATATCGTTGATGCTTTGATGCAATCTTATGAAGAAAAACTTGAGTTGGAAGTTTCTATCCCTAGAAAACTTTAAGATGAGTGGGAACCTACTATTAAAATTAAAATTAAAGATCATGAATGCTATGCTTTGTGTGATTTGGGTGCTAGTGTTTCCACGATTCCAAAAACTTTGTGTGATTTGCTAGGTTTCCGTGATTTTGATGATTGCTCTTTAAATTTGCAACTTGCGGATTCCACCATTAAGAAACATATGGGAAGAATTAATGATGTTATTATTGTTGCAAATAGGAATTATGTGCCCGTAGAATTTATTGTTCTTGATATATATTGCAATCATTCATGTCCTATTATTCTTGGTAGACCTTTCCTTAGAACGATTGGTGCAATTATTGATATGAAGGAAGGGATTATTAGATTCCAATTTCGGTTAAGGAAAGGCATGGAACACTTCCCAAGAAAGAAAATAAAATTACCTTATGAATCTATTATAAGAGCCACTTATGGATTGCCTACCAAAGATGGCAATACCTAGATCTATCCTTGTTATTATGCCTAGCTTGGGGCGTTAAACGATAGTGCTTGTTGGGAGGTAACCCAATTTTATTTTTTATTTTCTTGCCTTTTGCTTCTGTTTAGGAATAAATATTTGATCTAGCCTCTGGCTAGATCTGTTTTTATGTTTTAATTAGTGTTTGTGCCAAGTTTAACCTATAGGATCTTCTTGGATGATAGTTATTTGATCTTGCTGAAAATTCCAGAAACTTTCTGTTCACGAAAATAATTGTTAAAACTCACCAGAACGTGATAAAATATTGATTCAAATTGATTCTGATCAATACATAAATTGTATAGGTCTTACTATTTTGGATTAATATTTGGAGTTCCAGAAGTTTGCGTTAGTTACAGATTACTACAGACTGTTCTGTTTTTGACAGATTCTGTTTTTCGAATGTTGTTTGCTTATTTTGATGAATCTATGGCTAGTAAAATAGTTTATAACCCATAGAGAAGTTGGAATACAGTAGGTTTAACACCAATATAAATAAAGAATGCGTTCATTACAGTACCTTGAAGTGGTGTTTTGTTTTCTTTTGCTAACGGAGCTCACGAGATTTTCTGTTAAGTTTTGTGTTGTGAAGTTTTTAAGTTTTGAGTAAAAGATTTGATGGATTATGGAACAAGGAGTGGCAAGATCCTAAACTTGGGGATGCCCATGGCACCCCAAGATAATCTAAAGACATATAAAAGCCAAAGCTTGGGGATGCCCCGGAAGGCATCCCCTCTTTCGTCTACTTCCATCGGTAACTTTACTTGGAGCTATATTTTTATTCACCACATGATATGTGTTTTGCTTGGAGCGTCTTGTATTATTTGAGTCTTTATTTGATAGTTTCCCACAATCATCCTTGCTGTACACACCTTTTGAGAGAGACACACATGATTCGGAAATTGTTAGAATACTCTATGTGCTTCACTTATATCTTTTGAGTTATATAGTTTTTGCTCTAGTGCTTCACTTAGATTATTTTGAGAGTCCTACAAAACAGCGTGGTAATTTGCTTTAATTATGTTAGGCATTCAAGATTAGTATTTTTTTTTCTTATAAGTGTGTTGAATACCATGAGAAGTTTGATACTAGATAATTGTTTTGAGATATGAAGATGGTGATATTAGAGTCATGCTAGTTGAGTAGTTTTGAATTTGAGAAATACTTGTGTTAAAGTTTGTGATTCCCGTAGCATGCACTTATGGTGAACCGTTATGTGATGAAGTCGGAGCATGATTTATTTATTGATTGTCTTCCTTATGAGTGGCGGTCGGGGACGAGCGATGGTCTTTTCCTACCAATCTATCCCCCTAGGAGCATGCACGTAATACTTTGCTTTGATAACTTGTAGATTTTTGCAATAAGTATATGAGTTATTTATGACTAATGTTGAGTCCATGGATTATACGCACTTTCTTCCTTCCACCAATGCTAGCCTCTCTAGTACCGCACACTTTTCGCCGGTATCATACACCCACCATATACCTTCCTCAAAACAGCCACCATACCTACCTATCATGGCATTTCCATAGCCATTCCGAGATATATTGCCATGCAACTTACCACCGTTCCGTTTATTATGACACGCTCCATCATTGTCATATTGCTTTGCATGATCATGAAGTTGACATTGTATTTGTGGCAAAGCCACCATTCATAATTCTTTCATACATGTCACTCTTGATTCATTGCATATCCCGGTACACCGCCGGAGGCATTCACATAGAGTCATATTTTGTTCAAAGTATTGAGTTGTAATTGTTGAGTTGTAAGTAAATAAAAGTGTGATGATCATCATTTTTAGAGCATTGTCCCAAGTGAGGAAAGGATGATGGAGACTATGATTCCCCCACAAGTCGGGATGAGACTCCGGACTAAAAAAAAGTGGCCATAAAAAAGAGAAAAGCCCAAATAAAAAAATGAGAGAAAAAGAGAGAAGGGACAATGTTACTATCCTTTTACCACACTTGTGCTTCAAAGTAGCACCATGATCTTCATGATAAAGAGTCTCCTATGATATCACTTTCATATACTAGTGAGAATTTTTCATTATAGAACTTGGCTTGTATATTCCAATGATGGGCTTCCTCAAAGTGCCCTAGGTATTCGTGAGCAAGCGAGTTGGATGCACACCCACTTAGTTTCTTTTGTTGAGCTTTCATATACTTATACCTCTAGTACATCCGTTGCATGGCAATCCCTACTCACTCACATTGGTATCTATTAATGGGCATCTCCATAGCCCGTTGATACGCCTAGTTAATGTGAGACTATCTTCTCCTTTTTTGTCTTCTCCACAACCACCATTCTATTCCACATATAGTGCTATGTCCATGGCTCACGCTCATGTATTGCGTGAAGATTGAAAGAGTTTGAGAACACCAAAAGTATGAAACAATTGCTTGGCTTGTCATCGGGGTTGTGCATGATTTAAATACTTTCTGTGGTGAAGATAGAGCATAGCCAGACTATATGATTTTGTAGGGATAACTTTCTTTGGCCATGTTATTTTGAGAAGACATAATTGCTTAGTTAGTATGCTTGAAGTATTATTATTTTTATGTCAATATTAAACTTTTGTCTTGAATCTTTCGGATCTGAATATTCATACTACAATTAAGAGAATTACATTGAAATTATGCCAAGTAGCATTCCACATCAAAAATTCTGTTTTTATCATTTACCTACTCGAGGACGAGCAGGAATTAAGCTTGGGGATGCTTGATACGTCTCCAACGTATCTATAATTTTTTTATTGTTCCATGCTATATTATATTCTGTTTTGGACATTATTGGGCTTTATTATACACTTTTATATTATTTTTGGGACTAACCTATTAACCGGAGGCCCAGCCCAGAATTGATGTTTTTAACCTATTTCAGAGTTTCGCAAAAAAAGAATATCAATCGGAGTCCAAATGGAATGAAACCTTCGGGAACGTGATTTTTGGAACGAACGTGATCCAGAGGACTTGGACCCCACGTCAAGAAAGCTACCAGGAAGGCACGAGGTAGGGGCGCGCCTACCCCCCCCTGCGCGCCCTCCACCCTCGTGAGGCCCATGTTGCTCCACGGACATACTCCTTCTCCTATATATACCTACGTACCCCCAAACTACCAGATACGGAGCCAAAAACCTAATTCCACCGCCGCAACCTTCTGTACCCGTGAGATCCCATCTTGGGGCCTTTTAGGAGCTCACGGGAGGGCATTGATCATGGAGGGCTTCTACATGAACACTATAGCCTCTCCGATGATGTGTGAGTAGTTTACCTCAGACCTTCGGGTCCATAGTTATTAGCTAGATGGCTTCTTCTATCTTTTTGGATCTCAATACAATGTTCTCCCCCTCTCCCGTGGAGATCTATTCGATGTAATCTTCTTTTGCGGTGTGTTTGTTGAGACTGATGAATTGTGGGTTTATGTCAAGTTTATCTATGAACAATATTTGAATCTCCTCTGAATTCTTTTATGTATGATTGGTTATCTTTGCAAGTCTTTTCGAATTATTAGTTTGGTTTGGCCTACTAGATTGATCTTTCTTGCAATGGGAGAAGTGCTTAGCTTTGGGTTCAATCTTGCGTTGTCCTTTCCCAGTGACAGTAGGTGCAGCAAGGCACGTATTGTATTGTTGCCATCGAGGATAACAAGATGGGGTTTATATCATATTGCATGAGTTTATCCCTCTACATCATGTCATCTTACTTAAAGCGTTACTCTGTTCTTTTGAACTTAATACTCTAGATGCATGCTGGATAGCGGTCGATGTGTGGAGTAATAGTAGTAGATGCAGGCAAGAGTCGGTCTACTTGTCGCAGACGTGATGCCTATATACATGATCATACCTAGATATTCTCATAACTATGCTCAATTCTGTCAATTGCTCAACAGTAATTTGTTTACCCACTGTAATACTTATGCTCTCGAGAGAAGCCACTAGTGAAAACTATGGCCCCCGGGTCTATTTTCCATCATATTAATCTTCCACTACTTAGCTATTTTCATTGCCCTTTTATTTTACTTTGCCTCTTTATTTCTCTTTATCATAAAAATACCAAAAATATTATTTTATCATATCTATCAGATCTCACTTTCGTAAGTGACCGTGAAGGGATTGACAACCCCTTTATTGCATTGGTGCGAGGATTTTATTTGTTTGTGTAGGTGTGAGAGACTCGTGTGTGGCCTCCTACTGGATTGATACCTTGGTTCTCAAAAAACTGAGGGAAATACTTACGCTACTTTGCTGCATCACCCTTTCCTCTTCATGGGAAAACCAACGCAGTGCTCAAGAGGTAGCACTTTGCGACCCCTTCTCCTTGTTCTCGGTGTTTAACTTGCCGACCTGTTTGAAGACCCAATATTGGTGTGGTTGGCTGGTTTTTCAGGGGTGCCGTGTATGTGGCACGGACGATCGAGTATGCGGTCGAGACTGGATGAGCCCGAATTGTTCTTATTGTACGGCTTCTTCCGCTGACCGTACTTGGAGCCACTGAATCTGGCGTTGACCACCCTTTCATCGGTATGGTTGCCATTGATTCGACGCTTGTGTCTGTTGCGTCGGGGCTTGCCGTTGTTATCCTTGCCTTCAGAGGCGCCGGGTTCGTTTGCATTATTATTGCAATGGGCTAGCCAACTATCTTCGCCCGCGCAAAAGCGGGGCATAAGTGCTGTAAGGGCCGCCATGGACTTCGGCTTTTCCTGCCCGAGATGTCGGGCGAGCCATTTGTCGCGGATGCTATGCTTAAAGGCCGCTAGGGCTTCAGCATCCGGACAGTCGACTATCTGGTTCTTTTTAGTTAAGAACCTAGTACATAATTTCCTGGCTGATTCCCCCGACTGTTGGACTATATGACTTAAATCATCTGCGTCCGGAGGCCGGACATATGTTCCTTGGAAGTTGTCCAAGAAGGCTTCTTCCAAGTCTTCCCAGCTGCCGATGGAGTTTTCTGGCAGACTGTTCAACCAGTACCAAGCTGGTCCTTTGAGTTTCAGTGGGAGATATTTGATGGCGTGGAGATCGTCGCCCTGAGCCATATGAATATGGAGGAGGAAATCCTCTATCCAGACCACAGGGTATGTCGTCCCATCATATGATTCGATGTTTAAGGGTTTAAACCCTTCTGGGAATTCATGATCCATTACTTCATCAGTGAAGCAAAGAGGGTGTGCGGCGCCTCTATATCGGGCCACGTCGCGAGTAGCTCCGATGGAGTCCGTCTGCGGAGTTCGGCCCGAGAGTGACTAGACTTGTTGTGTCCGAATAGGTGGCCGTTGTCACGTGTCGAGGCACGCCCTCGTGATCCGTAGATCGACCTAGTATGTCCTGCATTGTTATCCATTTTTTGCCGCAGGTCGTAGGTATGTCCCCGAGCTGTTTATCTCTACCCTTACGGTGAGGTGGAGCAGGCTGGTGTTCGGCTTGAGTTGCCGCCTTGTCCCGACCCCGTGGTGGTCTGTCAGCCACATTGCGTGATGACGGTATGGGCTCCAATGCCTCATCATCAAACTGAGGTAGAAATTTAGGCTGCGGGTAACTTTTGGCTGGGTGCTTAAGGCCGTATTCTTCAGCTGCTAGGACATCAGTCCATCTGTCATTGAGCAGGTCTTGATCAGCTTGAAGCTATTGCTGCTTCTTTTTCAGGCTCCTCACAGTGGCTATTAGCTGAAGCTTAAAGCGCTCCTGCTCCAGAGGCTCCTCAGGCACAATGAAGTCTTCGTTGTCGAGGCTCACCTCCTCCTCGGAGGGCGGACGGTAACTGCCGTCCTCCGAGTCTTCTTCTATGGCCTGTTCGTCAGGGCTAACATGCCCTCCCGATTGTCTTGTTCGACAGTTTGTTCATCGGGTTCTTCTGTGTCTTCGACATCGTCCGGAGTGTTGTCGTCTCCTGTGTCGGTGTTGCTGTCCCTGCTGTGGCGGGATTTAGAGCGGCGCTACTGAGCCGACGCTTTGGTTGTGTTTTAGGAGGGTCCTCCTTTGCTGGGTTTTCCTTGTCATCCCGCTATTATTTTTCGGCGTATCTACCATGTATACGTCATATGAGGAAGTGGCTGTCCATCGTCCGGTAAACGGCGGGTGTTTGACCTCCTCGTCTCCGGCATCGTCATCCATACCGTCGATGTCTTCGGAGTCATAGTCAAGCGTGTCGGTTAAGTCTTCGACAGTGGCTATGAAGTGGGTGGTGGGTGGGAAGCGAAATTCTCCCCATCATCAGCCTCCAGCTCGAACCGGACATAATTTGGCTATGAATCCCCCGCCAAGGACAGATTTCTTAACGAATTTAGCACGTCACCCAAGGGCGAATGCTGGAAGATGTCTGCGGTGCTGAACTCAAAGGTCGATAAGCGATCGAGTTCGGCGTACGCGGATGCGCATGGCTTGGAATTTATGACTAGAGGCGAGTCCGGAGTTCCGGTGACAAAGACGTCATGTGACTTTAGGTCTATGTTCGGCTCCAACGCCGTGGAATCTGTGGCCTCCGCGGTGTGGCTAAGCCCCCCGTCCTTGGATGGCGCAATATGCTCCGTATCTACGACCAGAGCAGTTACAGGAGCAATCTCCTGGATGCGATCTGATGACAGATTTAGGTCATGTTCATCGGGGTGATCAGGAGCGATTGCCGCGGTCTCGAATCCAGCGAAGATCAGGTCTCCACA
Source organism: Aegilops longissima (assembly GCA_021605205.1). NCBI lineage: Eukaryota > Viridiplantae > Streptophyta > Magnoliopsida > Poales > Poaceae > Aegilops > Aegilops longissima. The sequence goes on along the minus strand of CM038677.1, from coordinate 489,750,667 downwards.
AACGTCCACGATGTAGTTCAAGATCCCGAATCTGACCTGATGGCCAGGGGTGTAGCTATGAATCTGCTCCAGATGGCCAAGCGAGTTGGCCCGCAGTATGAAGCTGCCGAATACGAAGATCTGCCCGGGGAGGAAGGTTTCTCCTTGGGCAGCATTGTCATTGACGATTGAAGGGGCCATCAAACCTTTTGGGGACGGCACAGTGGACCTCTCAATGAAAGCACCAATGTCGGTGTCAAAACCGGCGGATCTCGGTTAGGGGGTCCCGAACTGTGCGTCTAAGGTCGATGGGAACAAGAGACAGGGGACACGATGTTTACCCAGGTTCGGGCCCTCTCTATGGAGGTAATACCCTACTTCCTTCTTGATTGATCTTGATGAATATGAGTATTACAAGAGTTGATCTACCACGAGATCGCAATGGCTAAACCCTAGAAGTCTAGCCTGTATGACTATGGTAATGAGTATCTCTATCTGGACTAAGCCCTCTGGTTTATATAGACACCAGAGAGATCTAGGGTTACACGAGGTCGGTTTACAGAAGGAGGAATCTTCATAATCGGTCGCCAAGCTTGCCTTCCACGCCAAGGAGAGTCCTATCCGGACACGGGTGCAGTCTTCGGTCTTCATATCTTCACAGCCCATCAGTCCGGCCCATGGTTAACAGGCCGGACGCCCGAGGACCCCTTAGTCCAGGACTCCCTCAACAGGAATTAGGCACTTTGCCGTCTGCCATGGCGGGCGGCAAAGGCATGCCTGGCGGACGGCAAAGGCCTTTGCCGTTCGTCAGCAGACGACAACAGGTCCGGCTGAATAGGCTACGGCGAAGGGCTCTTTGCCGTCTGCAGGCAGACGGCAAAGATGACATGGTCTTTGCCGTCAGCCAACAGACGTCAAAGGACCTGGACGTCACACGTGGCAACTTATGGCTGTTAGGGGGTTAACGGTGCGCTTTGCCGTTCACTGGCTGACGGCAAAGACCATTGCACCTTTGCCGTCCGCCAGCAGACGGCAAAGTAACCAAATAGGCCAGCCCCCAGGTTGCACAGGTAGCTGCCACGTGATAGCTTTGCCGTCTGCTGGCTAACGGCAAAGCTCTTTGCCGTCTGCCAGCAGACGACAAAGAGCCTGTATAGCCCCTGTTTTTTCTGTTTTTTCTTAAATTCATTCAATTTCAACACACAAGTTTCAACACACAAATTTCAACATGCAAATTTCACAGCAGACATATGACATATCCAACACACAATTTCATCATATATACATACATAACCAACACATAGTTCCATCCATACATATTACAATAGTTTCACATTGTTCATCCAACACCTATCCATCCATCCATATAACAAGTTCCACATTGCTCATCGATACCAAAGAAAAGTAGAAAGGGAAAACAAGCACTCCATCCATTCAAGCTTCCGTGAAGTAAATGAAATCTGCAAAATGGGAAACAAGAAAGTTAGAAGAAGAAAACTAGAAGAAGAAGAAGAAGAAGAAGAAATGAAGAGGAAGAAGAAGACTAGAAGAAGAAGGAAGCATACTTGGGTAAAATGGAGCTAACCTAGCTAATTATGCCATTTTTAGTGAACTAAGCATATTATGCCATTTTTATATAAAGCAGCTAAGTATAGCTAGGTCTTTATTGAGCTAACCTAGGTAACTAAGCATATTAGAGCTAACTTAGAGCTAACTTAGGTCATTTTGGAGAAGAAAAGAAGAAGAAGAATAAGAAGAATAAGAAGATGATGAAGAAGAAGAAGACTAGAAGAATAAGAAGGTTTTTACCATTTTCCTTCTCATTCTTCTTCTTTTATTCTTTCTTTTTCTTCTCTTTCTTCTTCTATTCTTTCTTTTTCTCCTCTTCCTTGTTTTTCTTCTTCTTATTCCTTATTTGTGTCATTTTAGAGCTTACATAGGTAATTATGCCATTTTTAGCTAACTAAGGTTATTATGTCAAATTTGGAGGAAAATAAGGTAAGTATAGGTCATTTTTGTGCTAACATAAGTAATTATGCCATTTTTTAGCTAACGTAGGTAAAATGGATCATTTTGGAGCTAACCTAGCTAAAATGGATAGCTCCGGTAAACCTGGTCATTTTGGAGCTAACCTAGGTAAAATGGATCATATTGGAGCTAACCTAGGTAAAATGGGTCATTTTGGAGCTAACTTAACTAATTATGCCATTTTTAAGTTAACTGAGCATAATTATGCCATTTTTTTACATAAGTAAGCCAAGTGTATGTCATTATTGAGCAAACCTAGGTAACTAAGCATATTAGAGATAACTTAGCATATTAGAGCTAACTTAGGTCATTTCGGAGGAAACAAAGCTAAGTATAGATCATTTTGGAGATCTGACATACCTGACATAGTTCACTCCTCCTTCTTCTCCTTCTCCTTCATCATCCTGATGCGCTTAGAGTGGCGAGGCAGTGGGATGTAGTCTTCTACCACAATTGGCATGGTCATGTCACCCAGCTTTGGGATCGGCGGCGCCACCACCATCACGAGGTAATTGTCAGGCACCACCACCATCGCGAGGCCATCTTCAGGTAGCACCATCGCTAGGTCATCCTCAGCCACCACCATCTCTTGCCCATCGTCAGCCACCACCATCGCTAGGTCATCCTCAACCACCACCATCTCTTGCCCATCGTCAGCCAGCACATCCTCATCCCCACTCTTCTCCTCTTCTTCCCCACTCCATTCCGGATCATCCTCGCAGCTGCTTTTGCTGTAGCCAGACTCGCTGCTGCTAGTGTTGTAGCCAGAGTCGCTGTTGCTGCTCCGATTGCCTGACCAAATGCAACAAAGTTTTTTAACAATTAGTGTGAGACAAAGCCAAATGGAGAGGAAGAAGAGGCAGAGCATACTGGCATCGTCGTCGTCCTGGTAGCGCATGTGGCACTTAGTCGTGTTGAACACCTTCACGGTGAGCATGGCATCGCCGTCGTACCTAAAGACAAGGAAGTACCCATGCCTCAGGTCGTAGGCAGGGACGAACTGCTCCCAACCACGACACAAGTACATGTAGTCGTTCCTGATCACCACCTCCACATCCCAATGCATGCGAAGCCCGCTGTCGGCCTGTCGCAGCTTCACATTCTTTGGCCGATGTCCGTCCAGCATCTCCATAAAAGTGTCAGGCAGCCTCTGCAACATGGGTCAAGGTGTTATGTAGCAAACGGCTGAGTTATGATAAAGAGATGGGTGAAGGGGAGATCTCTACTTTTATATACCTGCCTCTTGGATGAATTCTCAAGTATGATCGTGAAGAACTCGAAACCTTCCAAGTCGTACTCCAGTGTGGCAGAGCGTAGCCTGCGGGGGCGGCCTCCCCCCATCTCTGATAATCAACAACATCAACAACACTTAATTAATTTTGTAGGTTAGTTGGCAATGGCAATTGGCACCCTTCAAAACTAGGGATTTTTTAGACATGAAAGAAAACTGAAAATGTTGAAAAATAGAGCATAGTAATCTAAAAAACACAACCAAAATTAATTAAGTGTTCTGGAATCAATAAAAGCACAACCAAAATAACAATGGCATATGGCAATGAATCCATAAAAGCAGTTGTGTAAAAAAATAAATAAAAGCACAACCAAAATAACAACCGAAAACTCCTAATACGTACAGAATGCACAAGTTGTTCTGAAATTTTGCACTCCTTAGCAACCACTTCAGATAACACGAAGCAGCACCATTTATATCCAATCAAAGAAAGGCCTCAACAATTGTTTCCAAATCAGTGGGTTTTTGGACCACCAGAACACAACTTAACATAAAACAATGACTTATAAGAAATAACCCTACCATCTAAAACCCTAAAAAAGAAGTCAAAAACCGAGGCCGATGATTTAACCTCTTTGTTCTGCTTAATGAAATTATACATCTAGTAGTGTATAATTTATGTACAAGAGCATGGATCTAATCGGGTCTCGACTATTGAATCTTTGATCATCCTATGGTGGTGCTGATCACATTTTGAGGTCTATAATGTGGAAGAGGATGGATTGAGGAGGCTGTTCAACAATGATTGCAGTTTAGAGCATGTTTTGCGATTCATGTTTCATATGCTAGTATAAGTAGCCCTGCTGCACTAGAGTAGTTTGGTCTTGCATCTCTTGATTAGCACTTGGGATGTTTTGATTGGATGTGCGTTCTTCAGGGTCTTTTGTTTCCAAGTTATTTCTCTCTGCACTTGCACACATTTCGAGGTCTATAATCTAGAAGAGCATGAATCAAGGAGCCTGTTCATCTAGCTACTGTCTACTTTTCATTTTTTTGAACAAGATGTATTAATGTTAAGTTGACATTACCGTTGCCTTCAGCTACATACACTTACAAACATTGATTGTGCAGGTGATTTCTAAAAACATATTGTCATAATATGAGGCACTGGAGTTACAAAATCACTTGAGTTGCAGAGCTAATCGACTGAGTGATTTTGTTCTTTTGTACTTTAATGAATACCAACTTTGCTTGCACTAATCCATTAAATCCCAGTATATGGTGATGGCATCTTTGGGAAGACTTCATCTTGGTCGAGACATTGAGTTGGTAACTGCTGACAGTAACCAAAAATATCTTTTACCAAACCAACCTAGAGCTTCTCACCTCACATTACCTTCACTCGTGCAAATAGAAACACTGTAAGTTGCATTCCAGCTTGTATAAATCATTTGGTAAAGCCTAAAGCATTGAATCTTACACTCACAATCTTGGAAAGTTTTAGTAATGCCTCTCCTCAGCGGAAGACTTTAGGAGGTGAAGCAACCAATAAAAGCTAGTGGCGCATAAATACGCAAAATTGCGACGAACGATTATCGCCGCAAACCCCAGCTGGTTTTCCCTCCTTGGGAGACTTTTTGTCCAGCCAGCCATTAACAACCAGCATTCACAAATCCGGGCATGTGAGACCAGTTTCATGCTCTAGGCGCACCAACCATTGCCTCATATAAACCAGCAACTGTTGATTCAAGTACTATGTTTCTTTTGTTATTCTTGAAAACCATTCAATTACTATGTTTCTTGTCCTGGATCAGGTCTACCAACCAAGTCAAGCAACCACTACACAGCTAGGTAGATTACACCAAAAAAGCCACAGAAACCTAAACCTAAACCTAAACAGAGAGATAGAGAGAGAGAGAAGAGGGAGGGAAGAGGGAGGGGTGGCGCACCTCGGTGTTGGGGACGACCGAGGTCGGGGGAGGGGCCGGGCCGGGGGTCAACGGTGACGGCGTTGGGGTCTGCTGTAGCGTTGGAGGGGCTAGAGCTTGGGGCAGCGGTGGTCGACGACGGGACTCGGGAGGCGAGGCAGAGGCCTCGGGCGGCGACGCGCGGGGGCGGAGCTCGGGGGCGGCGGGGGTCGGGCGCGGCGAGGCGGCGGAGGAGGCGGTGACGGGCGGGTGGAGCTCGGGGCGGCAGGGACGGGGGTGGGGGCGGCGGCGCGGGTGAGGTGAGGGTTGGAAGAGAGAGAGGGGAGGGTGAGGTGAGGTGGGGCGCTTAGTGGGGTGGTCCGGGGGAAACGACCGTTAAAACGGCCAGTTTCTTTGCCGTCGCGTAGCTGACGGCAAAGAAACTGCCCGTTAGGTCATTCTTACAGTCCGCCACCCACCATCTTTGCCGTCTGCTAGCAGACGGCAAAGATTCTATGTCATTTGCTAGCTGACGGCAAAGAGAAGGCTGACGGCAAACACCTTCTTTGCCATCCGCTCTTTCTTTGCCATCAGCTTTATTTAAGCTGATGGCAAAGAACTTCTTTGCCGTCAGCTAACCGACGGCAAAGCTCCTGATTCCAGTAGTGCATGTCTCCTTGCTCTGCAAAGCTTTTGCTGTTCAATTTTCATGTTTCACTCTTCTTGCACAAGTTCTCCTAAACTTTTCTGTAATATTTTGTCATATGCTCTCATCTTCTTCCAATACTTCTCAATTCTGAATTTGGGAGTAAATAAGGTTAAGTCCTTGCTCATTGATTTGCATTTTTGGAATCATCAAAAATGTTTTTATTCTTCCTGCCATCTCATACCCAGATCCTATACCAAATCATCAAATATCGACATGCAACTTCCCCTATCATCACAGAAATCATAAAAGCCTTATTTCCATTCAAATATGCCTTATTTGCGCCAGTACCAAAGAGAAATCCGGCATGCACTAGCTCTATGGTGTAGAAGTCGGTGACTTCATCTATCAAACGACCAAAAACCAAAAATAAAAAATAAAACCCTGGACTAAACCCTACGATGCTGGGTAAACTCTAGGCGAACGAGCTCAAAGCACCCACGATTTATGGTAAAAACAATACAAACTCGTTTCACAAATGAGCAGCAAATCGATTGAGTTTGTATGCCAATGGTCGTACATGTACTGCGAGAAGGGGCCGCGCTCTGGCCATCGTATGCCCATCGGACCAACTAAGATCAGGCGACGAGAACGCCGTTGCCAACCACGATCGTCGGCTTGAGTGCCCCTCCAAGTCGACACCAAACCGACGACCACATGTTATTGCTGTGCGATGCGGTCTTCCTTCACAACATGCCAGGAATGAATTTGTGTTGTTGGAATGGGCCGCATGGCAAAATTCAGACCATTGCCGGAAATTGTGGGGTGCGGGTTGGTTACGTGGAAAGCAAGAGGGTTTTCTGCAAAACGCCCATCACATGCGCGATGGGGTACGTGTGGACAGCACAATGCACGAGTGTACACATAACCGTATCTAGGACCATAGATGAAATGTATTTTCACGTATAAGTACCGTATTGGAAGTGTTTTTCAAACAGATGACTATATCATTACTCGTCGACAAATTTCAGGACGATTCTTGTAATTTCCTCACGAGAAAGTGTACCCACACTAGAACACAGTGCAAGATTAGCATAGGATCTCACATTAGGTGAGATCAATTTTTTATTAGCGTTTATTGGATTTTCTGTACCCTGCGTGTGCAAGGGTGATGAAAGCTAAATATTATCCTCTTGGGCATCTTATTGATACTATTTTCCCTCAAGCAATGTCCCTTACCTGGCAAGGTATTATGCATGGCCTTGAGCTGTTGAAAAAAGGCATCATATGGAGAGTTTTTTATGGTACTAGTATAAATATTTGGAAGGATAATTGGATTGCAGGAAAGTTGGCCTAAAAATTTCTGCAAAGAAGAACAGAACTAGGATCAAATGGGTGTCTGAATTACTTATGAGTAGATCTAGGAGATGGGATGAAAGTCTCACCAGACATCTATTTTATCCTCATGATGCAGAGGAAAAATTTAAAGTTGCGTACTCTGAATTTGGGTGAGGGAGATCTTATCGCGTGGCACCATGAGAAAAGTGGTTTATTCTTGTTGAAGAGTGTGTATAGACTCTCACTGAATTTTAAGCAATCGAAGGGTGATTCCGGGAATTCTAGTGGTGCCATGAATGAGGAAAGGAGCCTCTGGAATATAATTTGGAAGGCTAATTTCCCTCGGAAAATTAGAATCTTTGCTTGGAGGGCTGCTTCTAATAGTTTGACGGTTCAAGTTAACATGGTAAAAGACCATCAAACTATTCTAGGTACGTGCTCGATCTATGGTATTGAAGATGAATGTATTTTTCACGCATTGGTAAACAGGCTTGTGCATTTTGTATGGCTTTGAAGGAAGTGTGGAATTTACTAGTTGAAGAGATCTTCAAATATTCTGGGTCAGACTTGTTTCTTATTTGATTGGATCAATTAAGTTCGCATATGCGTGAGAAAACTATATTCATGTTATGGAGAGTGCTGGGGATATAACCCCACGGTATGACCCGCCCGTTCAGGGTCGGGTTATCCAGTGGTAACTTAAGGAACAAGTTCGTCATATGGGCCGCAATGACCGTAAAGCTCAGGGCCCAGAGGGCGATTCGTGGAACGGGCCGGCTTATGGCCCAATACCTGGGACACCGGCTTAACGAGGAGACAAAGGAAACCCCCTTACTTGGGAGATAAGATAAGTAGGAAACAGACTAGGGCACATGTTGTATTACGACCTAGACTCCGTTGTAAGCCGAGGGCCTCAACCTATATATAAAGGAGAGCCTCTGAGGCAAAAAGGCTAGGTTACAATCTCTCGAGTACTAGGATAGCCAAGTAGGCACCCTTGTAATCGAGATCCCAAGAAATAATTAATCAAGCAGGAAGTATGCTATTACTTCCATCGAGAGGGGCCGAACCTGGGTAAACCCTTGTCTCTCGGTTCCAATCAACCCAGTTCAAGCTACTACCTCGCGATAATGGCCTCACGAGTAAGTCCTTTCACGAGAACATCCGTCGTGACAAAACCACGACAGTTGGCGCCCACTGTGGGGCTATCACTCGGTGGTGTTGAATTCTTGGAGGGAGCTCTCCCAGGGATCGAGGGATACGCGATCGACTGCATGACCAAGAGTCGTCACGACAAGCTCTACATTGACGATTCAGGCTGGGGCCCCGAGGCCGACTCAACCGAGTAAGGATATCGGGTCCCCTTCGGCAAGATCCACGTCTTCATCGACAAAATCGGCGAGTCAGGACCCGAGCCGGACATCTGCACCGACATCGTCGAGCTGGCTCAGCGCATGCAACCCGCCCGGGCTCAAGACGGCCGGAACCATGTCTTCATCCGCTTCACCCAGGGGGTCGATCTCGCGAACAACTCTGCATCTGGCGGAGACAGCCTTATCAACTCCGACGGTGAGTCATCAGTCGAGGATATTGAGTCAATCCTCCCGCTATATTTTGGCAGACTTGGGGGCTGCAGTGATGATGAACCGACCCTGGTCGATCACGAGTCGCCCTGTTGGACCACCATCTACATGGTAGGCACTACGCCGGCTCTTGAATCTACCGCAGTAGGACTATGGGGGGAACTGGTACTTCGGTGAAAGGTTCGAATGCAGCCAGCCCAGTTAAACCGCCGACTCAAGTCCTTTCAGAGCTAGTCGCCTCATTGACAACACTCTTAGAGTCGCTAGTAATAGCGGAGAACCAGGATGAGCGCAATGCAAAGATAGCTAAAATTCGTGAGCAGATGGATAAAGCACACGAGGGTATCAATGCCCAGAATTCTTGCATGGTGGAGCCACGAACCCAGATTCACAATGAGGCGGAGGGCCTGAGGACAGAGGCCTGGCGCATGGGTCTACAACAGAATGCTTCAGATAAGGTTCATCGGAGGAGGCATGTGAGCCGTTTGTGCCCCAATCTTGAGCCCATGTGTCTGTTATATACACCTGCACCGGGGGCTGGGACAAGCACCCCAGGGGCTCTAGTTATACCTCAGTCAAACTGGGTTGTACCCTAGGATGGAAGTGGATGGCCGCCTCCGGCTCAGCCCCGTCAGTCGGCTCATCAGCGCCAACTCGAGCCGGCCCATCGTCCACCACCTGTCCGAACGACTCTAGACCGTTTCGTGACACCGACGGGTCATTTCTCCAACCCTGTTGGTAACTTGTTGGCAATAGCTACCAACCTCGTTGCACTTCCGATCACAGGGAATACCCCTGTTGAGATCGAGACCCTAAACACCATCAAGATGTTCAAGACTGCGGTTGCCCAGCAAGCAAATTACTCCCACAGTCAGCAACGACTCCACTCCGCCCCGCATCCAAGCCACAGTAGGAGCCGCCATGCTCAGTCGCTGATACGTCTCCAACATATCTATAATTTTTTATTGTTCCATGCTATTATATTATCAGTTTTGGATGTTTTATAACTTATTAACCTAGAGCCTAGTGCCAGTTTTTGTTTTCTTCCTTGTTTTTGAGTTTTATAGAAAAGGAGTATCAAACGGAGTCCAAACGGAATAAAACTTTCACGATGATGATTTTTCTTGGACCAGAAGACACCTGTAGGACTTGGAGAGGGGGTCAGAGGAGTCCAGAGGGGCCTACAAGCCCTCAGGGCGCGCCCTAGGGGGGAGCCCCTGGCTTGCGGACACCTCGGGAGTCCCCCAACCCTAATTTGCACCATAAATTCACAAATACTCCCGAACCATCAGAGGAATCCACCAAAATACTTTTCCGCCACCGCAAGCCTCTATTCTCATGAGATCCCATCTTGGGGCCTTTTCCGGCACCCTACCGGAGGGGGATTCGATCACGGAGGGCCTCTACATCAACCTTCCTGCCCTTCCGATGAAGCATGAGTAGTTTACCATGGACCTAGGGGTCCATAGCTAGTAGCTAGATGACTTCTTCTCTCTCTTTGATCTTCAATACAATGTTCTCCTCGGTGTTCTTGGAGATCTATCCGATGTAATAATCTTTTACGGTGTGTTTGTCGAGATCCGATGAATTGTGGATTTATGATCAAATTATCTATGAATATTATTTGAGTCTTCTCTGAACTCTTTTATGCATGATCCAATATCTTTGTATTTCTCTTCGAATTATCAGTTTGGTTTGGCCAACTAGATTGGTTTTTCTTGCAATGGGAGAGGTGCTTAGTTTTGGGTTTAATCTTGCGGTGTCCTCACCCAGTGACATAGTAGAGGTAGCGAGGCACGTATTGTATTGTTTCCATCAAGGGCAAAAAGATGGGGTTTTCATCATATTTCTTGAGTTTATCCCTCTACATCATGTCATCTTACTTAAGGTGTTACTCCGTTTTTATGAACTTAATACTCTAGATGCATGCTGGATAGCGGTCGATGTGTGGAGTAATAGTAGTAGATACAGGCAGGAGTCGGTCTACTTAACACGGACGTGAAGCCTATATTCGTGATCATTGCCTTAGATATCATCATAACTTTGCGCTTTTCTATCAATTGTTCGACAGTAATTTGTTTACCCACCGTATGTTTTCTTTCAAGAGAGAAGCCTCTAGTGAAACCTATGGCCCCCGGGTCTATTTTCCATCATATATTTTCAGATCTATAAACCAAAAAACCCAAAAATACCTTGCTGCGCTTTATTTATATTTATTTTAGTTTGCCTTTTTATTTTTGTTTTATACCTATCTCTATTATATCTCACTCTTGTTCGTGACCGTGAAGGGATTGACAACCCCTTTTTCACGTTGTGTGCAAGTATTTGTTAGTTTGTGCAGTAGATTGGAGACTTGCTTGTGCCTCCTACTGGATTGACACCTTGGTTCTTAACTGAGGGAAACACTTATCTCTACTTTGTTGCATCACCCTTTCCTCTTCAAGGGAAATCAACGCAAGCTCAAGACGTAGCACGAAGAATTTTTGGCACCAGTGCCGGGGAGGTTCTACATCAAGCCTACCAAGTACCCATCATAAAACTCTCATCTCTTGCACTTACATTATTTGCCATTTGCCTCTTGTTTTCCTCTCCCCCACTTCTAAAACGCTTAAAAAAACACAAAAATATTTGTCTTTTCCGTTTGTCGTTATGTCTTACTTGGTTTGTTTGCTTCTTTGCTTGCTATAATTGTGTATTTATTCAAAATCAGAAAGCAAAAAGTTTATGGATCCTCATCCACTCGCTAATCTTTTTAAAATATCCAACTATGATGAACCAATTGCTTATGAGTTGAGTGCACTAGATTATCTTTATGAAGTTTTGCTTGAAATTCGTGAATCTGAAAATTGTGATGAAGTGCTAAAAGAAGAAATTTATGAAGTGTTTCACGATAGCTTATTGAATGAAAAGCATGATTGCAATGATGTTATTACATATTCTATTAATGTCCCTTGTGCTAATAATATGCAAAACCCCAAGCTTGGGGATGCTAATTTTGCTATGTCCACTACTTGTTGCAATGATCATGATTGGGGTGATAATGCTTCTTATGATCTTGGAAATTTATTTAAGACTCATGATGAATATGTTTGTAATAATATTGAAAGTGGGTTTGTAAGAGTGCCAACTCTAGGTAATAAAGATCCCACTACTTTGGATAATGATCAATCTTATGAAACTTTTGATAAAAGTGGGCTTGGAGAGGTCATGACTTTAGTTGATGTTGATCCCACTATTTTGGAAGAGTGTCAACTTTGCATGCATGCGGATCATGTAGAGAATATGTTATGTGATAGCTATATTGTTGAATTTGAGTATGATTCCACATGTAATTATTATGAGAGAGGGAAATATGGTTGTAGAAATTTTCATGTTACTAAGTTACCTCTCGTTATGTTGAGATTGCTATTGTTTCTATCTTCTTTCTTGCATATGCTAGTTTTTGCTTCTCTTGATAAATCTTTTCCCTGTAAAATGCCTATGCATGGGAATTATGTTAGACTTAAAACTTTTTTTTCACATGCTATATGATGCTCTCTTTGTGCTTCAATTTTTCTCTTTCATGTGAGCATCATTAAAATTATCAACACCTAGCTAAAAGGCTTTAAAGAAAAGCGCTTGTTGGGAGATAAGCCAATATTTTTATTTTTTGTTTTTATGAGAATAAACATTGTTACTTCTGTAGTAACTGCTTTTTAGTGTTTTTAATTAGTGTTTGGGCCAAGTAAGACGTTTGGGATGGTCTATGGTGATAGTTGATTTGATCTTGCTGAAAAACACAAACTTTTACGTCCAGTAGTAGAATTTCTAAATTTCACAGAAGTGCGATAAAATCCTGATTTTTCTACACAAGATTGATATAAAAAGTTCCTAGGTTGTCCTAATTTCTCAGAATTTTTGGAGTTACATAAGTATATGAAGTTTCCAGATTACTACAGACTATTCAGTTTTTTGACAAATTCTGTTTTCTTTGTGTTGTTTGCTTATTTTGATGAATCTATGGGTAGTATCGGCGTGTATGAACCATGGAGAAGTTGGAATACAGTATATATTACACCAATATAAATTAAGAATGATTTCACAACAGTACCTGAAGTGGTGATTTATTTTATTATACTAACGGATCTCACAAGTTTTCTGTTGAGTTTTGTGTTGTGAAGTTTTCAAGTTTTGGGTAAAGAATTGATGGACAATGGAATAAGGAGTGGCAAGAGCCTAAGCTTGGGGATGCCCAAGTCACCCCAAGGTAATATTCAAGGACAACCAAGCATCTAAGCTTGGGTATGCCCCGAATGGCATCCCCTCTTTCGTCTTCAAGCCATCGGTAAATTTTCTTGAGGCTATATTTTTATTCACCACATGACATGTGTTTTGCTTGGAGTGTCTTGTATGACATGACTCTTTGCTTTTTAGTTTTCTACAATAATCCTTGTTGTACACACCTTTTGTCGGATTTTGGGTTCCGGCAAAACCCTTGAGGTTCGAACACTGGGGTGCACGCGAAGATTTCCCCCTACCTAATCACGCCCTCAACCTCACCGCAATCTCAAAGCCTAGTTCGACGAACTCGCAACACAAGAGACACGAGATTTATACTGGTTCGGGCCACCGTTGTGGTGTAATACCCTACTCCAGTGTGGTGTGGTGGATTGCCTCTTAGGCTGAGGATGAAAAGTACAAGGGGAAGAACAGCCTCCTGAGGAGAGGTGTTCTTGTGCTTGGTGGGTGTGAGGATAATCTGAATCAGTTCCGGCTGAGTTGCTTCTTACGGTGGTGGCTAGTCCTATTTATAGAGGCTCTAGTCCTCTCCCCAAATATTGAGTAGGAAGGGAACCAACAACAGCCAAATTCGAAGGGAGACAACTAGTACAAGTTATCCTGACTAAAGGTGGTCTTCGCCTGCCAAAGGCTCTGGTGGTGACGCCGTCTTGGGCTCCACGGTGACCTCCATCCTGCTGTCCTGCTGGTCTTGGTCTTGTTGCACTGATATGGAAACCTTTTCCTGATGCCTCGGTACTCATCGCATGCGCTTGCCTCCTTAGCACCAAAGAGGAAACGAGGACACTGTGCGCGCTGGTGTCCGCCTGGCCTTGGTCGTCATGGCTTACGTCATTGGAACCTCGCGAGGTTCGCCTTGCCTTGATCTCTCCGCCCCTCACGAGCCAGCCTCGTGAATCTTCCCCTGAGGAGGTCTTGTGTCGTCCGCCTCGCGAGGGTCTTGAGCGTTTGTTGGCGAAGACGGGCCGTACTGGGCCGCGAGTGGAGCCATGCTGTGGGCCGCAGGCAGGCAAGTCTAGGGACCCCCGTTCCCAGGACGCCAACAGTAGCCCCCGAGCCCAAGGCGCGCTCGGACTTGGCTTAGAGGCGAAGCCAAAGGGCAGGTGCGGAGCGCCGCGGGCCCCAACAGCTTGGGGCCTTGGTCGACGCATGGCGATTGATTGGATGTGGGCGTCTCCGCTTCCCCACGCCGCCTCGGCAACTGCCCGTCTAACAAAAGGTTGGCGCGGGCTATGCTTGCCTTCATTGCTTTCTTCCGCCTTGCTCCAGATCCCCTTTCTCGCCCCTCGCTTCTGAAATCTCAAGATCTGCTCCCATCCCCTTCCGAATCAGTGACCAATGGCTCCCCAGAAGGTCAAGTTTTTTCGTCGTCCGCCTGGTACGAGCCGGCTCTGGATGCACCCAATGTCTCAGAGAAGAACCTCACCGTCACACGCCTACTAACGGCGCGAGAGACCAACGAGAGGGGGAAGACCTGTCAGGACCGGATTTTTGGGATATTAATTTTCCAGAAAATGGCCGTTGTGCTCATCAGCCCCAGGATTACTATTAGCTGATGAGCACCAACTCGATACAGAAATTCCAAGTAAAGTACATAATATGAAGTACAAGGCCATTCTGGCCTATGAGTACAACAAATGGTTTCTAGTGGTTGAAGGCGGAAGCGGTTTGTGGATCATCAGCGTCTATGGGACTCCATTTCCCACAGGAACAGCTGACCTGGATAACTCCTATCTTCGCGAGGCTGCTATTACCATTGCGTAGGTTCCGGGATTGTCATCACAACACTCCTCTCCATGCAAGAAATCTGGCCAAGACAATAGCCAGGGACAAGCCAGTGAGTACTTTGAATGTACTCGCAAACATTATGAACACGGGTATAACATAACAAAAGATAATCATGCACTGAAACCTTATATGGTCACAACGTCAGTCATAAAACAAAATCCATGATGCACGTAAGCAAGTTATTCATATAAAATTTGATTATGCCATCAGAAAGTAGAAATAGAATGCACCGATCGGGTGTCTGAAGCGACGCCTCGAAGGGACAATAACATAGAGCATGCCATAGTCGGGCGTCTGAGCGACACCACATAAAGGGCTTATAAAGTAAATATATAAAAAGCATGCCACAGTCGGGCGTCCGAGCAACACCACATACAAGGCTTATAAGGTAAACAAATAACAAGCATGCCACAGTCGGGCGTCTGAGCGACACCACATAAAGGGCTTATAAGGTAAACAAATAACAAGCATGCCACAGTAGGTCGTCTGAGCGACACCACATAAAGGGCTTATAAGAATAATTACAATGAATATCCAGGAGGTAGAACCGTCCCAGGGATACTCAATAATTCAAGTAGTAAAAAGGGTTAGTCCAATATAATAATAATCATAATCATCATAAGTCACAAGTCATGATCCATGTTCCGGTTTAGCAGTTTCTCCTCCAAAGACCGACACTAAGACTGACACTTGATCCATCCCAGACTATAGTCCTTAACAATGGACACAGCTATTCGAATAGATTTAACCTCTGCAGAGGGTGTACTCTTTACCCACAAGTAACGGATTCCTTTAGTCCATCGGGACTAATTCCGCTCACGGTCTTTAATTGAAAACACACCGACCAAGACACACCAACTTAACTTACGGTATCTGGAATCACCCACGACACCGCCAAGCTAAACTTTAAGTGGGAGGCTACAACCTCGCGTAGCATGGGATCAAATTTATATCGCAGCGCTCTAAGGGTGCCCCCTCTCGTCCCAACCGTAAACACCCATGCCCCGGACCAGGTGGCATGCCTACCGGATGTAGCCGGTATCTTCCACCATGGCCTCTCTGTATGGTGTGTGCTAGGAAGGGGTTGACAACTTACTGAACCGTACCCTACCTATGGCAGGGACGCGCGGTAGTACGAAACAAGTATGGTGGTTACCGGAACAAGACTCGATCTACGGTCGACTCAGGAGGTTTAAGTATTCCCTGCAAGATTAGCATAACAAATATATTTCAATCAACAGACAGAATCACCACCCGTCACACCTCATCATGCCGTACCGGACACAACCGTCTCGACGGAGGACTAGAGACAAGCCTGTGTCTACCCAATACAGAGGCTTTCCCGGATTCCTTCTGGTATGCATGAAAGGCATACGATGGTGATTACTATCACAACGTATCAATTCCAAAAGCACGGAATCATCAATATGCACTTATGAGTAAGTTCATATCATTACATAAAATAACGAAAACTCCAAAATGAGGGGTGTTGTAACCGTATCAAACAACACATGACAATATTATGCCGGGGTTCAGAATGCTTGCCTTCAAGTTGTGGAGAGGCAGGGTGCATTCCAAAACTTTTGAAAGTTTTCTTCTCTCTCCAACAAATCCTATTTTTGAAAATATTCAAATTAACACATAGTTTCAAAACAATACACAAAAGTTGTCTGAATTTTTTCAAATAAATCTGAAAATAACTAGACAATATTTGAGAGAGGTAGGAAAACGAATCAATTCATTTGGAGTTATATTTAAAAAGTTATAGCCAGTCAAACCTTTGGTCAACTTTGTTTTTAAAATAAACAGAAAAAGAAAAAAAAACGTTTCGAATAAAAGGACACGTAGAAGACTTACTCCGGGATTATGCCTCCACTTATGCCTGCGTGGACCGGCGCGGGTCACCGACAAGGTCCAGGGGCCCACCGTCAGGTTGACCACGCCCCGCCTCCTCCTCCTCCGCCGAGCAGGCGTGGCTCCGGCCATCGTCGCCGGTGATTGGCGGCTCCTCGCGGGGTCCGGAGGGCAGGGATGGATCCGCCAGTCCGGGGCGGTCCTTCCGGTGGTCGCTAGGTTTGTGGGGGTGGAGGGAGTCGCCGGCGGCGAGCTCCGCGGCGGACGGCAGCTTCGGGAGGAATTGGGGGTTCGGGCTATGGTGGCTCTCCATCGAAGCTGAGGGTTTGGGCGGCTCCGCAAGGCCAAGTGGAGTCGGGTGGTGGTGCTAGAAGGGCGGGGGAGGGCCTGCACGCGACAAACGGAGCCGGAGCATGGCGGCGGCCGAACCGGCCGGAGGCGACGAAGACGGCCTCCCGTCGTCGTCTACTGGCTGTAGGGGCCCTGGGGGAATGACACGAGGTTGCCTGGGTGTCCGGATGGGCTTGGAGCTCCTTTTATAGGCGGTTGGGGTCGGTCCCGTGGCGGCCGGAGATAAGAACGACGGTGAACCGCCGTTCTGTAGCTGCGGGGCGACGTGTCGATGGCTGGGGTGGCGGCAGGGACTAGAGGACGAGCGGGCACTGCTCAGTGTGAGCCGCGGCGAAGGTGGCTCGGGCGGCGCCGTCGAGCGAGGGCTGTTGTGGCCGGCGCTAGTGGCCACGGCCGACCGACGGCGGGCTGTGGAGCTCGAGGCGGCTCACGGCGAGGGAGGGGCGGCCGTGCTAGCTGGGGGAGGCGAACGAGCGCGGGCGACGACAAGTGAGACGCGGGCGGCTCGGTGCTGCTGGCGTGCAAAACGTGCGCCTGGCACGCCAGTCTGCACGCACGCGAGGTGTTCGGCAAAATGCCATCGCTTGCCAGGAGGCTCGGGTGGAGCTGGGGTTTAACAGGATTATGTTAGGGTAGTCTAGAGACTTAGTGGACATGGTGGTTAGGCAAAGCAAGCAGGTCCAGTGTGCAAACTAAAAGCTATGTCAAATCTGACCGTGCACATAAGGCGTTTGACAAAATGCCAAGGGCACCTAGGCATTTCTTGGGGTGGCCAAACTCTCCATACCAGTGTCTCTTTAGATGCAAAAGAGGGTGTCAAGGTTAGTTTGTCAAACAGAAAAACTTGCTAGTGCAAATTTTTGAGAAAACCATTTCTGGATAGAAACTAAAAGCTATCATTACATGGACCAAAGACACTCCAATAGGGCCATTCTCCTGGACTTAAGGGTTTTGTAGGGAGGACTATAAGCAGGAGAAAGGATCATGGGCAACAGAGCAAAATAAAATGGGGTTGAAGTGGAAAATGCCAAACTGGACCAGAGAGCAAAAGAGGATGCTTTGCTCACATTTTTCAAAGAACATTAGTGGTTTTTTGCACAAATATGAATAATATACTTCTACTGACCTCCCCTAATTTTGGTGGAAGTTATAAAGAAATATTTAAATAGGTTTTAGTGCAAAAGTGCAACTGGACCAGATTTAAAAACTTGTGGTAAAACTCAAAATCTCCAAATGACTAAGGAATATTTTTTGCACAAAAGTGATTTAGGGACTCCATATGTCATCCCAAAATTTTGGTGGGATTTTTAAATGAATTTATCAAAGGGTTGCAGTGCAAAAGGAACCCTAAATCTTATGAAAAAGATCATTTTTAGAGAAATAGAGCTCAGGGAAAATAATTATATAAATAATCCCACTGATAAAAGAAATGTTTTATTGAGAGTATACAAGTCCAATAAAAACTTTGGAAAGTTTTTACTTGCGGCAAAAACTCCACAATATCAAAGAAAAGAAAGGTTTTGAAATCAAAGATAAATCCAGAAAAATGAAAATTTAATTTCCTGGCAAAATTTTAATAAACAAAACATGGTTAAATTTTTGGGGTGTTACAAGACCGAGCTCCGGGTTGGCTCTGCCGTGCCGGAGCCCGTGGGAAGCACCTTCTTCCCCTTCTTCATGAGCAGCGTCGTCGCGGGGATGGTTCCCCCCTTCTTCGACTTCTTCTATGAGATCCTTGGCCATTACGGGCTGCAGGCGCTGCATCCTCATCCCAACTCTGTTCTCCTTCTGTCAATGTTCGCCTTCTACTGCGAGGCATATGTCGGTGTGATGCCGTCCATGGCTCTGCTGCGCCACTTCTTCTTCCTCCGCATCAACGATGGTTGTACCTCCGGGTGCGCCAACTTCATCGCGGCCGGCAAGGCCAACTCAATCTCGAAGGCTGGGAAGAAGGCCGACAGCTTCAAGAGCAAGTGGGTCATGATGGACGCCAAGTGCGTCCACCCATGCTTGGTGCTACCTATGGAGATGCCCTAGTCCGATGCAGGGTGGTCTCATGCGAAGCTCACTGATGACCGGGCGACGTCGGTGCTGGAGAAGATGAACGCCGACCTGAAGCCGGGCAACACGAAGGCGGCGAAGGTGACAGGGGCCATGCTCCTGAGGGAATTCCTGATGCTGCACGTGGCCCTACTTCAGGTGCATACGCGCCACTTATGGAGGCTTGGGGGTGAAGAATACAAGCTTCGTTTGATCCCAGAGGCCCTGCCTGACGAAGAGCTGGCTGTGGCTCTCCGCCTCCTGGTCGGGGACGACCAGGAATACCCGCCGAGTGCCTTCGTTCCCTTGTTCCGCCGCAAGGACGGGGCGCAGGTCGTGGCTGCCAGGCCAACCTTTGATGGGCGCGGGCTGGTGCCACCAGCGCCTACTGCGGTCCCGGCTGTGCCGGTGCCGGTGGAGGTGTCTTCTGACGACTCTCGCAAGGAGGAGGAAGACGAGGAAGACGAGGAGCGCGACTCAGAGGCGACCCCCGAGGGGATGGGGGAGACCTCCCCCTTGTGCAATGCTGTACTCCTCCGCACCATGCCTGACGATGATGACGAGACCGATGACCTCCAGAGGGGGGATCCGCCCGTGATCCCGATGAGGGGCAGGTCGGCGTTGGTTTCCCGAGATGACGCTCCTGTTCTGACGCCGCCTAGGGCTGCTTCTGGCCCGTCTGCTGCTCCTTCCTCTACCCCTGGAGCCCGTGCGCCCGCGCCCTGGGCTAGGAGGCTCTCGGGCTTCAAGCTTAGCAAGAGTAGGGTGGACTACACTGCGGTGGACCAGTCAGTGCTCTTGCCTTGTTTCATTCTTGCTTGTGCTGCTTGACCTTGACGCTTCTCCGTTATGCGATTCGTCCGACGCCTGCGGCAAAGAAGAGGAAGGAGGAGGCGGTGGTGCTGCTCGGGACCAGCCAGCCTGCTCCGGCTGTGTCTCCCTCCATCGAGAAGGGCATCGTTGATGCTCATGTCTCTCCAGCTCGGTCGTCCTCGTGAGGCCTGGGGGAGAATCCTCGGGAGGAGTCAGCCCCCGTGGCCCCGCTGGCTCCGGAGGCACCGGTGTCCGGCTCGGCTGCTGAGGTCTCCAAGGCTAAGGAGCCCCCAGTCTCCCAGGCTATGGTGACGATACCTTCTCCTCCTCCTCCCGCTTCACAGTTGATTCCAGGTCCTTCCGCCTCCCCTGACGTCTTGGAGCACGCTCTTTCTGAGATGACTCGGCTGCGAGAAGATCTTCAGGGCGCCGACCCCCACCTGGTGGCTGGGCGCCTGGAGGTAGTCTCTGTCTGGCTCCATTCTAACGTGTCCGTTTGGGTGGCGCTGAGCCAGGCCACGACGACCTCCGAGAAGGAGAACTAGGCCGCCGCCCAAGCAGCGGCTGCTCGCGAGGCGTGCAACCTCTTGAGCACTGCGTTGGATTTCCTTGAAGAGGAAAGGATGATGCAGCACAGTAGCGTAAGTATTTCCCTCAGTTTTTGAGAACCAAGGTATCAATCCAGTAGGAGGCTACGTGCGAGTCCCTCGTACCTGCACAAAACAAATAACTCCTCGCAACCAACGCGATAAGGGGTTGTCAATCCCTTCACGGTCACTTACGAGAGTGAGATCTGATAGATATGATAGGATATTTTTTTGGTATTTTTGTGATAAAGATGCAAAGTAAAATAAAAGCAAAGTAAAAAAGAAAAGGCAATAGCAAAGTGTTGGAAGATTAATATGATGAAGATAGACCCGGGGGCCATAGGTTTCACTAGTGGCTTCTCTCAATAGCATAAGTATTTTACGGTGGGTGAACGAATTACTATTGAGCAATTGATAGAATTGAGCATAGTTATGAGAATATCTAGGTATGATCATGTATATAGGCATCACATCCGAGACAAGTAGACCGACTCCTGCCTGCATCTACTACTATTACTCCACTCATCGACCGCTATCCAGCATGCATCTAGAGTATTAAGTTCATGAAAACAGAGTAACGCCTTAAGCGAGATGACATGATGTAGAGGGATAAATTCATGCAATATGATAAAAACCCCATCTTGTTATCCTCGGTGGCAACAATACAATACGTGCCTTGCTGCCCTTACTGTCACTGGGAAAGGACACCGCAAGATTGGACCCAAAGCTAAGCACTTCTCCCATGTCAAGAAAAACCAATCTAGTAGGCCAAACCAAACTGATAATTCGAAGAGACTTGCAAAGATAACCAATCATACATAAAATAATTCAGAGAAGATTCAAATATTGTTCATAGATAATCTTGATCATAAACCCACAATTCATCAGTCTCAACAAACACACCGCAAAAAGAAGATTACATCGAATAGATCTCCACGAGAGAGGGGGAGAACATTGTATTGAGATCCAAAAAGAGAGAAGAAGCCATCTAGCTACTAACTATGGACCCGAAGGTCTGAGGTAAACTACTCACACTTCATCGGAGAGGTTATGAAGTTAATGTAGAAGCCCTCCATGGTGGATGCCCCCTCCGGTGGACCTCCGGAACATGCCCCAAGATGGGATCTCGTGGGTACAGAAGGTTGCGGCGGTGGAATTAGGGTTTTGGCTCCTGTTCTGATCGTTTGGGGGTACGTAGGTATATATAGGAGGAAGAAGTACGTCGGTGGAGCAACAGGGGGCCCACGAGGGTGGAGGGCGCGCCCTGGGGGGTGGGCGCGCCCCCCTACCTCATGGCTTCCCTGTTGGTTGCTTGACGTAGGATCCAAGTCTCCTGGATCTTGTTCGTTCCAAAAATCACGTTCCCGAAGGTTTCATTCCGTTTGGACTCTGTTTGATATTCCTTTTCTGCGAAACTTTGAAATAGGGGAAAACAGCAATTCTGGGCTGGGCCTCCGGTTAATAGGTTAGTCCCAAAAATAATATAAAAGTGGATAGTAAAGCCCAATATTGTCCAAAACAGTAGATAATATAGCATGGAGCAATCAAAAATTATA
Organism: Aegilops longissima; assembly: GCA_021605205.1. NCBI lineage: Eukaryota > Viridiplantae > Streptophyta > Magnoliopsida > Poales > Poaceae > Aegilops > Aegilops longissima. Next base: position 489,728,688 of record CM038677.1, on the reverse strand, counting down.
GATACGTTGGAGACGTATCAGGCATCCCCAAGCTTAATTCCTGCTCGTCCTCGAGTAGGTAAATGATAAAAACAGAATTTTTGACGCGGAGTGCTACTTGGCATAATTTCAATGTAATTCTTCTTAATTGTGGTACGAATATTCAGATCCGAAAGATTGAAGATAAAAGTTCGTATTGACATAAAAATAATAATACTTCAAGCATACTAACTAAGCAATTATGTCCTCTCAAAATAACATGGCCAAAGAAAGTTCATCCCTACAAAATCATATAGTTTAGTCATGCTCCATTTTCGTCACACAAGAATGCTCTCATCATGCACAACCCCGATGACAAGCCAAGCAATTGTTTCATACTTTAGTAATCTCAAACCTATAAACTTTCACGCAATATATGAGCGCGAGCCATGGACATAGCACTATGGGTGGAATAGAATATGATGATGGGGGTTATGTGGAGAAGACAAAAAAGGAGAAGGTCTCACATCAGTGAGGCTAATCAATGGGCTATGGAGATGCCCATTGATTGATGTTAATGAAAGGAGTAGGGATTGCCATGCAACGGATGCACTAGAGCTATAAATGTATGAAAGCTCAACAAAAGAAACTAAGTGGGTGTGCATCCAACTTGTTTGCTCATGAAGACCTAGGGCACTTGAGGAGGCCCATTGTTGGAATATACAAGCCAAGTTCTATAATGAAAAATTCCCACTAGTATATGAAAGTGACAAAACAAGAGACTCTCTATCATGAAGATTATGGTGCTACTTTGAAGCACAAGTGTGGCAAAGGATAGTAGCATTGTCCCTTCTCTCTTTTTCTCTCTTTTTTTGGGCCTTCTCTTTTTTTATGGCCTTTCTCTTTTTTTAGTTCTTTTTTTTATTCCTCACTTGGGACAATGCTCTAGAAATTGATGATCATCACACTTCTATTTATTTACAACTCGATACTAGAACAAAGTATGACTCTATATGAATGCCTCCGGCGGTGTAGCGGGATATGCAATGAACCAAGAGTGACATGTATGAAAGAATTATGAATGGTGTCTTTGCCACAAATAGTATGTCAACTACATGATCATGATAAGCAATATGAAAATGATGGACGTGTCATGATAAACGGAATGGTGGAAAGTTGCATGGCAATATATCTCGGAATGGCTATGGAAATGCCATAATAGATAGGTATGGTGGCTGTTTTGAGGAAGATATAAGGAGGTTTATGTGTGAAAGAGCGTATCATATCACGAGGTTTGGACGCACCGGCAAAGTTTGCACCGACTCTCAATGTGAGAAAGGGCAATGCACGGTACCGAAGAGGCTAGCAATGATGGAAGGGTGAGAGTGCGTATAATCCATGGACTCAACATTAGTCATAAAGAACTCACATGCTTATTGCAAAAATCTACAAGTCATCAAAAACCAAGCACTACGCGCATGCTCCTAGGGGGATAGATTGGTAGGAAAAGACCATCGCTCGTCCCCGACCGCCACTCATAAGGAGGACAATTAAAAAACACCTCATGTTTCAAATTTGTTACATAACGTTTACCATACGTGCATGCTACGGGACTTGCAAACTTCAACACAAACATTTCTCAAATTCACAACTACTCAACTAGCACGACTTTGATATTATTACCTCCATATCTCAAAACAATCATCAAGCATCAAACTTCTCTTAGTATTCAACACACTCATAAGAAAGTTTTTACTGTTTTTGAATACCTAGCATATTAGGATTATTTAAGAAAATTACCATGCTATTCAGGACTCCCAAAATAATCTAAGCAAAGCATGAGAGATCAATAGTTTCGATAAAACAAATCCACCACCATGCTCTAAAAGATATAAGTGAAGTACTAGAGCAAAACTATATAACTCAAAGGATATAAGTGAAGCACAAAGAGTATTCTAATTATTTCCAAATCATGTATGGCTCTCTCAAAAGGTGTGTACAGCAAGGATGATTGTGGTAAACTAAAGAGCAAAGACTCAAATCATACAAGACGCTCCAAGCAAAACACATATCATGTGGTGAATAAAAATATAGCTCCAAGTAAAGTTCCCGATGGAAGTAGACGATGAGGGGATGCCTTCCTGCGCATCCCCAAGCTTTGGCTTTTTGGTGTCCTTAGATTATCTTGGGGATGCCATGGGCATCCCCAAGCTTAGGCTCTTGCCACTCCTTATTCCATAATCCATCAAAAATCTTTCACCCAAAACTTGAAAACTTCACAACACAAAACTCAACAAAAATCTCGTGAGCTCCGTTAGCGAAAGAAAACAAAAGACCACTTCAAGGTACTGTAATGAACTCATTCTTTATTATATTGGTGTTAAACCTACTGTATTCCAACTTCTCTATGGTTTATAAACTATTTTACTAGCCATAGGTTCATCAAAATAAGCAAACAACACACGAAAAACAGAATCTGCCGAAAAGAGAATAGTCTGTAGTAATCTGTAAATAACACAAACTTCTGGAACTCCAAAAAATCAGCCAAAATAGGACGACCTAGGCAATTTGTTTATTGATCAGCAGAAATTGGAATCAGTATTTTATCACGTTTTGGTGATTTTTAACAATTGTTTTCGTGAACAGAAAGTTTCTGGAAATTACAGCAAGATCAAATAACTATCGTCCAAGAAGATCCTATAGGTTTAACTTGGCACAAACACTAATTAAAACATAAAAATACATCTAACCAGAGTCTAGATCAAATATTTATTCCTAAACAGAAGCAAAAGCAAAAAAAACTAAAAATAAAATTGGGTTGCCTCCCAACAAGCGCTATCGTTTAACGCCCTTAGCTAGGCATAAAAGCAAGGATAGATCTAGGTATTGCCATCTTTGGTAGGCAATCCATAAGTGGCTCTCATGATAGATTCATATGGTAATCTTATTTTCTTCCTAGGGAAGTGTTCCATGCCTTTCTTTAATGGAAATTGTAATCTAATATTCCCTTCCTTCATATCAATGATTGCACCAATCGTTCTAAGAAAAGGTCTACCAAGAATAACAGGACATGAAGGATTGCAATCTATATCAAGAACAATAAAATACTTGGGCACATAATTCCTATTTGCAACAATAAGAACATCATTAATTATCCCCATAGGTTTCTTAATAGTGGAATCCGCAAGGTGCAAGTTTAGAGAGCAATCATCAAAATCGCGAAAATCTAGCAAATCGCACAAAGTTTTGGGAATAGTGGAAACACTAGCACCCAAATCACATAAAGCATAGAATTCATGATCCTTAATCTTAATTTTAATAGTTGGTTACCAATGATCATAATTTTTTCTAGGGATAGAAACTTCCAACTCAAGCTTTTCTTCATAAGATTGCATCAAGGCATCAACGATATGTTTAGTAAACGCTTTATTTTGACTATAAGCGTGAGGAGAATTTAGCACGGATTGCAACAAGGAAATACAATCAATCAAAGAGCAATTTTAATAATTAAATTCCTTGAAATCCAAAATAGTGGGTTTAGCAACATCTAGGGTTTTGCTTTCTTCAATCCCACCTTTATCAATTTTAGCATCAAGATCTAAAAACTCCGAATTTTTTGGAACGCCTTCTAGGTAAAGGTGGATCATATTCATTCCCATCATTATCAAGATTCATATTGCAAAACAAAGATTTAATAGGGGACACATCAATAACTTTTAGATCTTCATCTTTATTTTCATAGGAATCTGGTTTAGCGGCCATCTTATTAACTAAGGTAGCCTGCTTATCCGATATTTCAGCAGTCAACTTCTCAAGATGAGCAATTTGGGATCTTAAACCATCAAATTCTTTAGACATATCATCGAGCTCTTTGTTCATATAACTCATAAAACATTTTTGTTCCTTAAGCTCGTTTCTGAAAAAATTATTATGGTCAAATTGCAAAACCATAAAACTCCTGACGTTGCTTTCAATCTCTTCTAACCTTTTAAGGTGAAGATCACCAAATCTAGGTAGAGCCATCGTGACAAACAAGCAATCCAACACACGAGCAAACAAAAAGCAAGCGAAAAAGAGGCAAACGGAAAAGAGAGGGCGAATAAAATGGCAAGGGTGAAGTGGGGGAGAGGGAAACGAGAGGCAAATGGCAAATAATGTAATGCGGGAGATAAGGGATTTGTGATGGGTACTTGGTATGTTGACTTTTATGAGACTCCCGACAGCGGCGCCGTAAATTCTTCTTGCTACCTCTTGAGCACTGCGTTGGATTTCCTTGAAGAGGAAAGGGTGATGCAGCACAATAGCGTAAGTATTTCCCTCAGTTTTTGAGAACCAAGGTATCAATCCAGTAGGAGGCTACGCACAGGTCCCTCGTACCTGCACAAAACAAATAACTCCTCGCAACCAACATGATAAGGGGTTGTCAATCCCTTCACGGTCACTTACGAGAGTGAGATCTGATAGATATGATAGGATAATACTTTTGGTATTTTTGTGATAAAGATGCAAAGTAAAATAAAGGCAAAGTAAAAAAGAAAAGTCAATAGCAAAGTGTTGGAAGATTAATATGATGAAGATAGACCCGGGGGCCATAGGTTTCACTAGTGGCTTCTCTCAAGAGCATAAGTATTTTAGGGTGGGTGAACGAATTACTGTTGAGCAATTGACAGAATTGAGCATAGTTATGAGAATATCTAGGTATGATCATGTATATAGGCATCACGTCTAAGACAAGTAGACCGACTCCTGCCTGCATCTACTACTATTACTCCACTCATCGACCGCTATTCAGCATGCATCTAGAGTATTAAGTTCATGAAAACAGAGTAACGCCTTAAGCAAGATGACATGATGTAGAGGGATAAATTCATGCAATATGATAAAAACCCCATCTTGTTATCCTCGATGGCAACAATACAATCGTGCCTTGCTGCCCTTATCACACCGGAAAGGACACCGCAAGATTGAACCCAAAGCTAAGCACTTCTCCCATCGCAAGAAAAACCAATCTAGTAGGCCAAACCAAACTGATAATTCGAAGAGACTTGCAAAGATAACCAATCATACATAAAAGAATTCAGAGAAGATTCAAATATTGTTCATAGATAATCTTGATCATAAACCCATAATTCATCGGTCTCAACAAACACACCGCAAAAAGAAGATTACATCGAATAGATCTCCACGAGAGAGGGGGAGAACATTGTATTGAGATCCAAAAAGAGAGAAGAAGCCATCTAGCTACTAACTATGGACCCGAAGGTCTGAGGTAAACTACTCACACTTCATCGGAGAGGCTATGATGTTGATGTAGAAGCCCTCCGTGGTGGATGCCCCCTCCGGTGGAGCTCCGGAACAGGCCCCAAGATGGGATCTCATGGGTACAGAAGGTTGCGGCGGTGGAATTAGGTTTTTGTCTCCTGTTCTGATCGTTTGGGGGTACGTAGGTATATATAGGAGGAAGAAGTACATCGGTGGAGCAACAGGGGGCCCACAAGGGTGGAGGGCGCACCCTGGGGGGGGGGGGGCGCCCCCTACCTCGTGGCTTCCCTGTTGGTTGCTTGAAGTAGGGTCCAAGTCTCCTGAATCTTGTTCGTTCCAAAAATCACGTTCCCGAAGGTTTCATTCCGTTTGGACTCCATTTGATATTCCTTTTCTGCGAAACTCTGAAATAGGCAAAAAAAAGCAATTCTGGGTTGGGCCTCCGGTTAATAGGTTAGTCCCAAAAATAAAATAAAAGTGGATAATAAAGCCCAATATTTTCCGAAACAGTAGATAATATAGCATGGAGCAATAAAAAATTATAGATACGTTGGAGACGTATCAAGGCGGCGCTGAAGGACGTCGAGACCGCCCAGGATCGCTGCCGGGCGCTGGAGGCTGAGCTGAAGGCCCTGCGCAACGAGCGTGCAGAAGAATCCCGTAGCCACAAGGTGGATGAGGAGAAGATGAAGGCTCGGGAAGATGCCATCAAGGGTCGCGACGCCGACTGGAGCAGTCGGCGAAGGCGCAGGCCACTAAGCACGACCGGCTGGAGGAGCTGGAGCGAAAGGTGAAGGCGGAGAAAGCCAAACTTGACGCCAAGGCGAAGGTTCTGGCCGAGGACCGCGTGGCCTTCACGCTCCTCGAGGAGATGTCTCGCGTGGTACTGAAGACACTCTATGAGAAGGGCTTGGGAGAAGCCACTGACCACTGACGAGGACGGCCCAGCCCAGCTGCTTCCCTACATGGTCGTGGTGCTTGAGGAAGTCGTGAGCGGCATCGGCCCCATGGCAGAGGAAGAGGCTCGCGTACTTTCTTCAGCTGTGCTGACGCGCGTCTTGAGCCACCTCCATCTTCGCGATCCTTTCGCCTGCCTTGACGAGCTGCTGGAGCCTGTGGACGACGAGCACTGCGCAGCCGCTATCGCAGCTGTGAAGGGTCAGGTGGAGGCCCTGCTGAAGAATTTCCGCGCCTTCGCTACCGCGTTTTCGATCGGCGGTGCTACTGATCCTGCAGCTCTGGCCGGTGGTACAGTGAAGGCGACGCCACCAAAGAAGGAGCACCTCTTGCGGGTGCCGGCGGTGTCCAGGGATGACTTGCTTGCGGCTCCTTTCCTGTTTAAACTCCTTCAACATGTACCATGCCTCGTGGATGCGTTTAAACTTGCGTTCGATACTCGGAGGACAATATGTCTTGTAATATTTGCTTTGAGATTTTGTGATTTCCTTCCCATTTGCTTTACGTTCTACGTCGGCAGAGCCCGACCCCGCGCATACCTCAACCGTCATTAGGTCGTCGGGATCACTAGGACGAGACCAAGGAGTGAGGGGCTATGTGGCTAGTTAGGCTCCTGAGTCGCGATGCTCAGGAGTCCCCCTTGACGTGCAAACAGCTTATGGAAAGGAGATGCAAGGGTAGGTCTAGTGTTCTACGTCGGCAGGGCCCGACCACGCGCATACCTCAACCGCCGTTGGGTCGTCCAGATCACCAAGAAGAGACCAAGGAGTGAGGGGCTACGTGGCCAGTTAGGATCCTGAGTCGCGATGCTCAGGAGTTCCCCTTGACGCTCAAACGACCTTCATACCTTGTCCTCGCCGAGGCTCGGCTTGGGAGGGGCGCACGACGACCAGGTCCGGGGGACCTGGATAGGTGGCATACGCTTGGGCGTGACCCAAGCGCAGCCCCCGTGCCCAGCCCCCTCGCGCGACTCTCCCGAGGGGAGGTGTTGCGATGAGGCCAGACACTAAGCTCAAGGGCTCCCTGAGGTTGATACGGCCGCGAGGCCGCCCTTAGTTGTTTAGCACCAGCGCGGAGCATAGTGCTTCCGCACTTGCACGGGCATAGCCGCTCCTCGGCAGTGTTGACGGCCAACGCGGAGCATGGTGCTTCCACTGGTACGTGGGAGGGGACTCCCTACCGCGGAGAGCCCCCGGGGCGTGTACAGCCCCGCCCTGACACGTGGCTTGCACGACAGGGCTAGATGAGGTGTGTCTGGGCACTCGTGAGCTAGCGCGGGACTCACGAGGCCCTACCTCAAGGCGGGTTGCACTTGGTCTTGATTCTTGATGGCTGTGTTGGTCCTGCGAGATGGTTAGACAACCTGCGCCGAATGAATCTCCTGAGGTTATCGCGTGAGAAGGCCAAGCACCAATGACCCCAGGAGGTGACGTGAACGGGGCCGGCCCGCCAGACAGGGCTCAGCCGTTGGATATATCGATGCTGCAGGGATGGGCCCTGACGCCGTGCCTAGCCTTCTTATGCGAAGGGCCCTGAAGAAAGACGGTCGGTGCGCGGCTCCCATGGTGGGCGGCAATCAAGCACTTGATAATCACACATAGGTGATGCATGAGAAGGCGAGCTAGCTTAGGTAAGTGCAAGAACGATACACGCCACTGGGTCAGGCCCGAGCGGCTTGGGGATGATGCAGCCCGAGGGGCGCCCCCAACAGAGTAAGCTAAAGATGCAAAGGGATACATGCCACAGGGACGGACCCACGCGGCCTGAGAATGATGCAGCCCGAGGGGCGCTCCTAGCTAAATAAACTTGGAAAATGTCACCTGGTTCTGCTGTTGAAGGAATGTTGGGGCAGCTGAAGACGCGTGGCGAAGGGGTTGCTCCTCACACTAGAAAAAAAAGACACATCCGTGACATTTTGGGACGAACGAATTTTTTCTGTCATACTTATGACACTTCTATGACGATAATTGTGACAAAACCTGGTATCATCATAGATGTGGTGGGCTCCTACTTCTATGACAAAAAATCATGACAGAAAATGGGCTTTTCGTCCTGGGCGGGCTGGAGACGAAGCTGCATGACATTCTTTGTGCCGTCCCATGACGGAAAAACCGTGGTAGAAGCGAGGGCGAGGAAAATATCGGGGTGTTCCCGGTTACGGTGGGTGGTCGGGGCCGAGCGATGCGCGTTTCTCTCGTACACGCATGCGCATGGGTGCGAGGCGTTGGGATCTAACTAAACCCGAGCGAGACGTTGGGCTCTAACTGAAACCGAGAGATTGCACTGCAGGCTACGCGTTACTGAACCCGAGCGATCGATCGATGGCTGTTAACTGAACCCGATCGAGCGATTCCTGCACTACTGCTGCTAATCAAGCCGGTCGATGCCGCCTCGATGAACAAAGGAGCGTTCTTTGGGGGTTTGATGAACAGCCTCGGTGGGGGTGGATGAACAGGACCCCGTGGTGTTGCCTCTGGATGAACAGGACCCCGATCGATCGAGCCGGTTGGGGCTGGATGAACAGGACCACCCCGTGGAGGGTTGGATGAACAGTAGATGGTGGAGGGCTGGATGAACAGTAGCCCGTGGAGGGGTGGTTGAACAGGAGCCCGTGGAGAGGGCTGGTTGAATAGTAGTCGGTGGGAGTAGCGTGCGGTGGAAGCTGGATGAACAGGAGCCCGTGGATGAACAGTCGCAGGTGGAGGCTGGAGGAGGTCGACGGTGGATGAACCGTCGCCCGTGGAGGCTGGAGGGGGTCGACGGTGGAGATAAACAGTATCCCGTGGAGTCCCGTTTTGCGGTACGCCACACCCCTCTCGATGAACAGGACCCCCATTTCGACCGTAGCGCTCCAACACAAGTCCGTTTCCTCCGTTTTGCGGTACGCCACACCCCTCCCCATGAACAGGATCCCGTTCGAACGTGGCCGGTCAAACACAAGGCCATTTCCTCCGTTATGCGGTACACCAGGCCTCGTTTCCATCGGCTGTTCCGTCCAAGCCCTCCTGATGAACACGACGACGCATTTTGTTCCGACCCAGCCGGTTGGCTCCCCATGAACACGACGACGACACAGTTTCTCCGTTCCGACCCAGCCATGTACACGAGCCATGGCCGTACGTATGCGCGAGTAGGCGTTCGAGACCCCGCCCGTATGTACGTACGTGGCCATATTTTCTTTCTTGAACCCTGGCCGCTGTACGTACGTGTACATGCTACGTGCGCGCCTCTACTACGACATGTGCGCGCCTCTACATCGACCAGTATGTATATACACGTTCGCGACTAGAATGACAACGCTACGTACGCTTCGACCAGGTGGGTCCCGACTGTCAGGCACTTCCTTGCATGCAAAGATGCAGCTGGTGGGTCCCAACAGTCAGGGGGCGAATCATTTTTTTGCCCGGACGCACTTCCTTGCGTGCGAAGATGTAGCTGGTGGGTCCCAACAGTCAGAGGAAACGTTCTTTTGCGAAATATGCCGGCCCGTCCGGTGGGTCCCCGCTGTCAGGTGGAGGAATAATTATTTTGCGCGTAATAAGGAGGCACTTCCTTGCTGCGTCCGTGGACCCAGCTGTCACCCTCTCCATGTACAGTCCACGTCCGATGGAAGCCATTCCTTGACCACGTTGACCATGCCGCGTCGAGAGCAGCAGGGCGGTGGACGACGGCGAGGCCTAGGAAGGGGACGACGCGGAGCCGGAGAAGACACGGCAGTGGATGCCCACGCGTAGAGGAGTATGAGGGTTCACTGGTTCGCTGCGGTGTGTGGCTGCCGTCGCCGCAGAATAACAGGGGGTGTGGGTGAGTAGAGGGATGACCTGGCCAGCGGTGGGAGTAGTAGGGGGCGGTGAGGCCTCCGCCGCATCACAGCAGGCCATGGGAGGCAGGAGCACGAGGCACGACCGGCGCTGGTTTGGGCGGCTGGAGCAAGAAGACCAAAGGTTGAAGAAGCACTACGGCCGTTGGATGGACATCGTACGGTCACTGGAGCTAGAATCGTGCATATTGACTAAGTTGACAAAGCCCTCCGTCCCCATCAGCTTAGTAGGCCCACAAGTCAACCTGCCACTATACTGGGTCCTAGCTAGCAGGGGGAGTATTCTTTTTTTTTGTGCGTAAGAAGGAGGCACTTCCTTGCGTGCGAAGATATAGCTGGTGGGTCCGAGCTGTCAGCGGCGATAACGTTTTTTCACAAAATACAGAGGCCCTTTCGGTGGGTCCCAGATGTCAGGTGGAGGAATCATTATTTTGCGTGTAATAATGAGGCATTTCCTTGTGTGCGACCGTGGACCCAGCTGTCAGCCTCTCCATGTAAAGTCAATTTCAGATGCATGTCAGTCGTTGACCATGTTGACCAGGCCGCGCCGAGATCACCTGCGATGGACAACGGCGAGGCCTAGGAAGGGAACGACGCGGAGCCAGGGAAGTACAACTGTACGAGGGTTTACTGTTTCGTCTATCGCAGTTGTTTCCCTCGCGGAGGGGAGTACGACTGTACGAGGGTTTACTGGTTCGTCTGTCGTCGCCGGGGAATAACAGCAGGTGTGGGTGAGTAGAGGGATGGCTAGGCCAGTGATGGGAGAACGGTGGGGCAGTTTGGCCTGCGCGGCAGCACAACCGGCTGTGGGAAGGAGGGAGCAGGCAGTCCCACCGGCACTTGTTTGAGCGGCTAGAGCAGGAAGAGCAGAGATTGAAGAAGCACGACGGCCGTTGGATGGACATCCAACAACATCGCTTGTCGCCAACCTTTTTAGGAAAGCCTCAAATCTGTGGAAAACAACATACAACCCATCTGCCATTATTTCTAATAATTTATAGCCCATTTGCTAATTCCTAAGGTTTTTTTGGAGCCCATATTCTTTTTGTTAGCATTACAGCCCATATTGTGGCCACGGTTAAAAAATTATACGAAAATTTGCATATTTCGGTGCGGCCCGAACTATTTTTAATCCCAAAATTTCGAGTCACATTCAAACTGATTTTAAAAATAAATGTATATCAATATAAAATCCAACAAATTGTCCATGGATAAAAATCAATGCAATTTAAAATCTCGAAATGAAAAAAAGAAATTTGAAACTAATTGCCGGTTTGATCTGTTTTAAAAATGTACAACCCATTTCTCATTACTGATAGGCCATTTTCTTGGCCAACCGAGTGAAGCTCTCCTCGTCTTGAAAGATTTGCAGCCCAACAGGCCTGACAAAGCGACTTACTTGGCAAATCACAAAAAAACTGGGCTGTGATCGTGGACCCAACATGTCAGTGGACCCACTGTCGGCCTCTCCATGTACAAGATTTCTTCCGATGGAAGTCGGTCGTTGACCACATTGACCAAGCCGCGCCGAGAGCACCAAGGCGGTGGACGACGGCGAGGCCTAGGAAGGGGATGACGCGTAGCCGGGGAAGACATGGCAATGGATGCCCACGAGGAGAGGCGTACGAGGGTTCACTAGTTTGGCTGCGGTGTGAGGCTGCCGTTGCCGCAAAATAATAGGGGGTGTGGGTGAGTGGAGGGATGGCCTAGCCAGCGGTGGGAGTAGTATGGGGGCGGTGAGGCCTCCGCGGCAACACAGCCGGCCACGGGAGGCAGGAGCAGGCGGCATGACCGGCGCTGCTTTGGGCGGCTGGAGCAAGAAGGCCAGAGGTTGAAGAAGCACTATGGCCGTTGGATGGACATCATACGGTCACTGGAGCTAGAATTGTTCATATTGACTAAGTTGACAAAGCCCTCCGTCCCCGTCAACTTAGTAGGCCCACAAGTCAGCCTCCCACTATGGTGGGTCCCAGCTGGCAGGGGGTATTCATTTTTTTTGTGCGCAATAGGGAGGCACTTCCTTGCGTGCGAAGATATAGTTGGTGGGTCCGACCTATCAGCGGAGGGAACATTTTTTTTGCGAAATACAGAGGCCCTTCCGGTGGGTCCCAGATGTCAGGTGGAGGAATCATTATTTTGCGCGTAATAAGGAGGCATTTCCTTGTGTGCGGCCATGGACCCAAGTGTCAGCTTCTCCACGTACAGTCCACTTCCGATGGATGTCTTTCGTTGACCACGTTGACCACGCCGCGCCGAGAGCACCAGGGCGGTGGACGACGGCGAGGCCTACGAAGGGAACGACATAGAGCCAGGGAAGACACGGCAGTGGCTGCCCATGCGGTGGAGAGTACGAGGGTTGACTGGTTCGGCTGCCGTCGCCGAAAAATAACAGGAGGTGTGGGTGAGTAGAGGGATAGACAGGCTAGGGATGCGAGTATATGATGGGGCCGTGAGGCCTGCCCGGTAGCACAGCCGGCCACGGGAGGCGGGAGCAGGCGGTTTCGATGGCGCTGGTTTGGGCGGCTGGGGCACGAAGATCAGAGATCGAAGAAGCATGATTGCCGCTAGATTGACATCTAACAGTCTGACGTTGGTAGAGTCGATTGTTGACTAAGTTTCTTTTTTGAGAAACCTTGTGTACGCATGAACTTAGTAGTCCCACAAGTCAGCCTCCAAATCTGTTGCAGACAACATAGAGCCCATTTGCTATTTTTTAATAATTTGCAACCCATTTGCTAATTCTTAAGTAATTTATTATAGCCCATTTTCTGCCCAGGACCACGGTCAAAAAGTTCAACCTTATTTTGCATATTTCGGTGGAGTCCGAACTTTTGTAATCCCGAAATGATAATTTTTTTTAAGAACTTATTGATTTTCCAAAAAAATATTTTTGTTTTTGTAAGCAAATAAGACGTGGGACAATTGAGTTGGTTTAAGGGAAAACCTGTGGTAAAAAAACCAGCTCTAGGAGGGAAAACAACTACAAAAATAAGGATGTAAATATGAAAAGGGAATTTTATGTATTTTCAATATAATGATACGTGTATATGAACTAGTAAAACTACAGGTAGAGATTAGAAAACGGATGTAGGACATGCGTTTCAAGAGGAAAATAGAACTGGGCTATGTGTTTGATTCAAGAAAAAACTGCTCATGGATGTTGTAAGACAAAATATAAATAACATCTGGCGGGCCAGAGGCGATGAGATACCGCTGGATCTTTGTGCCCCGTTGTCGTCATGGGCTGGGCCTGTTAAAAACAAAGCCAAGCCTGGGCAGTCTACAGCCCAGTTGAAACTTGCCCGACCTGAAAAAACAATATATGTGCTCAATAAACGAGAGAATTCTGCAAGTATAGACTGATAACTGGGATGCAACAGGGATATTGTTTTTTCATCGTGATAATAAGTGCATGCACTTGTTTCGAAAAATTTGGAGAACTGGGAATTCGAACGGCAGGTGCTTATGCTACCCATCAAATAAAAATCAGGTGTCTGAAAATTCGTTTCAAAACAAATGATTCAGCTTTATATCCACGTCAACCCTCGGCATGATGGTTGGAAGAAAATGCCAAGTTCATACCAAAAGATCGTTAACAACAATACCAACTTGCGGAAGACAAGGTAGTACAAGTACCAATACCAAACTAACTTATAATCTTTTTACTCCTGGCCCTAGTGTTCGTCTGGTAGAAAATCTTGTAGAGGACCAGCTCCCGCTCTTTGTCTTGCTCTAGGTCCCCGAGGTGGTACTGGTGCATCACCTAGTTGGTCCTGTGCTGGTCGAAGTTCTTGTTGGTGTGCAGCACTAGAACCTTTTTGCTTCCCGTCTGCCGGCCGTTGACCATCACCGACAAGGTATTGCTGGTGTTGTGCCACATCGCATGCATGCCGCACTCCGACTGTACCTTGCGACGCGTCCACGTGCCCCCTTGAACGCCTCGAATTGCGTACTGAAGGAATTCTTGCTTAGGCCACTCAAAGTGATACCTGCAGATTGTCGAATACAGGTTTTAGTGTACGTAGTTGGCATTTTCATAACATCTTTGGCATGTTGCGCTCACTTGTTTCACTTTTTGTTAACTGTCAAATTGTAATTGCTTCACCAGTCTCTGCGTCTAAAAAGAAAAATAGAGCTATAAACAAAGGAATATGTTTGTGCAAGTAGACGGCCGATCGGTGTCTTACCTGGAAGTTTCTTAGGATGGGTGTAGCATATGTCGTGCTCGCTGTCGATGGTTGGTATGAACAAATCGATGAGAGGGTGAGATCTCGCGCTGTCAGCACTCACTTTGGCCTCAAGGTGCTCGATCAGCTCCTGATCCGTGGGATCGAACTTGACGTCATCCGGCAGCACCGGCCAATCCTTCTTCAACTTGCATCAGTTAATTCCAGTTATATGGTACTCAATGTATGATCAATCGACTGTTTTAAGTGAATGATGAAAGATTCCGACAGATAAGTGGTACTCCAAATCTGAAGTCCAGAATACCCGAACACGCCGCCGGGATTCTTGTGTCACCTCACGCGCAGCGTGTTGTCTCGTCAATTCAATGTGTGGACATGATGAATAATTTGACCGACATATACTAGTACTGCTACTGTACTACTTACTAGTTGTATTTAGTGTCACATTTTAACCATAGGTTTAACTAACAAGTACACACTTGAAGCCTAAATAATACACACACACACACACACACACACACACACACACACACACACACACACACACACACTGCACAGCATCTCCATCATCATTATCAGTACATCCTGCGCAGGTGAGTTAGGATGAACTTGATCCCAGAAAGGTATGTATCCTTCAAACCAGAGGAGTGCTTCAAACTAACAACAAGACATAATATCCAACAAAAGAGGGTCGTACTCAGCACAGCAGTAATACATGGCTCGATCTAGATATCGCATTGAATCAAGTTGTGCATATTTGCTGTTGGCATGAACCACATCGCCGCATGTCGGTTTTGCAACAGCCATCCCATCACATGGAAGCTTGATGCCTTTCACACATCAAGATTATCCGCAACAAGTCGTGTCGATTTAATCTCGGATATGGTGATTCATGAAACCCATGGTATGATGTGTAAACACAGTCCCCGGCGAATGGAAGTTGCATAGCACGGTAATCATCACCGTGATATGATCGATGATTGGTTGGATGATCGGATAATTGAGCCCGAGGAACATGGAGTGGTTGCCGAGGCTGTAAATCCGCCTCAGCTTGAATACGCCGCCCAACGGAGCTGGGATCTTTCTAACACGGCAGCCATAGCCATCAATGTCACGAACACCACAGGCATTGTAACGCATGTGGTTTGATGAAATGGTTTGGTCAATTTGGTACGTGCAAATGAGCATCAATCGACCACCGCCACCGAACGAGCGATAAACCACTAGCCATCGGCTGGAATGATTCCGTGTCCCGAATCATGAAGGCCAGCGCATTCGTCTCACTGCAACAATTCAAATTGGAGACCAAAAGGACAAAAATAAACAATCATGTCAGAGTATGTGTGTAATTAAGATTATTATAACAGTGACACATATCATAGACAGAGAATTGCAATGCCTTGGTCATAATCATATCCCAAGTTAAAAAAATAAGCCAATGGCTTTCATATTCTAGCAATATATCATGGTTCAAACATCATGTAACAATGAGAGGAAAACAGATATGACAGGGCCTACTCATATTCTATCATAGCACTTACTACAATTATCATATCTACTCTAAGCAATAACATGCGTTGTTATAAAAATCCTGGAAATGAGAGTAACATATAGCAATCATGAGGTTATACTCATGATATCTATTCGTTAGATACCAATTGTTCTCATATCAACTCTAATAATAACATGTGTGGTCATAAAAATCTAGGAAATGAGAGGAACATATAGCAATGATGTGGTTATAGACATACTATAAATTCTAAATTTGTAACAATGAACAGGCAGTCATATTCTTAAGGTAAAGATGAGATGAGATAGAACAATTACACGATGATAGATTCCACCAGTATAGGCAGCCAATCTGTGCATCGACCGCATAAACGATGCCATCATGCACTATAGTTTCAGACAAAATTGTTGGGTGAAGAGGATCGACGATGAGCCATAACCATGTATGGCGACCGGATTCCAGATAGACTAATCCCATGTTGAACACGACAATGAGCTTGTAATCCATGTAGTCTTCTGACGGTGTGGACACTTCACAGATTACAACCTTCAGCAAACAGTGGTCGAGCCAAAAGCTCGACGCGTCTCGTGCGTAGTAGGCAGGAGTGTCCGGCAGGCCGCGAGGCTCGATGGCGGCGGTATCCAAAGATGGAAGGGTGATCTCTCGCTGGGTGTAGATATCCACGAGACGCCACGGACTACCGGATTGGTGGATGAGGACGATCCAGTTGGCCTTCATGCCTGCCCAGTAGTGGCCGTGCATGAAGGAAAGGTGGACGGGTAGTGGTAGCATGTCGAGGGGCACCACGACAACCTCCATAGGATCGTCAAGTCAGTGTCTGGGCCACCTGCAAGGATCGGGCATCAGCAAGCAGGGTGTCTTGAAAAGAGCCGGCATGTTGTAGACGAGTAGACGGTACAAAGACACCGAGCATGCGGCCAGACGGACGGTACTGAGTAGGTCCATACGATTATAGATCTGCTCCAAGAGAACATCAGGGAGGGAATTCCAACCGCGGCTATGCGTGTCAGTCGGTTCTGCCATTGGGGTTTTCTGTGCCTGCGAGCCAACGGGGAAGTGGATTCGGGCTGGCGAGCAAAGAAGCTTCTCCTCGTGTGGCCGAGCAGTGAGCGGGGGGGATATGGTACGCGCGAGCTACCAAGGAAGATAGCGCGGGCGGGCGAGCAGTGAGCGGGGGGAAATTGTGTGCGACCGACGATGGGGAAGAGAGGAGGAAGAACAAGAGAGGCGGAAGAAGAGTGGAAGATGGGGAAGAAAGTGCATTAAATCTCAATTCTACTACTACTACCAGGATATACCGTCCTTCAGAGTGTAAATAGTTACACCGATGACATGTGGGTCTACCACAAGAGGGCCCATATGTCAGTTAATGGAGGACAGAAGCGTGCTCTATTGGCAAACATGATGGCAGTACTGGGTAAGGCTGATTTTGTAACACCAACACGCTGGTTCAGCTTATTAATTAAGTGTCCCATCTGCTGTTGCGTGTATTGTCACTTCACTGCGAAGACTAGTTGAATAGTTCTCTCAGACCAAGATGGGGAATAATGGATCGCGAAGACTTCCTTTCTACATTATCCCTATGCCTCTACGCTCACTTCACTCATTTTACTCCGTACGTAGTCACTTGTTGAAATCTCTAGAAAGATGAATACTCCATATTTGGGAACAGAGGGAGGATTTTACTCCGTATTTGGGAACAGAGGGGGGATTTTACTCCCTATTTGGGAACAGAGGGAGTATCACCATATGGAGGGAACAGAGGAAGCTTGAAATATGAACATGTCAATGGGAGGGAGTAAGCCCCATGCATGCAACATGCAACACTCGCATGTACACATGGACACACGCAACACTCACGCACCCATGCGGCACACGGCGCACGACGCAACACACATGCTCACACTCAAGTGCTCAACCTACTCCCTACGTCCGTGAAAGACTGTACATTTAGAGATTTACACATTGACCAGGGCATAATTAACGCCCAAAAGTAGCAGACTTATGTGTGCATGCAACCATTGAGAGAAGAAGATTAAATGAAGGTCGTTGCATGCTGTAATTAAGGATAGACATGTAGCCTATACCTAGAGAACAAGTTGGTGCATTAGTCAATCAATATCAATTTATATTAAAGGCTAAATGCATTGGAAGTGTAGATGTACTACACTCTTAGTTTTTTAGCTAATTTCTTTGCTCTGCCAACTGATAGGTGGGACCCAGAAACCAGGAGACAATTTAACCAGTCAACAAAGTGCCACGTAGACTATGTGGCCGGTCAGTAGGGTGCAATACGGTGCTCTACGATGATCTAGTGATCGTATAATCACCGCAAAACTATATATAGTCCAGGTCAAAAAAACTATATATAGTGACCGTAAAGAGCGTATTGTTGCATACGTTGGCCACCAGTGTATTTTTCTCGTTTCAAATTAAGCCATATTAACCAGAAAGGACGCAATATGGACTAGTACTAGTACTACTATGATGTGTCCCGTCAACGAGCCGAACGAGGAGAAGCTTGCTTACTACACCTCTCCCTCACCCACGCGCGCGGTGGTTCACAGGACGAGGAGAGGGTTTTGACTACAGCGCTCTCTCCCTCTCCCTCGCCCTCGCGGTGGACGTGTAGCAGTTCAATCGGTGTCAGATTGCCAGAAGCATAATGTACTATAGTATCATCATTGTTGGACCTTCCGAAGAGGCGAAGAGCCAAGTGCAAGGTTCACACGAGTACGAATTGTTGAACCTCCCAAAGAGGCAAAGAGTCAAGCGCAAGGTTTTATAGGAGTTGTCGTCCTAGTAGGAGCATACTACAACTAAAGCGAATGATGCTATTGTATGATGCCACCACGTCACGTATATCCAAAGCTGTGCCACCTTTTTTTTCTCAAAGAGGGTGTTGGAGCCCATGCAACAACCACACAAGTTGCACGTACACATAACACATTTACTAGTAGTAGATTCTAAAGGACAAATGCCAGTATGCCACACAAGTTCATCTCCAATTCATGTGATAAATTTGTGCACAACTAGTCTACATATATTCACAGCGCTACCGTTCACAATTTACCGTACTCCACTTACACGTTATAGATGGGCTACATGTCCTCCTCCAAGTTCCAGTCCCAGGTGTTCTTCATGGATGGCACGATCCATAGCGGTGGGCAACGGGAATCATTGTCGCAGCTTTCTAGTCCGGTTCCACACGATGGAGACTCATCCAAGCTGAAGGGCAGAAATCAAGGATAGCGTGTCCCAGCATGTCGTTCATCCGGCGGTGCGCACTGAAGACACAACCATGCTTCATGAACGGCAGGCCTTCCGTGTCATACACGGAAGGTGGCATCTGCTTCACAATGGGGTAGCTGTCCCCAATGAAAAGCGAGTACTCTCCAAGAGTGTTCCTCGCACCCACGTAGCATCACGGGGTCGAACTCGCGCCGCTCATCCGGTACACGCGACATCTCAGATCTGGACACATGGTGACGACATTGTCAAGGTCCATGCATAATAATGTTGTGCTCAAATATGGTGGTCAGAATACTGCAGCAAATAGTACTACTCCGTATAGAGGAAGTAAAATAACCGGCTTATTATATATAGCCACTCTTGGCTACATGGATGAGATAGTAAGACATGGAAAACAAAATGGTGGCAGCTAGTGGGTTCAAGTCTTCAAGGGCCTAGCTAGCTATACGCTGCCCTCCAAGGTAAAAGTACTCCTACTAGTACGTAAGTAGAGTACTAGTACAACAATGAAAGAGAAGGCGGAGGGTTAAAAATGGAATACCGGGTAGATGGTGACGGACCGATCGTGGTAGATTGTGTGACCATGTTGCACATCGCTGGTACCATGGGTAACGATCGCTAAGATAGTTGATCCCAATATGCCAAAGTCAGCTACAAGGTTCCGTGTTAGACCAAATCGCGGATGCAAATGCACATCCAGATCGGTGATCTTATTTTGATCGCGGGATGACTGGTCCTCGCAAAATAATGGAGTACCGTTAGGGATGCAAATGATGGTTTGTGCATTCTGCTTTGTAATCTCCCGCATCGTAGGATGGCAACCAGATGAAACAAGTCCCTGGCTTGTCACCGCGAAGATCCGACCTAGATGGCGCATGGCGCCTTCGAACGTAGGGTACAAATCGCCGCCGCCAACATGCGCCACCTCTGCCACATTTCCTCTTGCATTGATGGCAATCCTTATGTCGAACACCGCGATGAGATAGTAATCATCGTAGCCGCGTCGCTTTATCGGCGGGTCCGCAATTGCTATCTTCTTCAATCTCATGTAGGCATCATCATATGTATTCAAGCCCAGCCAGTCCGGAAGGCCGATCCCAATGGTGGAGAAGGGGTCTACAGGAACGGCCGCACTGATGTGGATGTTGTGCAAAATGATGGTGGTATCCGGCCGGAGGTATGCAAGCCAATCTTCGTTGGCACCGACCAAGACCTATATATAAGACGGTGGGCAGCGGAGAAATTACGGGATGGAAATGGAATAACTAAGTACTACATGATCAAACTCCATTACTGACCTGCTCATCGGACAAAATCCAACTACCTCTCAATGTCGGCAACTCTAGCGGAGTCAACATGCAACCATGGCCAGGGAGTGGTGGACTGTTTGAAGGATTGTCCCATAGAAGAACCTTCTCCTCGAGGACGCATGGAAGACCAACAAGCATGGCCTTTTCCCAAGCCTTTTTAAGCACCGTCTTGAAAAAGTTGGTGCAGGAAGCACCGAGTCTTGCGGCGGTGAGGACGTCGGAGCAGCGTGCGATTTCTCCCAGAGGATCATCGTCCAAGGTCTCCCAGCCCCGACGAGGAGGAGACCCGCCTGGCGAATCCATGGGAGTAGTGACGAACTGCCTTCTCTTGGGGGGGGGAACTGTGAGGAGGAGATAAGAGCGTAGTAACCGCAGGGCCTCGTCCCTTCCAACTGTAGGTCATTCCTTAGCGAAGGGGTGAGGCTATTATTTACTACTAGTACTAGCATTATGGGACGTTATGGGATTGCATTTTACTGTAAATAATAGCACTAGTAAGAAATTTTTGGCACTAGCTAGTAGTTTTTGGCGTGGATTAAGAAATTTTGGGTATGTTTTTGCTATTTTTTGTACACGCCAACTAGTGTCAAAAACGCCTTACATTATGTGACAGAGAGTACGTGATTGCATCAGTAGCAGACTAGTACTACTTTCTCAACTAGTAGTGTGATGTACTGTACTTCTAGTATAGTGCACCAGTTTTGAACTCTTGAATCTCAGGGCCAAGGAGCTACAGTTGGAAGTGGAGAGTACTACTGTTCTCTAGAACCATCACTGTACTATCAATGCAGGGAAAGTACACCTGTGGCATAGTGGGTACTCTCGGTGCTCTATTCATCCGCTCCTCTCACTTAGCTGGCCTACTCAGCCGCTCCTCTCATGCACACACTAGCAGCCTGTTTATCAGCGACGGTTACAGCGGGGGCAGAACATTTGAGTTATTTACACATCGAGACTAGGCTTTTCGCTTCCGTTTGTGGAGGTGTAATGGATCTCGTCGAACTTTGTTAGTAGTTCCTTCTTTATGATGAGATGAAGCAAAGCTTTTGCCTCCGTTTCAAAAAAAAATACGTCAAGAGGAATTTCTTTTATAGTAGAGCCGATAATGGAGTGAAGTCCATGCGTGCAATGCCACAAGCTACAGAGTAGTAGTAGAGAACTTTACGTACAAAGCCATATTGCACAGTTCCCAATGCCCCGCCAGGCTTTTCCGGCTCCTCGGGCTTAATTGGGAGGCGCTTAGTTTAAATATGCTACTAGTGATGAGGAAGCTGCAAGCGAGGTGCGGTTAGGGCGAGCACGCCGAGCCACGAGATGTTGGGAAGGAAAACCCGCTCACGTGGCTAGGCTATCCAAAGGCACCCAGATTGTGGTGCCGCACATCCGCTTGACTTCAAAACTCAAACTACCCGTAAAATATTGGCTCGCAGCGAAGTTACTGCTTAAAAAATGTCGCCGTATGCTCGCCAGATCGAACCCACAAAACGAGGTATACACTCCCGCGACCACTAGTAGTACTCGTTGGAGTACAACGCAACCTAGAATCGCCTTTTGTCACTAGTAGTACATTGTTCCTTACAAGAAACCCCTAATAATGCAAGAAACCACTAATAATGCCAAGAAACTACTACCACTTGCATACGTGGCAGACTTAAGATAAGACTACTTTATCAACCATTGTACATGCTCTTACCAACCAGCCCTACCAAGAAATGACTACTCTACAAAGTGCCGTTATAGGCACGTTTCAACCCATGGCCCTATTTGGATACATTTGTTGTCAATCTAACCCTGCCATCCAAACACCACTTTGGTTAGAGTTAGTTCAGGGTTAGAATCTAACCTCTGACTTAGAGTATCCAAACAGGGCCCATCTCGCCCATTAAGTCAACGCCTTCAATTCGACTGGGCATTATGACTTGTGGGACCTACATGTCAGTCTGCACAAAAATCCCCGAGTGACCTCCTACCTCCGGCCCGTCCACCTAGTCATCCTCGGCCATGGGACGCAGCCACCGCCGCCGGCAGAAGGCGAGGTCAAAACCGCCAGTGATGCGGAGCCCATCTTGCGGCAACCCGGATGCCAGCTCCGTCTGGCGCTCACGGCCGCTAGCTAGCCAAGATAGCTCCATCCAGCTGCTTGTCTGCAAGGTTTGCTAGCTAGATTGGCATGGTGGCGCGGTGGCTTGCTCGCGTGCACCGCGCTAAGGCCAGCCATCTGGCTCGAGCGAAGGCCAGCGCGGCGGCTTACTCGCTCGTGAGTCACGCTCGGGCCAGCCTGCCAACCCATGCGGAGGCCAGTGCGGCGTCCGACCCATCCGGCGGATCGGCGGCCAACTCGCTCATCACCGGCGCCACCGACGAACACGCATCAATACTGTTTGAAGTAATGTTCAGGAAAAATAATGATTTGAGGGGGAATAACAGGATAGAAGGTCAGATGTGGGTCCCTCGTGTCAACGGTCAAACAAAATGTGTTGGTTTAAGCTGCCTCGTCAGCACGGACGTGTGGGCCAACCTTGTCATAAATGGGTTTAAACTAACCTAATTGGTAGGTAGTAGTTTTTGGCGTGGATTGGCATGGATTAAGAAATTCTGGGTATGTTTTTGCTATTTTTTGTACGATTGATTCTTCCTAGGGCTGGTTGAAAGTGGTAGTTTTTTGTTAAATACTCTACATATTGTAAGTAGGAGTGAAAGTTAAGCTTTGGAACCCAGTAAGCAATGCTAGTTACATAGTGCATATGTGTACATGATTGAAAGTAAATATCAACCATGAGTGACTAATATCTTGATGGAAAACTCGAAACTATGGAATACTAGGGAATTTTTTTGCATGGTTGGGAATACTAGCAATGTTCATGTGCTGTAAATCTAATCATAATTAGAATAGTACTTATTCACAAACTTGATACAAAACACTCTAATTTTGATATACATATATAACTAGTGATATATTATGATTCAATTAGAATATATTCCTTGGGCTGTTTTGGTGAGGTCAGGGAGGGATGTGGTTGGTTTTAAGATACTAATTATGGGTTTTTCTGCAAATTGGTAGACAAGTGGGATGTTGGTGAGAAAAGGCAACAACTTACCTCACAAATCGTTAGATGTAGATCTAATGGTCACAAACGACGGATGGCGCATACACCATCATCACCAACTTAGTCTTCTCAGAGGAGTACTAGCAAGATCCATGCATTGCACTAACATCAAGATGCATTTTTTTAATAAAATACTGCTTGTGATTGACCCATGCGGGAGTAATCCCATGTGTAAAAACTAATCATATCTCGAGAAATAGGAGATAAGGTGAAGAAGAGTGGGGCGTGGTGGTGATTGGTGGTCGGACTGAGCGGCGGCATGGGTATTGACGACGCCAAGAACGGCCACTGTGCCGCTTTGTTCCAGAGGCTTCCTTTCTTAATTTCTCAACAATGAGGTTGTTGGAGATAAGGATGAACGAGGGAAGGCCTTGTCTGCAAATGTGGAGAGGGGTGCGGGTATCTTTTAGTTTAATTTCCATCAGTCAGATATAGATCGGACGGTCTATATTACAAGATGACACGCGTACCATCATCACCAATTCAGTTTTCTATAAGAGAAGAAATATAAGTATGGAGATACAAACGTATTATCGATACTTGTTTCCGTAAACTAGCATCTACATTCTATTCAATGCCTCAGCATGTGAGGCCTTAGCACAATGACTTCTCGACTGTGTAAAACAAAGGTTTTCCCGTGGCCGATAAGGAGGGGGTGATAGCGGCGCGCTTTTTGGCTTGCTCTAGTCCTAGTAGTCATACTAGGTGGTCTAAGCACGTGTAGATTTATTCTTTTCACGTCTCGTGTTCGCCGTACTGCCACGACTGTTGATGAATAGACGGTAAGCTATTCATGGGGAAACCCTTGTTGAGTGTGTGTGCAAGAGAGAGAGAGAGAGAGAGAGAGAGAGAGACAGTGTGCGTGTGTGATATGTCTAGAGACTAAGGCAATGATAACAGATTCTTTGTGTCTATGTGTGTGGAGGATAGAGAGAGACATGTACATGGGGTTGTGTGTTGTGTAACGTGGAGACACATATACATAATTAGAGAGTGAGTGTGTGAGATACACATGCGGACATGGGGAGAGATGAGGATCCAGATTAATGGGTGTTTGTGTGTGTCTGTGTGTGTTTGTGCGCACGTTTGTGTGTGAGAGGGAGTGTGTGTATGTGGAGTAAAGAGACCACTAATGATGTAAACCTAGTATAAGGGAAGGGGGAATGGTGTGACATGTGTAGTAGCGGGATAGCATGGGTGCGGGCGGGGGGAGCAGACTATTTGGAAGAGACATCGAGTGTGTGTGGGAGAGGGGTGTGAGAGCGAGAGAGAGAGAGAGCTAGTGACGGAGAGAGAGAGAGAGAGAGAGAGAGAGAGAGAGAGAGAGAGAGAGAGAGAGGGCGAGAGAGGGGGCGTTGTGTCCATAAATGGCGTATAGATAGGGAGACAATGTTGATGTTGTTTGAAATTGGCCTATGTATGGAGACGCAAGGGAAGCAAGTCATCGTGTGTGTGATAGGGACTTCATGAGAGATCTAGAATAGATGGTGTAGAGAACAATGTGCGAGATCGAGAACGATGATACATTAGGGAGCAATGGAAAGAGTCACGACATATATATATATATATATATATATATATATATATATATATATATATATATATATATATATATATATATATATATATATATATATATATATATACAGGAGGAGTCAAGGGTCCGCATGTGGGAGAGATAGAAACAGGAGAGTGGTGCACAAGGAGACAAAGTGTGCTTGTTTTTCAGTGGGGGTGGTGTGTGATACGTCTCCAACGTATCTATAATTTTTTATTGTTCCATGCTGTTATATTATCTGTTTTGGATGTTTATGGGCATTATTAAACACTTTTATATTATTTTTGGGACTAACCTATTGACCCAGAGCCCAGTGCCAGTTCCTGTTTTCCCCTTGTTTCGGTGTTTCAAAGAAAAGGAATATCAAACGGAGTCGAAACGGAATGAAACCTTCTGGAGAAGTTATTTTTGGAAAGAAAGCAACTCGGGAGACTTGGAGTCCACGTCAAGAAAGCAACGAGGAAGGCACGAGGCAGGGGGCACGCCCTCCACCCTTGTGGGCCCCTCGTGGCTCCCCTAACGTATTTCTTCCTCCTATATATACCAATATACCCTAAAACCATCAGGGAACAGAATAGATCGAGAGTTCCGCCGCTGCAAGCCTCTGTAGCCACCAAAAACAAATCGGGACCTTGTTCCGGCACCCTGCCGGATGGGGGAACCCTCACCGGTGGCCATCTTCATCATCCGGGCACTCTCCATGACGAGGAGGGAGTAGTTCACCCTCGGGGCTGAGGGTATGTACCAGTAGCTATGTGTTGGATCTCCCTCTCTCTCTCGTGTTCTTGAGGTGATTCGATCTTGATGTATCACGAGCTTTGCTATTATAGTTGGATCTTATGTTGCTTCTCCCCCTCTACTCTCTTGTAATGGATTGAGTTTTCCCTTTGAAGTAATCTTATCGGATTGAGTCTTTAATGATTTGAGAACACTTGATGTATGTCTTGCCGTGCGTATCTGTGGTGACAATGGGATATCACGTGATTCACTTGATGTATGTTTTGGTGATCAACTTGCGGGTTCCGCCCATGAACCTATGCATAGGGGTTGGCACACGTTTTCATCTTGATTCTTTGGTAGAAACTTTGGGGCACTCTTTGAGGTTCTATGTGTTGGTTGAATGGATGAATCTGAGATTGTGTGATGCATATCGTATAATCATACCCACGGATACTTGAGGTGACATTGGAGTATCTAGGTGACATTAGGGTTTTGGTTGATTTGTGTCTTAAGGTGTTATTTTACTACAAACTCTAGGGCTGTTTTGACACTTATAGGAATAGCCCAATGGATTGATCGGAAAGAATAACTTTGAGGTGGTTTCGTACCCTACCATAATCTCTTCGTTTGTTCTCCGCTATTAGTGACTTTGGAGTGACTCTTTGTTGCATGTTGCGGGATAGTTATATGATCCAATTATGTTATTATTGTTGAGAGAACTTGCACTAGTGATAGTATGAACCCTAGGCCTTGTTTCCTAGCATTGCAATACCATTTACGCTCACTTTTATCATTAGTTACCTTGCTGTTTTTATATTTTCAGATTACAAAAACCTATATCTACCATCCATATTGCACTTGTATCACCATCTCTTCGCCGAACTAGTGCACCTATACAATTTTCTATTGTATTGGGTGTGTTGGGGACACAAGAGACTCTTTATTATTTGGTTGCAGGGTTGCTTGAGAGAGACCATCTTCATCCTACGCCTCCGATGGATTGATAAACCTTAGGTCATCCACTTGAGGGAAATTTGCTACTGTCTACATACCTCTGCACTTGGAGGCCCAACAACGTCTACAAGAAGAAGGTTGCGTAGTAGACATCAAGCAGTTTCTGGCGCCGTTGCCGGGGAGGTGAGTGCTTGAAGGTATATATTTAGATCTTGCAATCGAATCTTTTTGTTTCTTGTTTTATCACTAGTTTAGTTTATAAAAGAAAACTACAAAAAAATGGAATTAAGGGTGCCTCATATGCTTCATCTTTTTAGTGTCTTTCGTGAAAATGATGGGAAGGAAAATTGTGCTCAAGTACTAGAAGAAGAATTACATAGAATGCTTGGCATAAAATATGTGAATGATGAGCATGATTGCAATGTTGTTAGTATGAATTCTTTGAATACCCATGATTCTAATAATATGCAAAGCCACAAGCTTGGGGAAGCTATGTTTGATGAAGATGATACTTTTTGTCCCCCAAGCTTTGATGGGCAAATTTACTATGATGAAAGCATGCCTCCTATTTATGATGATTATTGTGATGACATGTATGATATAAAGAATAATGATAACCATGAAACTTGTCATCATGATTTTAATTTTCAATTGGATTGTGCCTCACATGATAGTTATTTTTTTGAGTTTGCTCCCACTACTATTGATGAGAATAAATTTGCTTATGTGGAGAGTAGTAAAATTTCTATGCAAGTAGATCATGAAAAGAATGCTTTAGGTGATGGTTACATTGTTGAATTCATTCATGATGCTACTTAAAATTATTATGAGGGAGTAATATATGCTTGTAGGAATTGCAATAATATCAAGTTTCCTCTCTATGTGCTTAAAGTTTTGAAGTTATGCTTGTTTTGCCTTCCTATGCTAGTTGATTATTGTTCCCATAAGTTGTTTGCTCACAAAATCCCTATGCATAGGAAGTGGGTTAGACTTAAATATGCTAGTCATATTCTTCATGATGCTCTCTTTATGTTTCACTTCTTATCTTTTATGTGAGCATCATTGAAATCATCATGCCTAGCTAGGGGCGTTAAACGTTAGCGCTTGTTGGGAGGCAACCCAATTTTATTTTAGTTCCTTGCTTTTTGCTTCTGTTTAGTAATAAATAATCCCTCTAGCTTCTGTTTAGATGTGGTTTTATGTTTTAATTAGTGTTTGTGCCAAGTAGAACCTTTGGGAAGACTTGGGTGAAGTCTTTATGATCATGCTGTAAAAAACAGAAACTTTAGCGCTCACGAGATTAGCAAAAACTTTTTACTGGAGAGTGCTATTTAGTTGATTATTTTTTAGATGATTACTAGACAAATTCCTCAGGTCCACCAATTTATTTCAGAATTTTTGGAGTTACAGAAGTATACGTTTGATACAGATTACTACAGACGGTTCTGTTTTTGACAGATTCTGTTTTCTATGTGTTGTTTGCTTATTTTGATGAATCTATGAGTAGTTCGGAGGGTATGAACCATACATAAGTTGTAACACATTAGATATTACACCAATATGAATTTAGAATGAGTTTGCAACAGTACCCAAGTGGTGATTTATGTTTTTATTCTATCGGAGCTTACGAGTTTTCTGTTAAGTTTTGTGTTGTGAAGTTTTCAAGTTTTGGGTAAAGATTCGATGGACTATGGAATAAGGAGTGGAAGAGCCTAAGCTTGGGGATGCCCAAGGCACCCCAAGGTAATATTCAAGGACAACCAAGAGCCTAAGCTTGGGGATGCCCCGGAAGGCATCCCCTCTTTCGTCTTCGTTCATCGGTAACTTTACTTGGAGCTATATTTTTATTCACCACATGATATGTGTTTTGCTTGGAGCATCATTTTATTTTCTTTTGCTTTGCTTGCTGTTTGAATAAAATACTAAGATCCGAATTATTAAATTGGAGAGTCTTCACATAGTTGCATAATTATTCGACTACTCATTGATCTTCACTTATATCTTTCGGAGTAGTTTGTTGTTTGCTCTAGTGCTTCACTTATATCTTTTAGATCATGGTGGTAGTTTTATTTTGAAGAAATATATGAACTCTCATGCTTCACTTATATTATTTTGAGAGTCTTTAGAACAGCATGGTAGTTTGCTTTGGTTATGAAACTAGTCCTAATATGATGGGCATCCAAGATGGGTATAATAAAAACTTTCATATAAGTGCATTGAATACTAAGAGAAGTTTGATACTTGATGATTGTTTTGAGATATGGAGATAGTGATATTAAAGTTGTGCTAGTTGAGTAGTTGTGAAATTGAGAAATACTTGTGTTGAAGTTTGCAAGTCCCGTAGCATGCACGTATGGTAAACGTTATGTAACAAATTTGAAACATGAGGTGTTATTTGATTGTCTTCCTTATGAGTGGCAGTCGAGGACGAGCGATGGTCTTTTCCTACCAATCTATCCCCCTAGGAGCATGCGCGTAGTGCTTGGTTTTTGATGACTTGTAGATTTTTGCTATAAGTATGTGAGTTCTTTATAACTAATGTTGAGTCCATGGATTATACGCACTCTCACCTTTCCATCATTGCTAACCTCTTCGGTACCTTGCATTGCCCTTTCTCACTTTGAGAGTTGGTGCAAACTTCGCCGATGCATCCAAACCCCGTGATATGATACGCTCTTTCACACATAAACCTCCTTATATCTTCCTCAAAACAGCCACCATACCTACCTATTATGGCATTTCCATAGCCATTCCGAGATATATTGCCATGCAACTTTACACCGTTCTGTTTATCATGACACGTTCATCATTGTCATATTGCTTTGCATGATCATGTAGTTGACATAGTATTTGTAGCAAAGCCACCGTCCGTAATTCTTTCATACATGTCACTCTTGGTTCATTGCATATCCCGGTACACCGCCGGAGGTATTCATATAGAGTCATACTTTGTTCTAGTATCGAGTTGTAATCATTGAGTTTTAAATAAATAGAAGTGTGATGATCATCATTTTCTAGAGCATTGTCCCAAGTGAGGAATAAAAAAGAGAGAGAGAAAGGCCATAAAAAAAGAGAAGGCCCAAAAAAAAGAGAGAAAAAGAGAGAAGGGACAATGTTACTATCCTTTACCACACTTGTGCTTCAAAGTAGCACCATAATATTCATGATAGAGAGTCTCTTGTTTTGTCACTTTCATATGCTAGTGGGAATTTTTAATTATAGAACTTGGCTTGTATTTTCCAACAATGGGCCTCCTCAGGTGCCCTAGGTTTTCGTGAGCAAGCAAGTTGGATGCACACCCACTTAGTTTCTTTTGTTGAGCTTTCATATATTTATAGCCCTAGTGCATCCGTTGCATGGCAATCCCTACTCCTTGCATTAACATCAATTGATGGGCATCTCCATAGCTCATTGATTAGCCTCGTTGATGTGAGACTTTCTCCTTTTTTGTCTTCTCCACATAACCCCCATCATCATATTCTATTCCACCCATAGTGCTATATCCATGGCTCACGCTCATGTATTGCGTGAAGGTTGAAAAAGTTTGAGATTACTAAAGTATGAAACAATTGCTTGGCTTGTCATCTGGGTTGTGCATGATGAGAGCATTCTTGTGTGACGAAAATGGAGCATGAGTAAACTATATGATTTTGTAGGGATGAACTTTCTTTGACCATGTTATTTTGAGAGGACATAATTGCTTACTTAGTATGCTTGAAGTATTATTATTATTATGTAAATATTAAACTTTTGTCTTGAATCTTATGGATCTGAATATTCCTGCCACAATAAAGAAGATTACATTGATAAATATGTTAGATAGCATTCCACATCAAAAATTCTGTTTTTATCATTTACATACTCGAGGACGAGCAGGAATTAAGCTTGGGGATGCTTATACGTCTCCAACGTATCTATAATTTTTTATTGTTCCATGCTATTATATTATCTGTTTTGGATGTTTATGGGCTTTATTAAACACTTTTATATTATTTTTGGGACTAACCTATTGACCCAGAGCCTAGTGCCAGTTCCTGTTTTTCCCTTGTTTCAGTGTTTCGAAGAAAAGGAATATCAAACGGAGTCGACACGGAATGAAACCTTCTGGAGAAGTTATTTTTGGAAAGAAAGCAACCCGGGAGTTGGAGTCCAAGTCAAGAAAGCAACGAGGAAGGCACGAGGCAGGGGGGCGCGCCCACCCCCTGGGCACGCCCTCCACCCTCGTGGGCCCTCGTGGCTCCCCTGACGTAGTTCTTCCTCCTATATATACCAATATACCTAAAACCATGAGGGAACAAAATAGATCGGGAGTTCCGCCGCTGCAAGCCTCTGTAGCCACCAAAAACCAATCGGGACCCTATTCCGGCACCCTGCCGGAGGGGGGAACCCTCACCGGTGGCCATCTTTATCATCCCAGCGCTCTCCATGACGAGGAGGGAGTATTTCACCCTCGGGGCCGAGGGTATGTACCAGTAGCTATGTGTTTGATCTCTCTCTCTCTCTCTCTTGTGTTCCTGAGGTGATTCGATCTTGATGTATCGCGATCTTTGCTATTATAGTTGGATCCTATTGTAACGCCCCGGATACAACTTTCCATATTCGTAACTCCAACTCTATCCTTTTCCGGAGATGTGATATGTTATTTCCTCCGTGGTTGGGTTTTTGTCTTTTGTTTTGCATTTTGTTCATGTCATGCTTTTCATCATCGCATCATCCGCATTGCATCGGCACTCGTTGCCGTCATTGTTTTCAAAACTTGCATCCGCTCGTAGTTGCCGCGTCCCTCCTTGCTTTTCGTTGACCGTTCCGAGACCAACATTGTTCTTCGCTTTGCCCTCTTGCCTAAACCGAGTCTCTCAGACAAGTGCATCGACCTCGCCTGTCCGAAACTGCCCGAACCCGAATCGCCACCATCACGGTTGCATTCAGATCATCCCCAAACGCCTATAAAACATCTCTGCTTTCTTTTTGGACTCCCTAACCCATTTATTCGACCACCCGATCGCGATCGGAGGATCCAAATTATCCCTTTCAGATATATATATATATATATATATATATATAGACCCCTAGTCCAACCCTAGACCAATCCCTAAAATCTAGCCCCCTTGTCCCATCCACCCTCCTGCCCGCCGCCACTCTCTCTGGTTCCCCTCGGGATCACCAGTGAACGAACCAGCCACCACCGAAACTTCCAAACCCACCGATCCACCACTCCACCTCTCCAGCAGCCCCACGCGCCCGTGGATCCCCTTGACCTCGCCTGAGCTCGCCGGGGAGCAGAGCACCACGGCGCCAGATTTCCCCGCGCCCCTCTTGTTCCAGGAGCCCGAGCTCCCGCTCGAGGCCGCCTTCGACCGCCTCACATAGACCAGCGCCCGCTGCCTTCTCCTTCCAGCTCGATCCGAGGAGAGGAGCTCCTCCATGCCTCCCGCGCCATGGACTGCGCCACTACTGGACCCCTACCCGAGCTCGACGCTGTCTCACGCATCGTCGTTGACCACCGATGAGCCTCGCCCCATCTCTTCTCTCCTCCTCGCTCCCTTTCTTCCTCTCCTGCTTCTCTCTTCGCTCTTTCTCACTGCTCTCTCTCTCTCTCTCTCTCTCTGTAACAGGAACCGAGCCGCTTTGTTCGTCGCCTTTGTTTTCCCCGCCAGAGACCGCTGCAGCCTCCATCTGCCGCCCACGCCGCCGCTTGTTCGCCCTCGCCGTCGTCCCAGCGAGCGAGCAGCACCAGCAGGTCGCCTCCGCCCGCTGCCATCCTCTTCCCGAGCGCCTCCCGCCATGGCCGCCGAACTCAAGCTCCATCCTGCCTCGTTTCCACGCCTCGGCTCCGCCCGAACGAGTCGCCCCAGCCTCCTCGTCGACCGCTCCTCGTCAAGTCCTCGCCGCCATCCGGGTCCAGCCGCGTTCCCTGCTCCTCCCTTCTCCTTTATTTTCTTCCTCCTGCCTCCGCCACTCTCGATCTTCTCTCAGCAGCAGCCGCTGCCGCTGCCCTGCCTCTCGTTCGCTGCCGTCTCCGCTGATCCGGCGAGGCCCTACGTCCCCAGCTTCCAGTTGTCGCGTCGCCTCCACCTGGATCCGCCCCATCCTCGCTTGCCGGAGCCTTCGCCAGTACCAGCGCCGTCGGCCTCTGCTCACTCAGATCGAAAGCGTAGAGGCTCCGCTGTCCCCTTCGCCCATGGCCGCTGACCATCACCCTCCCACGTGGCTGCCTCATCCCAGCGCCCCAAGGCCCAAATGCCCAGCTTCTCACCGATCGCCCAAGGCCTGTGGTGAGCAGCCCCCCTGGCCTTTCCTCTATTGGGCTAGTCAGATGCGGCCCGGATCATGTTTTTTTTCCGTCTGCGATTTTGTCCTTTAACCAGTGATTTACCTGTTTTACAGAAAAACCCCTAGTTTTCATGCATACAATAACTCATGAACCGTGCATCGGATTAAAATGATTTAGACATGTAAAATGCTTAGAATTTTGTGTAGATTAATAATTTGCCACTTTCATCCCTGTTAAAAAAAGTTTAACTTGATGTTTGTTTAAATTTGCTCAAATGCCATGCTAAAATGATTTATTTCATAACTAAATAAACGTAGCTCGGTTTTAAATAAACTTTATATGTAAATGGGGTAGAAAATGCATATATTAACTTGTTGCACTTTATTCTCCTGTTTAACAACATTAAAATTGTGTTTAGGGCAGAACAGTAGCAAATTCATAAATTGCATATGAGGATTCTCCAGAATTGTTGGTTGTTGTTTCCGGCCTCATTTAAACTTGCCTAAATAGCTAGTTTACTTTTGTTTCACCTCTTGCCATGTTTAACAACATTTAATATTATTGAGTACCTAAACGAGATTAAACTAAATATGTCTATGTGGTGTTTTGTCAATATGCAACTCGTTGCATATTGAGCTCCACTTAACTTGTAGCATTGTTTGTTGCACTTTGCCATGCCATGCCTCATTAAACCGGACATGCATCATACTTGTTTGTGCATCTTGCCATGTTTATGCTTGTGCATTTACCATGTTGTTTGTTTCTTTGCGGTGTTGCTTCCTAGTTCCGGTAATGTTGCGATTGTGAGGATTTGTTCGACTACTTCCGTTCGTCTTCTTCATGGACTCGTTCTTCTTCCTAGGGGGATTTCAGGCAAGATGACCGCTACCCTGGATCTCATTAATATCATTGCTATGCTAGTTGCTTCGTTCTATCGCTATGCTGCGTTACCTATCTCTTGTTGATCAAGCCTCCCAAATTGCCATGTCAGCCTCTAACCGTTGTCACCCTTCCTAGCAAACCGTTGTTTGGCTATGTTACCGCTTTTGCTCAGCCCTTCTTATAGCGTTGCTAGTTGCAGGTGAAGATGAAGATCGCTCCATGTTGGATTATGTTTATGTTGGGATATCACAATATCTCTTATATTATTAATGCATCTATATACTTGGTAAAGGGTGGAGGCTCGGCCTTATGCCTGGTGTTTTGTTCCACTCTTGCCGGCCTAGTTTCCGTCATATCGGTATTATGTTCCCGGATTTTGCGCCCCTAACGCGGTTGGGTGATTTATGGACCCCTTGACAGTTTGCTTTGAATAAGACTCCTCCAAAGAAGGCCCAACATTGGTTTCACCATTTGCCTCACCTAGCCCTTTTTTCCCTTGGGAGTCGCGCCTCAAGGGTCATCTTCATTTTAGCCCCCGGCCAATGCTTGTCTAAGTGTTGGTCCAAACTAGAGCCACTTGCAGCGCCACCTCGGGAAACTTGAGGGCTGGTTCTAGTTGTATGCATCGCTCATCCGGTCGTGGCTCGAGACGAGATACGCTGCGACTACTATCGGGATGTCGGCACGCCGGAGGTCTTGCTGGTCTTGTTTTATTGTCTGTCGAATGTCTTGTAGCCGGATTCCGAGACTGATCGGTCTTCCCGGGAGAAGGAATATCCTTCGTTGATCGCGAGAGCTTATCATGGGCTGTTGGGACACCCTGCAGGTATAAACTTTCGAGAGCCGTGCCCGCGTTATGTGGCAGATGGGGATTTGTTAATATCCGTTGTAGTAAACTTGAAGTAAACTCTTCTAAAATACACCAACCGTGTGTGTAACCGTGAGTGTCTCTTTTCGGGTTGATCGAGAGGAGAACACGGTTTCGGGTTATGTCCGACGTAAGTAGGAGTTCGTGATCACTTCTTGATCATTACTAGTTGACGACCGCCCTTTGTTTCTCTTCTCGCCTCATTTGCGTATGTTAGCCACCATATATGCTTAGCCACTGCTGCAACCTCACCACTTTATCCCTTCCTTTCCCATTAAGCTTTGCTAGTCTTGATACCCATGGTAATGGGATTGCTAAGTCCTCGTGGCTCACAGATTACTACACCAACAGTTGCAGGTACAGGTTGTGCGATGATCATGACGCGAGAGCGATGCATGCTTGTTTTGGAGTTCTTCTTCTGCTTCTTTGATCAGGGGATAGGTTCCAGGTCGGCAGCCTGGGCTAGCAGGGTGGATGTCGTTTGAGTTTCTGTTTGTGTTTCATCCGTAGTCGGATGATGCTCTGATGTATTGTGATGTTGTATTCATGTGGCATTGTATGCCTTATGTATGTATCCCCTTCTATTATGTAATGTTGATGTAATGATATCCACCTTGCAAAAGCGTTTCAATATGCGGGTCTATCCTTGGTGGGACCTTCGAGTTCCTTTTGGATAGGGTCGCATATTGGGCGTGGCAAGTTGGTATCAGAGCCTCGACCGACCATAGGAGCCCCCTTGTTTGTTGGCCGTTGTTGAGTCTAGAAGAAAACTATTTTGAGTCTTAGGTTTATATATATATATCGGAGAGTAGGATTCTTTTTACTCCCCAGTCCCTTCGTCGCTCTGGTGAGGCCTCCTGACGTAGATGCTTTGTCTTTCCTCTCCTCAAATTTCACGAATTTTTTTTTAGGATCACGCGGGTATCTTGGGATCGTTCCGATAGTCTTGTGACGAGAACATTGTTCTTGGTGCCTCCTGACATTTAGGGGTTGTGGCGGTGTCCCGGGAGTTGAGCTCCGAGGTGTTGTCGCCACAATTTTATCGCTGCGCTCGAATACCGAGTTTTGCCGACATCGAAAATCTCTTTTATGCAGTTGTTGGTGAGATAACCTCGACGCCACCCAAGACCGGGAGTTCGGGAGTATTGCCATAGCTTGTATAACGGATGCTTTTCGAAGGTTGAGGTACATGATTTCCGGAGTTTTCTTAGTTATGTGTTGACGGATGGATACAGCTGGATCTAGGTATTGTTAGTTTGGGTGATATATTTTGTGTCCCCTGTATCCCCAACACCAGATTGCATAACCAGAAAGTTTTGGGAGTTTATAGGTGGGAATTCAAGTAGCTCCTAGAATATCTTTCCGACAGATGCATGATATGGGATTAGGGTAAATCTCTATCATATGTATTTGTTCCGGCTTATTCTGCAAGCCAAATCCTTTGTTTTTTTTTATTTGTGGTATTCGAGTTGCTTCATTGTCAAATGTTGAATCCATACCTTTCCTAAACGGTGTTCTCATATTGCTATGTGAATACTAATCCTTCTTGATCATCGAGGTCGTCATGTTAAATTTTTTTTCCCAACCGGCGTGCTTCTCTTCAAGTGGATCCGATCATTTCAACATTTGCGTGATCAATTCTAAGTTTTCTCAACGGTGTTTGTTTCATCCGTCCCAAGTTGTCTTTGTTTTCCCGCCCTCCCACCCTTTTCTGCAAGGACTTATATATTTTAATCAAGTATCCATTTATTCATGTGAAGTCTCTTCACTCTTTTCAATCAATGTTCTGATCCAGTGATCCCTCATGAAGATGCTCAACAGTTTCAAGTTCATCATCCTTCATTGTTGTTTCTTCTCCGGTGGATCCAATTCAAGCTTTCGATATTCATCATATTCCTTTCCTCATTTCTAATGCTTTCTCATGCCGATGCACCTCTTAATCATTCACTTCTCGCTATTCATTTGTTCTGGAGTGTTGAAGATATCTCAGAAGGCTCGTCTTTTCATTCCAGATCCGTTCAAGTTATTTTGAGCTTGTTATCTCATTCAAGTCATTTAATTCAACCGGTGCAACCCCTCTTTAAAATCCTTCAACGATGTTTCTTTCGAGTGGGCCCTAACCCACAGGTCTTTTTCCAGGATCACCAGACTCTTCTAATTTTCCCGGAGCTTCTAAAATTCTTTTCAAAGTTTGACATAAGAATGAGTTATCATCAGTCAAATGTCTTTCTCCAAGATCTTCCAAATTCTTTTCATCGTTGGCTCAACCTTTCTAATTTTCATCCCGGAGTATCTCAACAATTCAT
Source organism: Aegilops longissima (assembly GCA_021605205.1). Lineage (NCBI taxonomy): Eukaryota > Viridiplantae > Streptophyta > Magnoliopsida > Poales > Poaceae > Aegilops > Aegilops longissima. The sequence continues at coordinate 489,691,742 of CM038677.1, read as the reverse complement.
GGTGATGTTTTTCATCGTCATTCTCAACATTTGAAGACCGAAGAAGAGTTTCTCTTAAATCTTGCTCCATTCACTTCAAGATTCATGGTTCTAGTTTGATGCCATCCTCTCATAATTGTTTTCGATTGTGGGAATTCTTTTCACCCATCCGGAGCATTTCATGAGTTGTTTCCATTTCTTTCCTCCGAAGGCCATCATGTCATAATTCTTCATTCTCAGCATGTAGCTATCATTCTCCAAATCTTACCAGTGAATCATTCAAATATCCTCTAATCAGTTCATGATCTCTTCGTTCTCATGTATCTAAATCCTCTCAAGTATCTTCGTTTTCTTTTTCTCCAATTCTTCCCGATGAATTGTGCCTTTGCTACGTTCATTTTCAATTCTTATGGTGGTTCGTTCAAGAGTTCTCTTCCTTCGTTATCATATAGATTCATTCGTTCTTTCCAATCCTACCGGTGGTTCGTTGAAGACATTCCCAAGTTTTCGCCATATCTATCTTAATCCTTTCTACGAGAATAAGTAGTATGCCAAATCCATTGCTTGTCATCAATTTAATTGGTGAATGATGAGCATAATGTAGTTCTTATTCTTGTTTCATTGAGTAAATTCAATTCCTTTTTCCGGAGTTGTTCATGATATCATTTCTCGGTTCTAAGTTCATCTTTTCTTTTCCCGAGTTCCAAGTTTTTCCGCTTTATCTCGTCACAAAGCTCCATCTAAATCATCGCAAGGCTTCACTTTGAGTTTTCAACTTATCTTTCTTTTTATCATCCTTTCATTACCGGAGTTCTTCATGGAGGCTCTACATGGTGGTTCGTCAAAGATTCTATTCATTCTTCAATTGTTCTTCAAGATTTCTCTCGAAGTTATGATCCGCCAAGCTATACTCAAAATTAAACATGGTGCTCAACACATGTTTTGTTTTGAGGAGCTCAAGCATTCTTCTTTTGCATTTCGAAGTGCAATTCTTTCTACCTTATCTTTTGAGATGGTGTTATGTCTGTTAGGGAACGTAGCAGAAATTCAAAATTTTCCTACGTGTCGCCAAGATCTATCTATGGAGAAACTAGCAACGAGGGGAAGGAGAGTGCATCTACATACCCTTGTAGATCGCTAAGCGGAAGCGTTCAAGAGAACGGGGTTGAAGGAGTCGTACACGTCGTGATCCAAATCACCGGAGATCCTAGTGCCGAACGGACGGCACCTCCGCGTTCAACACACGTACAGCCCGGTGACGTCTCCCATGCCTTGATCCAGCAAGGAGAGAGGGAGAGGTTGGGGAAGACTCCATCCAGCAGCAGCACGACGGTGTGGTGGTGACGGAGGAGCGTGGCAATCCTGCAGGGCTTCGCCATGCACCGCAGGAGAGGAGGAGGACTTGGGAGAGGGGGAGGGCTGCGCCAGGGGCAAGGGTGAAGCTCCCATGCGCCTCCCCACTATATATAGGGGTGGAGGGGTCTGGTTTCTTGCCCTCCAAGTCCATTGGGGCGTTGGCAAAGGTGGGAGGAAAGAAATCACATCATTTCCTTCCCCACCGATTGTTATCCCCCTTTTTTAGGGATCTTGATCCTATCCCTTCGGGATATGATCTTATTCCTTCTAAGGGGGGATCTTGGTGCTCCTTGACCAGGGGTGTGGGGCCTTCCCCCACTACCCACGTTCATGTGGGTCCCCCCATGCAGGTGGGCCCCACTCCGGAACCTTCTACCTTCCCGGTACAATACCGAAAAATCCCGAACATTTTCCGATGGCCAAAATAGGACTTCCCATATATAAATCTTTACCTCCGACCATTCCGGACTCCTCGTGACGTCCGGGATCTCATCCGGACTCAACAACATTCGTAACCACATACAAACTTCCTTTATAACCCTAGCGCCATCGAACCTTATGTGTAGACCCTACGGGTTCGGAGACACGAGACATGACCGAGACAACTCTCCGCCAATAACCAACAGCGGATCTGGATACCCATGTTGGCTCCTACATGTTCCACGATGATCTCATCGGATGAACCACGATGTCAAGGACTCAATCGATCCCGTATACAATTCCCTTTGTCTAGCGGTATTGTACTTGCCCGAGATTCGATCGTCGGTATGCCGATACCTTGTTCAATCTCGCTACGGCAAGTCTCTTTACTCGTTCCGAACACATCATCCCGTGATCAACCCCTTGGTCACATTGTGCACATTATGATGATGTCCTACCGAGTGGGCCCAGAGATACCTCTTCGTTAACCGGAGTGACAAATCCCGCCTCGATTCGCACCAACCCAATGAAACTTTCGAGATACCCGTAGTGCACCTTTATAGCCACCCGCCACGCCAGTGACGCTTTGGTACACCCAAAGCATTCCTACGGTGTCCGGAGTTGCACAATCTCATGGTCTAAGGAAAAGATACTTGACATTAGAAAAGCTTTAGCATACTAATTACACGATCTTTGTGCCAGGCTTAGGATTGTCTTGTCCATCACATCATTCTCCAAATGATGTGATCCGCTATCAACGACATCCAATGTCCATGGTCGGAAACCGTAACCATCTGCTGATCAACGAGCTAGTCAACTAGAGGCTTACTAGGGACATGGTGTTGTCTATGTATCCGCACATGTATCTGAGTTTCCTATCAATACAATTATAGCATGGATAATAAACGATTATCATGAACAAGGAAATATAATAATAACCAGTTTATTATTGCCTCTTGGGCATATTTCCAACAGTCTCCCACTTGCACTAGAGTCAATAATCTAGTTCACATCGCTATGTCATCAACACTTATAGGTCACATCTCCATGTGACCAACATCCAAGAGTTTACTAGTGTCACTAAACTAGTTCACATCATCATGTGATTAAGACTCAATGAGTTCTGGGGTTTCATCATGTTTTGCTTGTGAGAGAGGTTTTAGTCAATGGGTCTGCAACATTCAGATCTGTATGTACTTCGCAAATCTCTATGTCATATTGTAAATGCTGCTTCCACGCTCCACTTGGAGCTATTCCAAATGGTTGCTCCACTATACGTATCCGGTTTGCTACTCAGAGTCACTCGGATAGGTGTTAAAGCTTGCATCGACGTAACCCTTTACGCCAACTCTTTATCACCTCCATAATCGAGAAACATGTCCTTATTTACTCCAAGGACAATTTTGACCATTGTCCAATGATCCATTCTGGATCACTTTGTACCCCTGCTGACTCATGGCAAGGCACACTTCCAAAGGCGGTACACAAGATAGCATACTACTGAGCCTATGTCTGAAGCATAGGGACGACCTTCGTCCTTTCTCTCTCTCTCGCCGTGGTCGAGCTTTAACTCTTAACTTCCTACCTTACAACTCAGGCAAGAACTCCTTCTTTGATCGATCCATCTTGAACACCTTCAAGATCATGTCAAGGTATGTGCTCATTTGAAAGTACCATTTAGCGTTTTTTTGATCAATCCTCATAGATCTTGATGCTCAATGTTCTAGTAGCTTAATCTAGGTTTTCCATTGAAAAACACTTTTCAAACAACCCTATATGCTTTCTAGAAATTCTACATCATTTCTGATCAACAATATGTCTACAACATATACTCATCAGAAATTCTATAGTGCTCCCACTCACTTCTTTGGAAATACAAGTTTCTCATAAACTTTGTATAGACCCAAAATCTTTAATCATATCATGAAAGCGTACATTCCAACTCCGAGATGCTTACTCCAGTCCTTAGAAGGATAGCTGGAGCTTTGCATACTTGTTAGCGTCTTTCAGGATTGTCCAAAACCTTCTGGTTGTATCACATACAACCTTTCCTCAAGAAAACTGTCAAGGAAACGATGTTTTGACATCCTATATGCAAGATTTCATAAATAATGCATTAACTGCTAATCCAATTCCAACAGACTCTTAGCATCGCTACGAGTGAGAAAGCCTCACCGTAGTCAACTCCTTGAACTTGTCGGAAAATATCTTTAACGACAAGTCGAGCTTTCTTAATGGTGATACTTACCATCATTGTCTGCCTTCCTTTTAAAATCCATCTTTACCCAACGCCCCACGACCATCAAGTATTTCTTCCAAAGTCATGGATCCTCTCTCGGATGTTATGGCCTCGAGCCATTCGTCGAATCCGGGCCCACCATCGCTTCTCCATAGCTCGAGGTTCATTGTTGTCTAGCAACATGAACTCTAAGATGTGATTATGCATCACTCAAGTAGTACGCGTCCTTGTCGACTCCACGAGGTCCGGTAGTGACTTGATCCAAGCATCATGATCACTATCATCGCTTCCACTTCAATTGGTGTAGGTGCCACATGAACAACTTCCCGTGCCTGCTACACAATGGTTGAAGTGATGGTTTAATAACCTCATTAAGTCTCCACCATCCTCCCACTCAATTCTTTTGAGAGAAACTTTTCCTCGAGAAAGGACCCGTTTCTAGAAACAATTACTTTTGCTTCCGGATCTGAGATAGGAGGTGTACCCAACTGTTTTGGGTGTCCTATGAAGATGCATTTTTATCCGCTTTGGGTTCGAGCTCATCAACCTGGAACTTTTTCACATAAGCATCGCAGCCCCAAAATTTTAAGAAACGACAACTTAGGTTTCTCCAAACCATAGTTCAAACGGTGTCGTCTCAACGAAATTATGTGGTGCCCTATTAAAGTGAGTGCGGTTGTCTCTAATGCCTAACCCATGAACGATAGTGGTAATTCGATAAGAGACATCATGGTACGCACCATATTCAATAGGGTGCAACTATGATGTTCGGACACACCATCACACTATGGTGTTCCAGCGGTATTCATTGTGAAACAATTTCCACAATGTCTTAATTATGTACAAAGCTCAGAACTCAGATACTCATCTCTATGATCATATCATAGACATTTTATCCTCTTGTCACGATGATCTTTAACTTCACTCTGAAATTACTTGAACCATTCAATAATTCAGATTTGTGTTTCATCAAGTAAATATACTCAACATCTACTCAAATCATATGTGAAGTAAGAACATAACGATATTCATCAGATGCCTCAAAGACTCATTGGACTGCACACATCAAAATGTGTTACTTCCAACAAGTTGCTATCTTGTTCCATCTTACCGAAAACGAGGCTTTTCACCATCTTGCCCATGTGGTATGATTTGCATATCTCAAGTGATTCAAAATCAAGTGAGTCCAAACGATCCATCTGCATGGAGTTTCTTCATGCGTATACACCAATAGAAATGGTTCACATGTCTCAAACTTTTCAAAACGAGTAAGTCCAAAGATCCATCAACATGGAGCTTCTTCATGCTTTACACCAATATGACTTACATGGCAATGCCACAAGTAAGTGGTACTATCATTACTATCTTATATCTTTTGGCATGAAAATGTGTATCACTACGATCGAGATTCAATAAACCATTCTTTTAGGTGCAAGACCATTGAAGGTTTTATTCAAATAAATAGAGTAACCATTATTCTCCTTAAATGAATAATCAGACATGCGATAGACATAATCCAATCATGTCTATGCTCAACGCAAACACCAAATAACAATTATTTAGGTTTAACACAAATCTCGATGGTAGAGGGAGCAAGCGATGCTTGATCACATCAACCTTTGGAAACACTTCCAACACATATCGTCAGACTTACCTTTAGCTAGTCTCCTTTTATTCCGTAGCTTTTATTTCGAGTTACTAACACTTAGCAACCGAACCGTATCTAATACCCTGGTGCTGCTAGGAGTACTAGTAAAGTACACATTAACATAATGTATATCCAATATACTTCTATCGACCTTGCCAGCCTTCTCATCTACCAAGTATCTAGGGTAATCCTGCTCAAAGGTCTGCTTCCTCTCATTACGTAGCACTTAGTCTCGGTTTGGGTTCAACCCGGTTTCTTCACCGGAGCAGAACTGATTTGCCGCTTCATGAAGTACCCTTCTTGCCCTTGCCCTTCTTGAAACTAGTGGTTTCACTAACCATCAACAATTGATGCTCCTTCTTGATTTCTACATCCACGGTGTCGAACATTGCGAATAGCTCAAGGATCATCATATCTATCCCTGATATGTTATAGTTCATCACGAAGCTTCTAGCAGCTTGGTGGCAATGACTTTCGAGAAACATCACTATCTCATCAGGAAGATCAACTCCCACTCGATTCAAGTGATTGTTGCACTCAGACAATCTGAGCACAAGCTCAACGATTGAGCTTTTCTCCTTAGTTTGCAGGCTAAGAAAATCGTCGGAGGTCTTATACCTCTTGACGTGGCACGAGCTTGAAATCCCAATTTCAGCCCTCAAACATCTCATATGTTCCGCGACGCTTCAAATCGCCTTTGGTGCCTCAACTCTAAACCGCTTAACCGAACTATCACGTAGTTATCAAGACGTGTATGTCGATGTTTGCAACATCCACGCACGACGCTCGAGGTTCAAGACACCGAGCGGTGCATTAAGGACATAAGCCTTCTACTGTCCGCATAATTGCTATCTGTCAACTTTCAACTATATTTTCTCTAGGAACATATCTAAAACAAGAGAACTAAAGCGCGAGCTATGACATAATTTGCAAAGGGTTTTGACTATGTTCAGGATAATTAAGTTCATCTTATGAACTCCCACTCGATAGACATCCTCTAGTCATCTAAGTGATTACATGATCCGAGTCAACTAGGCCGTGTCCGATCATCACGTGAGACGGACTAGTCATCATCGGTGAACATCTTCATGTTGATCGATCTACCATACGACTCATGCTCGACCTTTCGGTCTCTTGTGTTCCGAGGCCATGTCTGTACATTCTAGGCTCGCAAGTCAACCTAAGTGTTTCGTGTGTAAATCTGGCTTACACCCGCTGTATGTGAACGTAAGAATCTATCACACCCGATCATCACGTGGTGCTTGAAACGCATTTAACTTCCGCAACGGTGCACGCTTAGGGGAACACTTTCTTGAAATTTTAATGAGGGATCATCTTATTTACTACCGTCATTCTAAGCAAATAAGATGCATAAACATGATAAACATCACATGCAATCAAATAGTGACATGATATGGCCAATATCTTTTTTGCTCCTTTTGATCTCCATCTTCGGGGCTCCATGATCATCATCGTCACTGGCATGACACCATGATCTCCATCATCATGATCTCCATCATCGTGTCTTCATGAAGTTGTCTCGCCAACTATTACTTCTACTACTATGGCTACCGGTTAGCAATAAAGTAAAGTAATTAAGTGGCGTTGTTCAATGACACGCAGGTCATACAATAAATAAAGACAACTCCTATGGCTCCTGCCGGTTGTCATACTCATCGACATGCAAGTCGTGATTCCTATTACAAAAACATGATCAATCTCATACATCACATATCATTCATCACATTCTTCTTGGACATGTCACATCACATAGCATACCCTGCAAAAACAAGTTAAACGTCCCCTAATTGTTGTTTGCATGTTTTACGTGGCTGCTATGGGTTTCTAGCAAGAACGTTTCTTACCTACGCAAAACCACAACATGATATGTCAATTGCTATTTACCCTTCATAAGGACCCTTTTCATCGAATCCGATCCGACTAAAGTGGAGAGATCGGCACCCGCTAGCCACCTTATGCAACAAGTGCATGTCACCGGTGGAACTCGCCTCACGTAAGTGTACGTAAGGTCGGTCCGGCCGCTTCATCCCACAATGCCGCCAATCAAGATTGGACTAGTAACGGTAAGCATATTGAACAAAATCAACGCCCACAACTACTTTGTGTTCTACTCGCAAAGAATCTACGCAATAGACCTAGCTCATGATGCCACTGCTGGGGAACGAGCAGAAATTCAAAATTTTCCTACGTGTCACCAAGATCTATCTATGGAGAAACTAGCAACGAGGGAAGGAGAGTGCATCTACATACCCTTGTAGATCGCTAAGCGGAAGCGCTCAAGAGAACGGGGTTGAAGGAGTCGACACGCCGTGATCCAAATCACCGAGATCCTAGTGCCGAACGGACGGCACCTCCGCTGCTCAACACACGTACAGCCGGTGGCGCCTCCCATGCCTTGATCCAGCAAGGAGAGAGGGAGAGGTTGGGGAAGACTCCATCCAGCAGCAGCACGACGGTGTGGTGGTGATGGAGGAGCGTGGCATCCTGCAGGCTTCGCCATGCACCGCAGAGAGGAGGAGGACTTGGGAGGGGAGGGCTGCGCCAGGGCAAGGGTGAAGCTCCCATGCGCCTCCCACTATATATAGGGGTGGAGGGGCTGGTTTCTTGCCCTCCAAGTCCATTGGGGCGTTCAGAAGGTGGGAGGAAAGAAATCACATCATTTCCTTCCCCACTGATTGTTATCCCCTTTTTAGGGATCTTGATCCTATCCCTGGATATGATCTTATTCCTTCTAAGGGGGATCTTTGTGCGCTTTGACCAGGGGTGTGGGGCCTTTCCCCACTACCACGTTCATGTGGGTCCCCCATGCAGGTGGGCCCCACTCCGAACCTTCTAGAACCTTCCCGGTACAATACCGAAAAATCCCGAACATTTTCCGGTGGCCAAAATAGGACTTCCCATATATAAATATTTACCTCCGGACCTTTCCGGGACTCCTCGTGACGTCCGGGATCTCATCCGGGACTCCGAACAACATTCGGTAACCACATACAAACTTCCTTTATAACCCTAGCATCATCGAACCTTAAGTGTGTAGACCCTACGGGTTCGGGAGACACGTAGACATGACCGAGACAACTCTCCGGCCAATAACCAACAGCGGGATCTGGATACCCATGTTGGCTCCCACATGTTCCACGATGATCTCATCGGATGAACCACGATGTCAAGGACTCAATCGATCCCGTATACAATTCCCTTTGTCTAGCGGTATTGTACTTGCCCGACATTCGATCGTCGGTATGCCGATACCTTGTTCAATCTCGCACCGCAAGTCTCTTTACTCGTTCCGTAACACATCATCCCGTGATCAACCCCTTGGTCACATTGTGCACATTATGATGATGTCCTACCGAGTGGGCCCTGAGATACCTCTCCGCTAACCGGAGTGACAAATCCCAGCCTCGATTCGTACCAACCCAATGTAAACTTTCGGAGATACCGTAGTGCACCTTTATAGCCACCCGCCACGTTGTGACGCTTGGTACACCCAAAGCATTCCTACGGTATCCGGAGTTGCACAATCTCAAGGTCTAAGGAAAAGATACTTGACATTAGAAAAGCTTTAGCATACTAACTACACGATCTTTGTGCTAGGCTTAGGATTGTCTTGTCCATCACATCATTCTCCAAATGATGTGATCCGCTATCAACGACATCCAATGTCCTTGGTCGAAAACCGTAACCATCTGTTGATCAACGAGCTAGTCAACTAGAGGCTTACTAGGGACATGGTGTTGTCTATGTATCCGCACATGTATCTGAGTTTCCTATCAATACAATTATAGCATGGATAATAAACGATTATCATGAACAAGGAAATATAATAATAACCAGTTTATTATTGCCTCTAGGGCATATTTCCAACAATGTCATCCTTGGCAATTTCTCCTCGTGCTTCAGGATTCACATGTTGTCAAGAATGAGGTATTTAAATCCATCAATCTCTTCATTGGAGTTATCTTGGGTTATATTTCACCTACAACCTTCCCTAAGGAATGTAGCTATTTGTGGTGCTTATCAATGATCCAATTTTCTCCCTCTCTTCTCGGTGAAGAAGTTTTTCATCTCTTTGGTGCTCTCAATCAAACCAATGGCTTCCATTAGTGGCCGGTTGTCACCTCATAGTCTTGAGATGTTTCCATAAGCCCACTACAAGCTTATTATTTTCATTGTTGGTTTTCCAACAACTCCGTTATAACCTTCTTGGAAGGGTGCTTTCCAAGCTCATTTGTGGCAGAAGTTGGCATTCTCTACTCCATTCTGTTATTCCAATGATGTATCTTCTATTCTTTCTTCCGGAGGCATGGTGACGTTGCTCTCTTCACTCATCATCTCGGATTGTGAGGACCGGTTCTTTTCTTACTTATCCATTTAACCGGAGTGTTGTATCATCTCTTCAATATCTTTTCATCTCATCAAGTTTTCTTCTCTTTTCTACCGGAGTGCTGTCCAAATTCTGTCATTCTTGTTCCTTGGCTATCTCATTATTCCGAGGTGGTCATATTCTTTTCGTTCGTGAAGCTCTTATTCCCATGTATTTCAACCTTCAAATTCTCGTAATACTCCTTGTTCCTCTTTTCTAGCGGATTGTTTGAAATCTCGTTCATCTCTGTTGTACTCTTTCTTTTAAATTGCTCAACCTCTCAAGGTTCGTGGTTTCACTCGTTCGTCAAAGAAGCAACTTAGTTTACCTCTTATCTTCCTCTTCCTTTTCCCTCCGGTGCCATCCTAGATCTCGGGACGAGATCATCTCGTAGTGGTGGAGTGTTGTAACGCCCCGGATACAACTTTCCATATTCGTAACTCCAACTCTTTCCTTTTCCGGAGATGCGATATGTTATTTCCTCCGTGGTTGGGTTTTTGTCTTTTGTTTTGCATTTTGTTCATGTCATGCTTTTCATCATCGCATCATCCGCATTGTATCGGCACTCGTTGCCATCATAAAAACTTGCATCCGCTCGTAGTTGCCGCGTCCCTCCTTGCTTTTCGTTGACCGTTCCGAGACCAACATTGTTCTTCGTTTGCCCTCTTGCCTAAACCGAGTCTCTCTCAGTGCATCGACCCTACGCCTGCGTGTCCAAAACTGCCCCGAACCCGAATCGCTCACCATCACGGTTGCATTCAGATCATCCCCAAACGCCTATAAAACATCTCTGCTTTCTCTTTTGACTCCCTAACCCATTCATTCCGACCACCCGATCGCGATCGGAGGATCCAAAGTATCCCTTTCAGTATATATATATATATATATATATATATATATATATATATATATATATATATATATATATATATATATATATATATATATATATATATATATATATATACCCCAGTCCAACCCTAGACCAATCCCTAAGATCTAGCCCCTTGTCCCATCCACCTCCCGCTCACGCCACTCTCTCTGTTCCCCTGGGATCACCAAATAACTAACCAGCCACCACCGAAACTTCCAAACCCACCGATCCACCACTCCGCCTCTCCAGCAGCCCCACGCCTGCGGATCCCTTGACTCGCTTCGAGCTCGCTGGGAGCAGAGCACCACGGCGCCAGATTTCCCCGCGCCCCTCTTGTTCCAGGAGCCCGAGCTCCCCTGCCTGAGGCCGCCGTCTTCGACCGGCCTCGTCATAGACCAGCGCCCCGCTGCCTTCTCCTTCCAGTTCGATCCGGAGGAGAGGAGCTCCTCCATGTCTCCCCGCGCCATGAACCTGCGCCACTGTCGGACCCCAACCCCGAGCCCGACGCTGTCCTGCGCCATCGTCGTTGACCACCAGATGAGCCTCGCGCCCATCTCTTCTCTCCTCCCTCCTTCCCTTTCTTCCTCTCTTGTTTCTCTCTTCGCTCTTTCTCACTGCTCTCTCTCTCTCTCTGTTGCAACAGGGAACCGAGCCGCCTTGTTCGTCGCCCTTGTTTTCCCCCGCCAGGAGACCGTCAGCAGCCTCCATCTCGTCGCCCACGTCGCCGCCTTGCTCCGCCCTCGCCGTCGTCCCGCAGGCGAGCAGCACCAGCAGGTCGCCTCCGCCCGCTGCCATCCTCTTCCCGGAGCGCCTCCCCGCCATGGTCGCCCGAAGCTGAAGCTCCATCCTGCCTCGTTCCACGCCTCGACTCCGGCCAGAACGAGTCGTCCCCGGCCTCCTCGTCAGACCGGCTCCCCTCGTCAAGTCCTCGCGTTGCCATCCAGGTCCAGGCCGCCGTTCCCCTGCTCCTCCCTTCTCCTTTATTTTCTTCCTCCTGCCTCCGCTCACTCTCGATCTCTCTCTGTAGCAGCAGCCATTGCCGCTGCCCTGCTCTGTTCGTCGTCGTCTCCGTCAGATCCGGCGAGGCCCTGCGTCCCAGCTTCCAGGCTGTCGCGTCGCCTCCACCTGGATCCGCCCCATCCTCGCTTCCGGAGCCTTCGCCCGCCCCAGCGCCACACATCGCCGCGCTCAGATCGAGCGAGAGGCTCCTTCGTCCCTTCGCCGTGGCCGTTGACCCGTCGCCCTCCTGCGTGGGCTGCCTCATCCCAGCGCCCCCAAGGCCCAGCCTGCTCCAGCTTCTCACCGACCGGCCCAAGGCCCAGGGTGAGCAGCCCCCTTGGCCTTTCCTCTATTGGGCTAGTCGATGCGGCCGGATCATGTTTTTTTCCGTCTCATGATTTTGTCCTTTAACCAGTGATTTACCTGCTTTTACGTAAAACCCCTAGTTTTCATGCATACAATAACTCATGAACCGTGCATCGGATTAAAATGATTTAGACATGTAAAATGCTTAGAATTTTGTGTAGATTAATAATTTGCCACTTTCATCCCTGTTAAAAAAAGTTTAACTTGATGTTTGTTTAAATTTGCTCAAATGCCATGCTAAAATGATTTATTTCATAACTAAAAAACCGTAGCTCGGTTTTAAATAAACTTTATATGTAAATGGGGTAGAAAATGCATATATTAACTTGTTGCACTTTATTCTCCTGTTTAACAACATTAAAATTGTGTTTAGGGCAGAACAGTAGCAAATTCATAAATTGCATATGAGGATTCGTTCGACTACTTCCGTTCGTCTTCTTCATGGACTCGTTCTTCTTCCTAGCGGGATTTCAGGCAAGATGACCGCTACCCTGGATCTCATTACTATCATTGCTATGCTAGTTGCTTCGTTCTATCGCTGTGCTGCGTTACCTATCTCTTGTTGATCAAGCCTCCCAAATTGCCATGTCAGCCTCTAACCGTTGTCACCCTTCCTAGCAAACCGTTGTTTGGCTATGTTACCGCTTTTGCTCAGCCCTTCTTATAGCGTTGCTAGTTGCAGGTGAAGATGAAGATTGCTCCATGTTGGATTATGTTTATGTTGGGATATCACAATGTCTCTTATATTATTAATGCATCTATATACTTGGTAAAGGGTGGAAGGCTCGGCCTTATGCCCGTGTTTTGTTCCACTCTTACCGCCTAGTTTCCGCCATATCGGTATTATGTTCCCGGATTTTGCGCCCTAACGCGTTGGGTGATTTATGGGACCCCTTGACAGTTCGCTTTGAATAAGACTCCTCCAAAGAAGGCCCAACATTGGTTTCACCATTTGCCTCACCTAGCCCTTTTTCCCTTGGGAGTCGCGCCTCAAGGGTCATCTTCATTTTAGCCCCCCGGCCAATGCTTGTCTAAGTGTTGGTCCAAACTAGAGCCACTTGCAGCGCCACCTCGGGAAACTTGAGGGCTGGTTCTAGTTGTACGTCTCGCTCATCCGGTCGTGGCTCGAGACGAGATACGCGCTGCTACTATCGGGATGTCGACGCACGCCGGAGGTCTTGCTGGTCTTGTTTTATTGCTTGTCGAAATGTCTTGTAGCCGGGATTCCGAGACTGATCGGGTCTTCCCGGGAGAAGGAATATCCTTCGTTGATCGCGAGAGCTTATCATGGGCTAAGTTGGGACACCCTGCAGGTATAAACATTCAAGAGTCGTGCCCGGTTATGTGGCGAGATGGGAATTTGTTAATATCCGGTTGTAGTAAACTTGAAGTAAACTCTTCTAAAATACACCAACCGTGTGTAACCGTGAGTGTCTATTTTCGGGTTGATCGAGAGGAGAACACGGTTTCGGGTTATGTCGACGTAAGTAGGAGTTCAGGATCACTTCTTGATCATTACTAGTTGACGACCGCTCCTTTGTTTCTCTTGTCGCTCTCATTTGCGTATGTTAGCCACCATATATGCTTAGCAGCTGCTGCAACCTCACCACTTTATCCCTTCCTTTCCCATTAAGCTTTGCTAGTCTTGATACCCATGGTAATGGGATTGCTGAGTCCTCGTGGCTCACAGATTACTACACCAACAGCCAGCGGTACATTGCTAGCGATGATCATGACGCGAGAGCGATGCATGCTTGTTTTGGAGTTCTTCTTCTGCTTCTTCGATCAGGGGATAGGTTCCAGGTCGGCAGCCTGGGCTAGCAGGGTGGATGTCGATTGAGTTTCTGTTTGTGTTTCATCCGTAGTCGGATGATGCTCTGATGTATTGTGATGCTGTATTCATGTGGCATTGTATGCCTTATGTATGTATCCCCTTCTATTATGTAATGTTGATGTAATGATATCCACCTTGCAAAAGCATTTCAATATGCGGGTCTATCCTTGGTGGGACCTTCGAGTTCCTTTTGGATAGGGTTGCATATTGGGCGTGACACCTATGTTGCTTTCCCCCTCTACTCTCTTTTAATGGATTGAGTTTTCCCTTTGAAGTAATCTTATCGGATTGAGTCTTTAATGATTTGAGAACACTTGATGTATGTATTGCCGGGCGTACCTGCGGTGACAATGGGATATCACGTGATTCACTTGATGTATTTTTTGGTGATCAACTTGCGGGTTCCGCCCATGAACCTATGCATAGGGGTTGGCACACGTTTTCGTCTTGATTCTTTGGTAGAAACTTTGGGGCACTCTTTGAGGTTCTATGTGTTGGTTGAATGGATGAATCTGAGATTGTGTGATGCATATCGTATAATCATACCCACAGATACTTGAGGTGACATTGGAGTATCTAGGTGACATTAGGGTTTTGGTTGATTTGTGCCTTAAGGTGTTATTTTACTACGGACTCTAGGGCTGTTTGTGACACTTATAGGAATAGCCCAATGGATTGATCGGAAAGAATAACTTTGAGGTGGTTTCGTACCCTACCATAATCTCTTCGTTTGTTCTCCGCTATTAGTGACTTTGGAGTGACTCTTTGTTGCATGTTGAGGGATAGTTATATGATCCAATTATGTTATTATTGTTGAGTGAACTTGCACTAGTGAAAGTATGAACCCTAGGCCTTGTTTCCTAGCATTGCAATACCGTTTACGCTCACTTTTATCATTAGTTACCTTGCTGTTTTTATATTTTGAGATTACAAAAACCTATATCTACCATCCATATTGCACTTGTATCACCATCTCTTCGCCGAACTAGTGCACCTACACAATTTACCATTGTATTGGGTGTGTTGGGGAGACAAGAGACTCTTTGTTATTTGGTTGCAGGGTTGCTTGAGAGAGACCATCTTCATCCTACGCCTCCCACGGATTGATAAACCTTAGGTCATCCACTTGAGGGAAATTTGCTACTATCCTACAAACCTCTGCACTTGGAGGCCCAACAATGTCTACAAGAAGAAGGTTGCGTAGTAGACATCAGTGTGTGAGGTGAGTGTGCGAGAACCACATAACTAGGGAGATAGACATTTGGGGGTGACATTTTGTGTGTATGGGAAAGATACACTCTACATAGTGCGTGTGCTTGGGAAAGAGAGATGCCGGGAGACCAAGCTAGAGAGTGGGGAAGAGATGTGCATGCCCAAGAGACAAAGTGATAGAGACCTATATTGGGGTCTGACTTTAGAAGAGAGAGGGGTGTTAATGTGCTCGTGTGTTGGTGTTTGGGGAGAGAATGACTTCTCTGTGTGTGTGTGGGGGGCGACGAGGGGGTGGCTTCAGAAGAGTGAGGTGTCTATATTTGAGGGACTTTAGTGTAATTGAGATATACATGGTCAATAGTTTGTGCACTCATGGTTGATCAATTTCTTTCACAGTTTGGACTATGAGATAATGATACTTTTGAACATGCGTGATATACCTTGATGTACCATAATTACAAACCTAAGATTGGAATTTTGGAATTCGACTCCATCATTAGCTTTTGTAATTCATTTAAACAGAGGTACATTTTCTAAGCCGGGATTTCGTGATTTCAAATTCATATATTAAACCTAGAGATATACACAAACGGGCATGTTCAAACTTTATAATCATCCACTTTATTCACATACACATTTTTGTTGTTGTCATCATATTTAGGATAAACACATTTGGAATTTCATTTGAATTGGACCGTATGATGGTATTTTCTTGTAGTAGCTCAATGATCCATATCTGAATTGAATGGACAATCTAAGTTTCGAGTTGGAGACATTGATTTTCAAAACTTGCACTTTTTTTTTGCATGCAACGCAAACAAATTCTTGGCCATGATATCATCGTCGGCCGTACAAGAGCATAATATAATTTCAGGTGCCAAAAGCTTTCGAACTTCCCGCTCACATCGAAATATCTCGCGCCCGAAAGTTTAGCCCTGCAATATTCCTGTTTTACCCCTGCCACATGAACGGAAAAGGGCTGCTTTGGTAACTCCATTGTTTTCCCCTCTTTTCCCCCAACATTCTTCCCCAGAGCCCCTCCCCGACCCCCCCAACCACGGCAAGCCGCCGAATCTAGTCCTCCACCGCAGCGGTGGACCTCACACCCCGACGGATCTACCTTCCGCACCTTGGAACCCCCAACTGCCAACTCACCACTTCACCGGAGCCACTTCAGCAACTGGCTTGTCCACCGCTCCAGATCTCCTTGACCGCCATTATGGTCCACCGCACCGGATCTGCTTAACCGGCGCCCTCGTCCACCATAGTGTAGGCCCTTCACTGACTCCCTCGTCTGTCCCATCGCTGGCCCTTCATACAAGCCCTCGTCCGCCGCAATAGATCCACCTCACTGAAAGCACTGTACAACGCGCCCGCCGAAGCCTTCGTCCACTACACCGGTCCCGCTCCACGGACGCCATATTCAACTCCACCGCCCTGCTTTACCGGCGCCGCAGCCTCATCAGGTTACTTCGATTTGTACTCCTTCAGTTTTTCTCTTTATCGTGCAACTGTTCACTTACCATAGATGAGCTTTCTTGTATGTCGACAGGCGCCACAATCGTAGCACCGGAGCCGCTTTAGCGACGGCGACAGCCGGCCCAAACTCAACCGCAACACGAGCACCATCGACAATCCTTAGCTATCAAGTATGCCAACGATACCCATAAGCCACCGAGAATCAGCTACTATTATCCAACGGTCGGCGCCTACGTTCACTTTCTTAGCATAAGCACCGCACCTTTGAATTTCTTCAAGGCATCATTCAGTTTTTCATGAGACGCTTTATTCTGCTTGCACCTGTAGGGCCATACTTCTGGCAGTGAACATGTTACATGTGCTAAATTACATACCAGTGCACATATAGTTAATATGCTTTGGTTTTTTCCTAAGTATTACTGTACTTCCTAGATATCACTGCCTCCTATTTTACTTCTTGCATGCTATATTTATGATAATGGTGTTGTTCTGATGCCACCTGTTGGTTCCATCAGACTGCTTCATGTTCTCTATGCTTAATTACACATCAGCAAACTAGCATGTGGTTCTGCTGGTTTTTGTTCGTTTTACCCTACATTTTTTGATGCTAGCTATTACATCACTTCTCCGAGCCTCTATTCATTACTTTTTTGTGTGTTCTTGATCTTCCCAAGTTGCATGACTAATTTGATGCTTCTATTAATTATGGAGCTGCCAACCCCATCAAGCAAAATATTTGTTCTTTTGGGGTTGGCACCTCGAACAAGCATAAAAATAGAGGGAAGCAGATATATTGTCGTGTATGCACACACCCTTCTTTCATTAGTTTAGATGAACCATTGATGATCAATTCGAACCAGTGCATGCGAGTAAAATTAATTTTACCTAAATAGAGGGTGCAGAATAAACTACAACAAGTAGATTTGCAACCACGGGATGCTGACGATATCTTCAAAGAACATTGCAATAGCAGTGAGGCTTCACAGCAACATATGGTAAGCCAGTGTGTTTTAGTACATGTGAAATGTAATGCGTGTGGGATGCTTTCTTGGCTTGTGCCCTCAACCTGTAATCCTACAGAATAACAAATAGTTCAGTTGTCTACTTTGTTGTATTGCTTGATTCGAATGCTTGTTTGTTACTTGTTACGCTATACCTGAGTTGGCCAATATGTCAACAGTGCCTGTTGTACTATCATAAAGAAATGCATGCCTATTTCATTTGAGTCCTTAAGTTTTCCTCTGAACTTCATCACAAGAATATCTTCGTAGTTTATATGAGGCCACACTGTTAAGTGCTTTCTCAGATTATTTCAACTGCTTAGATGCCTTGGCAACTTAAATATAGCGGTGGTACACTCCCATTCGACTAGGGATGTCAACTGGGTCCCGTTTAATCCCGATTAAAGTCCACTAGTGGTATGATAGTTCAAAAGTGTTTTTGTTTATTGAGGAAAATGAACCAGGGAGCTAGCAAAAACTAACTAGATGGGACTGACGGATGTCGTTTATTTGCCACTTACATCCCTAGTTTCATCTTACCATTTTAATTTCTTTTCGACTGATGCTGCTTCGAACCATTTAAATATAGCTTGCCATGCTCGGCAATAATTTGTATGTCGTTTACCATGTAAGCTTACTGCCTGGATCATGCGATAACTATCTCTTACTTATGTCTAGCGGAAACCTTTCAAGATGCCATTCACACTAGGACACAATGTACAACTCCAGAATCTATTTGTGGAAGCAGTGCGCCATCCATGTTACCAGATGGTAGCAGTTCAGAGGCAACACCGCCCGAGAGTAGTCTGAGCACAGATATTAAAGTTCTTGAGGCTCTACTAGAGGCAGAAAGAGATGGTGTGGATGCCATGAATGAGGTAATCTCGATCTTGAAGCTGTAAATTATGCAATTAACTGCACGCATTATGCAAGCAACCCAAGAATTGGAGGAAGTAAGAATGTTGCATTTGAAGACGGAGGAGGTCCTGCTGCTTCGCTATCCAAGCCGTGGTAATCCCAGTTCTTCTTTAGATAGCAGTTGAAATTGTCATTAGATTATTGTACTTGCATGTTGTGTCATGTCTCTGAATGGATTACATTGTAAGACCCCCTATGTTGTCTATGTGTTGTAATGATCCGAAATTTTTAGGTGAGGTAATCCTCAGCACTTGTATGATTGACATAAGGTGAATTGTTTTTCGTGTGAGCATATTGTATTGGATGAAATAACTGTTTGAATCAAAGTGTATCCAACCTACTGAATTCGAAGATCACGACATTTCTAAATCATAATCATATATAAAGGTGGAACAAATCTCTGTTGTGGTTTTGAAGAAATAAATAACAAAACGTAAAATTATCTGTGGATATTCGTAATCGAATAAAAATTGGATTTGAATTTAGTTGCCAGGGCTCGGGGCAAACGTGAATGCTAATTCTCCCAAGTTTTGAACCAAGCGGCTAAACACCCACTATCATTTATGGGCTGCCCGATGCAAGTGTTTGCGAGATGGAAATTACTGTCTACCCCTGACACTCCTTATCGACTGGATTTTGTCGGTGTACAAAAATAGGGGCACGCTTTTGTACCCCTTTACCTGTGCACGGGCAGTCAGAGTCGCGCCCATGATCACATCAAGCAGAAAAGGGGAGGTAAGCCAAGGTAAGACTGAAGCCCAAGACAATGAAAGCAACGCCAAGGCCAAGACCACAAAGAGCAGAGGGGCGAAGCAGGTTTCCCCGGCAAGACCCTTGCCGGGCGGCCTCCGCGGCCCCGGCAAGACCCTTGCCGGGACAGCTCGCCCCACACCAACAAAGCGAGCCACCCTTGAGCCCACGGCCCCCAGCGCCATCATCAACGTGGGGCTAGGGCTCGGGAAGGCAGCTCTGTGATTCTCGGCGAGATCCCTGCCGAGGAAGGCCACAAGACCCCTGGCAAGGTCCTTGCCGGGGACGACAGCACGCCACAGCAAGACCCTTGCCGGGCCACCCGGCAAGGCCCTCGCCAAGGACGCCAGCGGGGCCACTGCCAAACCCGCGCCGGACAAGCTTCCATCACCGTTCACATGCAGCTGCCAGCCCAACCCTGGACGGGCACCTGCGTGGCAACATCCAGCTCCCAGGCCAACTCATCGAGCGCCTGCGTGGCGGCATGCAGATCTTCGTGAAGGCTCCGCCACCGCTCCACCTTAGCTGCCTGGCTGCCTACATGGCACCACGCACCTGACTGGCCAGGGCGCGTGTCAAGGCTAGGAGGATCGGCGGCGGACGGGACGGGCCTCGCCCCCGTCCCCAATAAAGCAAGGGGACACCTAAGCTGCGCATTAAATGCTTCTTCTCGTGTAATACGAGCGATAAGCTCAGAGCACTGTACGCCTTTCCACCTCCTGTGTGTCACTGTGGTAGCCCCTTTCAACTATAAAAGGAGGCCCATGGCATACTGGGGAAGGATTCGGCTCTTTCGAACCACACACTGACCACAGCTAGTTCAAGAGCTCAAGAACTCTCATAAATACACCCACCAAAGCAGGACTAGGGTTTTACGCATCCTCGCGGCCCGAACCTGGGTAAACGATCCCTGTGCTGTCTACTAGCCCTGCTCTCCTCGCAGCCATGCGCCCCAGCAACTGTAGTAGGGATTCTTGTGATCCCATAGGTGTCGTTCCACACTGACATCTTTGGCGCGCCAGGTAGGGGGCGCAATTGTGACAATCTGGTCTGGTAGTTAGCCTAGCAGTCCTTCGTCGCCATGGCCCCTAAGAAGAAGACGGCCATGACGATCGACTCATTGGGAGCCGAACGGCCCGCGCCGATGCGGACGAGCGGCGGACCGGTTGCAGACAGGACCCGGGCCGCGGCCCGCGAGCACCAAAGATCGCCAGAAGTCGAGCTCGGCGAAGGCATCGTTCACGCGCGACGACCGGCTACACGTCGCCGGATCCAAAGACGGAGTTGGGCCCCCCGCAGGCGGCGCGGGGCCCTCCGGGGGTGTTGTTGTGCCGACTCCGGGCGGAGCGATGACCTCCAGGACGCCTACAACGGAGACCACCGCGCGTTCTTCCCATGGTGTGCGCGCCGAACAGCGTCACCGCGTTTGTGACCCTGGGCACCGCCGTGGTAAGAGCCCTGTGCGTCATCGGCAAGATGAAGGGGTTCAGCACGCTCGCCGAAGCGCTGGCGAAAATGGCGCGCATCAGTTGGGTCGTGACGGAGATCCTTCTAACGTAGTTAGAAATCGAAGCACACCGCGATCCACGCAGCTATCGCCGCCGCCCACACCAGCGGAAGCTTTGGCACGCTCGCAGGTGCTCCTTGATTTCCCTCCTGCCGCGAAGAAGCTCGACGAGCGGAGGGCCACCATCCGGAGCCTCGTCGCCGTCGCCAACAAAGACGATCCGCGACCAGCGGGGCCCTCGGGTCGATGCCCCACCGAGCCACCACATGCTGGCACTCGGAGGACCAAGGAAGCTGCAGCCACAGTGCACTCTCCTCCTCGCCAGCCGCCGCGGGCGTCGGCCCGTTGTGACAACGCTTGTGATAACATATCCATAGCATCGTCCGACCCGCGGACCCTCCGCGACCAACACCAAGTCCTTCGGGAACGAGCTCACGAAGACGCTCGAACCACCATCGAGCGTCGGCGCGAAACGCGCCGCCAGTCGAACAAGCGGGCAGGACCCGCTATGGACCACCCGGCACCGGGGGGCTCTGGCGGCCTACCTTACGAGGTGGTCTGCCCGTCCTTTACCCGTGAGCTGCGGCAGTTCCAGTGGCCGTCCCACCGCACGTTCAAGCCCGACGTCGGTGAGAGGTACACCGGCAAAACCCATCCGTCCGAAGTTCTCAAAGATCTACACCATCGCGATGCAGGCTGTTTGGGGCTCGCGACGACAAGGTGCTTGCCAACTATTTCCCGCTGGCGCTCAAGCCCAATGTGATGTCTTGGTTGATGCACTTGCCGGTGGTTCATTTTCTTCTTGGTCGGATCTGTGCCATGAGTTCGTTGGCGCCTTCACAGGAGGCCACCAAGCTCATGGCCAGGCCTGATCTCGCACATCATTCCCGTAAGGAAGGGAGACCTGCGCAAGTACATCCAGAGATTCAGCCGGTGCGCGATAACATCCCCGACGTTCATCCCGCCGCTGTGATTAGCGCGTTCCACCAGAACATGCGCAATCGCAAGATGCGTGAAGAGTTGGCGATGACCAAAGTTAAGGACGTGGCCGAGCTCTATGTTCTGGCTGATAGGTGCGCCCGGGCTGAAGATTGAAGGAAGTACCCCGGCGAAGACGCCGGTGCAGAAACCGACTCTACCGATGAAGACGCCGCTACCCCGACGAGGAAGGGTCGGCGTCGCAACAGGAAACGCAAAGGCAAGACCGTGCTTACCGTTGAGGGATCTGACAACACCGGTGCCGGCAAGAAGGTCAAAGCTGACGCCACCAGCAAGGAGATTGCCGGGTGCGCCGCCTGCCGAGCCTTGGTGGCTACTAACAAGCCAGGAAGCTCCGACAAGAAATACTGCAAGATCCACCGCACCAAGGGCCACGACCTCCAGAACTGCCGGCGAATCGAGCTGCTTGCTTAGAAGCAAAAGGCTGAGTACGAGAGACGGGACAAGGAGAAGGACCAAGACGGTGCGGAGGGGTCCGGCAAGAAGCATGGCGGCCAAGGAGGCCGCCCCGGCAAGGACGACCAACAAGAGAGACCCGCCCGGGGCCGCGACAAGAAACAAGAAGATGATGATCACGACGAGGACGACGAGTCCGTGAGCAAGGGTTCCGAATACACGGAGGCCATAAAGGCCGATGGCGGCGCCGCTGCATACCTCTCATCGCCAGCTCAAGCAAAGGCTGCGCGTGAGATTACGGCAGCAGAGCCGCTGCTCGACGCCGAAGCGAGCTTGAAGTGGTCCAGCACACCCCTCATCTTTGATGCCGAGGACAACCCTGACCGCACTACCGTGGTCGGGTGTTTGCCATTGTTGGTCTCACCAGCAATACGCAACCTCAAAGTGAACAAGATGTTGGTTGACGGTGGGGTCGGCCTGAACCTGTTCTCGCCTGTCGTGATCAAAAAGTGGCAAATCAATGATGGAGACCTCGAGGAAACGGGCACGTTTCAAGGGGTCAATCCGGGGAGGAGCCAGCCGAAGGGAAAGGTCACACTGCCCGTGACGTTTGGAGGAGAGTTGAACTACAGGACGGAGAGGATCGTCTTCGACATAGCCGAGATCCCTTTGCCCTACAACGGTATCCTCGGCTGCCCGGCACTAGCCAAGTTCATGGCGGCGTCACACTACGCCTACAACACACTAAAGATGCCCGGGCCGTTGACCATCATCTCCGTCCCCTTCGACAAGAAGGACACGCTGATCTGCGCCGACCAGCTCTACGGGGAAGCAGTTGTAGTGGCTGCCGCCAAGGCACCTGCTCCTGCCGCTGAAGCCCCGGGAGGGAAGAAGAAGCCCGACAAGACCTCTCGCACCCACTCCGGCAAGCGCACCTCCTCGGATTGTTGTGCTACCGTCGAGGACGTGCCAGAGAGCTCTACCGACAAGAGCAAGAGACCCAGGGCCGAGCGCAGACCAAGAAGGTGCCCGTCAAGGAGGATGGTGCGGGAGGAGCCTTCACCATAGGCTCCACCCTCGACAGCAAAAAGGAAGGCGCGCTCGTCACCTTCCCGCGGGCGAATGTCGACGTGTTTGCATGGCAAGCATCTGACATCCCCGGTGTTCCCAGGGAGGTGATTGAGCACCACCTAGCTGTCTGCCCCCATGCGCGGCCTGTTAAGCTGAAGGTCAGAAAGCAGGCTCTGGAGAGGCAGGAGTTCATCACAGAGGAGATCAGGAAGTTGGAAGCGGTAGGTTTGGTGAGAGGAGTGCTCCACTCGACGTGGTTGGCCAATCCGGTAGTGGTGCGCAAGGCGAATTGGAAGTGGAGACTGTGTATTGATTACACAGATATCAATAAGGCTTGCCCTAAGGACCCCTTCCCGTTGCCGGGCATCGACCATATTGTTGACTCCATGGCCGGGTGCGATCTGCTATCATTCCTCGACGCCTACTCAGGCTACCACCAGATCTTGATGATAAAAGACGATGAAGAGAAGACAACATTCATCACCCCATGTGAAATATGGAGGCCTACATGGATGACATAGTGGTCAAAACCAAGGACGGGCCAACTCTTGTGCAAGATCTGGAAGAGACATTTGCTAACCTACGCAAGATCAACCTCAAGCTGAACCCTGAGAAGTGTGTCTTCGGCATTTCGTCCGGCAAGCTTCTCAGGTTCTTTGTGTCATAGCGCGGGATCAAGGCAAACCCAGACAAGATCAAGGCTATTGAGCAGATCGAGGCGCCTAAGAGGATCAAGGATGTGCGTCGGCTCACCGACTGCGTTATCGCCATGAACCGATTCATCTCCTAGTCCGCCGAGCGTGCCCTTCCCTTCTTCAAAATCTTGAAGAAGGCAGGCCCAATAGAGTGGACCCTAGAAGTTGAGGCAGCATTGCAGGATCTGAAGAAATACCTTTCCTCCACACCAATACTGGTTGCGCCTAAACCACAAGAGTCGTTGCTGCTGTATCTGGCGGCGACGAATGAAGTGGTCAGCGCCGCACTGGTGGCATGGAGGGAGGTCGACGAGGAGGCAGCAATGGCGGCAGAACCAACGGATGGCAAGCCAAAGATTCCCCCAACAGGGCCTGGTGCCGACAAGGCGCGGCCCCGACAGAGTCTGGTGCCACCAAGGCAGTGCCCGGGCAGTCGAGTGAGGTGGTGCCGAAGAAGAAGATGATGCGGCACCCGGTTTACTTTGTCAGCTCCCTCTTGCAGGGGCTAGGTCGAGGTATTCCAGTGTGCAAAAATTGCTCTTCGGCCTCCTTATGGCCTCGAGGAAGCTACGTCACTACTTCCAAGCCCACGAGATCACTGTCGTCACCCACCTCCCGTTGCAACGGATACTACATAACCCAGACGCAACTGGAAGGATTGTGGAATGGGCCTTGGAGCTGTCAAGCTTCAGTTTAAAGTTTGAAAGTACCTCGAAAATTTAGAGCAGAGTCTTGGCAGAGTTCATCGCAGAATGGACCTCGATGCCTGACGAAGAAATCCAGGAGACCACTCTCCCCGGCGAGGAAGCAGACCGCAACTGGATCATGTACTTTGATGGGGCTTTCTCGCTGCAAGGCGCCGGTGCCGGTGTGCTGCTCGTCGCACCCACCGGAGAACACCTCAAGTACGTGATCCAGAAGCACTTCCCCAGGGAGATGTCCACCAACAACATTGCTGAGTATAGGGATTGCTTGCCGGTCTCAGGATCACGACAGACCTCGGGGTTAAGAAGCTCATCGTCAGGGGTGACTCACAGCTCGTTGTCAGGCAGGTCAACAAGGATTATCAGAGCCCATTGATGGAAGCTTACGTAGATGAGGTGATGAAGCTGGAGGAATGCTTTGACGGTATCCAGGCAGAGCACGTCCCCCGAGCAAAGAACGACATCGTCGATTACCTGTCAAAGCGTGCCGCATTCAAGCTACCTGTGGAACCAGGTACCTTTTTGCTCCGGTTAACTCAACCATCCGTCGAACCATCAGCGGGGCAGAATAAGTGGAGGAGATCAGGTCCCGGCAAGTATTTTCCTACCGAGCCCCTTGGGGCTGCAGGCAAGGGTGCTGCCGCGGACGCTGAGCCTGCCCAAGAGCAACTGGCTTCGGCAGGGCGTCAAGCCCTGGCTGTAGAGACAGCCGCACCCATGGCGGAAGAGATGCCTTTGGTCCTTGTTGTCGAGCCCCAGGCTCCGGCATGGGTGCAGCATACCGTCCAATTCCTCCAAACAAGGGAGCTTCCTAAGGAGCAGGAAGAAGCGGAGAAAGTAGCCCGTCGGTCTGCCCTGTACCAGTTCGTCGATGACGTCCTGTACCTGACAAGGCCGAACAGTGTGAAACTCAAGTGCATCCCCCGGGAGGAAGGACTGGAGCTGTTGGCGGAGATACATGGAGGCATATGTGGCTTCCACATAGGGTCGAGGGCCCTTGCCGGGAAGGCGTTCCGGCAAGGTTTCTTCTGGCCCACCGCCTCCGTGATGCGATGGCATTAGTAACGGCGTGAAGCGTGCTGGCCCATTCAAAGAAGCTTCATCAACCAGCCCAAGCCCTTCAAACAATCCTCTCTCTGCCATTCTCGGTCTGGGGGCTCGATATACTGAGCCCTTTCCCCCGTGCTGTCGGGGGCTTTGAGTACTTGTACGTTGCAATCGACAAGTTCACAAAGTGGTCGGAGGTGGAAGCAGTGAGGAAGGTGACTGCTCACCAGTCCGCCAAGTTCTTCAAAGGACTGGTCTGCCGTTTTGGTGCGCCAAACAGAGTCATCACCGACAATGGCACGCAGTTCACAAGCCACACCTTCATGCAGTACATCCAAGACCTTGGCAGCAAGGTCTGTTTTGCTTCCGTGGCACATCCACGGAGCAACGGCCAAGCGGAGAGGGCAAATTCTGAAGTGTTGCGAGGCTTGAGAACAAAGACCTTTGACAAGCTGCACAAGAGTGGAAGGCGCTGGATTGATGAGTTGCCGACGGTTCTTTGGTCGATCAGGACAACGCCAAATCGAGCCACCGGCCAGACACCTTTTGCCCTGGTATACGGGGCAGAAGCAGTTCTCCCCACGAAACTCATATACGGGTCACCTCGAGTGCTCGCTTATGATGAGCTTGAGCAAGAGCCGTCGCGCCAAGATGACGCGACGCTCCTTGAGGAAGATCCTCTTCGGGCGGCTGTGAGAGTGCACGCTACCAGCAAGCCTTGCGCCGCTACCATAGCCGCAAGGTTCATGCCCGAAGCTTTGAGGAAGACGACCTTGTTCTTCGGCGCGTTCAGTCGGCCAAGAATTCCGACAAGTTGACACCGAAGTGGGAAGGCCCTTATCGGGTAATGCAAGTCACCAAGCCTGGCGCAGTCCGCCTGGAGACCGAGGATGCCGTCCCAGTGAGCAACTCCTGGAACATCGAGCATCTTCGCAAGTTTTACCCGTAAGGCGCGGCTTGCCGGGCCTCCCGGCGAGCCAGCTTTTGTACAAGCTTTGCCGGCAAGGCATGTGACCCTTTATACAAAGCCAGGCGCAGACCCTGAGCATAAATAAATGAAGCACTGGCGCCCAAGTCATAGCATGCATGGTAGGTCGAGTCTCTTCCTCGGTTAGGGTTAATAGTGCTCAGCAGCGACTAACCCCTAGCTTAGAGGTCGACTGTGCGTCTATCTGTTCATCTTCTGTCCTTTTTTGGTACACAGGGTACATGAGCACTTCTGCTGAGCTACTTGGAAGAAAGGAAACGGACCGGCGTCCCGACCCCGACAAACTAGAGTTGCCGGGGGCTACAAACTCGAGGATCCGACCGCGGCAAGATAAGACTGCCGGGGGCTGCGGATCCAGATAAGTCTTTTTATCCCCTGTCATGCATTTCGAAACAGGACTGGGGCATGTGAAGCCTCGTTTTTATCTCTAGGCTGTCGTGCCCCCTTTTTTCCTATACCTAAGGATTATTTCCTGGGTCCGGATTTGGTTGTAGCCGCGGCGGCAAGGAGGTAGAACGAGGAGCCTGAAGCCCACTTCATCCTTGCCTCCGCCAAGAGCGCGAGAACGGTCGAATGGAGTGGGGGGAACGGCAAGGCCTGTTGCCGAGCGAAAAATGTTTATCTTAAACAATAACGAGGATTCGCTCCTTGTCGCGGGATTTACCCACGAACAAAAAGCCCGACAAGCATCCCTTTTTCATTAAAAGCATCCCATACAGGTACAGTTCATACGAAATGAAAAACATGGACAAAGGGGATTGCAAGCTTTAAATTTAACAAGGCCCGCAGGCTTACAGATTAAAAAAAGAGATAAGGTGCCCGTGATCCTTTTCTTGTCCCTCTTCTCAGGAGGCAGGTCAAGTAGGCGAGAGGGCAAAAGGGGCGCCTAGGTGAGCTACGAGCAGCAGAAAGCACCAAGAGAACACCTCGGTGGCCGCCCACGGACGGGCTGGTGATGACGGTACCGGAAAGTAGCTGGAAGACGAGTCGGCAGGACCAGCAGTACGCGATGAAGGCATCGGTGTCCGCGTACTCCGAGTTGACGGCCTTGCCGCCCGCCCTCTTCCTCTTCCGCAACCTCCCGACGCCAGCCGCCCAAGGAGACGGCCCCGAGAAGTTCAAGGAGCTGGCCACGCCCCCGGCAAAACCCTGCCGGAGGAGCGGCCAGGTGCAGATGCTGCTGCTGCCGCACCCGCCCAAGCGCGGGGCGTCCGATGCCTAGTCAGTCGTCCATGCTGTCCTCCTCGTCACTTTCGAACGAGGAAGAGCTTCCATCGTCGGAATCTCCATCAGAGGAGCTCTCCACGCAGCATTTCAGGCAAGTTCCAAACTCTCTGAAGACCTTGATGGAGAGCAGGTTGTCCTCCATTAATTTGAAGTAGAGAACGAGCCCCGCCGTCAGGCTGTGGATGCAGGCGAACGTCTTCCGTCCACGGTGAAGGTACATAACCCGAGGAGCCGGGAAGTCGATGTCAACCCGCATGCCCCCATTCCCACAGCCCCTCATGTGCAACCTGAGGGTCTGGGTGGGTCACGCTCCATCACCCGAGCAAACGGGGCGGGGAGACGACGACGACGCGGAGGCCGGCGCAGCCTGATGAAGAACTCGCAAGGCTGGTCTTCAACGTGGCCCTCCATCGGGAAGGGCATCGTTGGCAGGGGCAAGGTCGGCGTGCCGCCCCGTCCTCCTCTTCCCCGAGAGCTACAACCTCTGCCCCGGGCTCGCCCCTTCCTCCTTCCCCTCGCGGCCGGTTCCACCACCGCGGGCTCAGGAGGAGGAGGGCCTTGTTGTCGGCGACCACAGCCGCCACCGTCGAGGGACCAGGATTCCCCTTCTCCATGGCGGGTGAGAGGAAGAAGCAGAAGCAGGAGGAGATAGAAGATGGAAGAATGCGGGATGCCATCCCCCCTTCCCCCTCTTTATAAAGGAACGGGGTTGAGTCTCGGCCGCCCCGCTCGGCCAATCCAGACACCGGAGGTGCAGGGGATCAGGACTGACCCGCTGCCCCAACGAGCAACGGCCCGGTTTCTCGCCTCCACCGTTTGCCACCGCGAGCGCATGAAAGGCGCGTGGCGAGCGTGCGAAGCGAGGGGCGGCGGCGACCCCTCCCCACCCCATGATCGTGGGGAGTGGACGCCTTGAAGACCACACCCCGGCCCCGCTCATTAAATGAGCCGCGCCTCCACGCCTCCCTCTTTTGGCGGGAGGCGCGAGCAACCTCTTCTTGCGATATGGCGCATGCGTGTGAAACCGCCCCGCATGCCACCCGTCACGCCGCCCCTCCACACCGCGCCCGCGCGGTCGTGGGAAGCGGGCCTGCCAAGAGTCTTACCACGGTAAAAACCGCCCCACCTGCCCGCGCACCGTTTTGGGCCTAGCCCAACAACGTGTCGGCGCTTATGTGGCCCAGGCCCGGGCTCTGTCGGTGTACAAAAATAGGGGCACGCTTTTATACCCTTTTACATGCAGGCGGTCGGAGCCGCCCACGACCACACCAAGCGAGCAGGAGGTAAGCCAAGGTAAGGCCCAAGCCCAAGACAATCAAAGCAATGCCAAGGCCAAGACCACAAAGAGCAGAGGCGCGAGAGGTTCCCCGGCAAGACCCTTGCCGGGCGGCCTCAGCCCCAAGAAGACCCTTGCCGGGACAGCTCGCCCACCAGCAGAGCGAGCCGCCTTGAGCCCACGGCCCCCAGCGCCATCATCAACATGGGGCCAGGGCTCGAGAAGGCACCTCTGTGGTGGCATGCAGATCTTTGTGAAGACATATTCAAGATCAGATGAGGATTAGAAGACGATGATTCTCGGCAAGATCCCTACCAAGGAAGGCCACCAGACCCCCGGCAAGGTCCTTGCCGGGGACGACAGCACGCCACGACAAGACTCTTGCTGGGCCACCCGGCAAGTCCCTCGCCAAGGACGCCAGCGGGGCCACTGCCAAACCCGCGCCGGACAAGCTTCCACCACCGTTCACATGCAGCCGCCAGCCCAACCCTGGGCGGGCACCTGCGTGGCAACATGCAGCTCCCAGACAAACTCATCGAGCGCCTATGTGGCGGCATGCAGATCTTCGTGAAGGCTCCGCCACCGCTCCACATCAGCTGCCTGGCTGCCTACATGGCACCATGCACCTCACTGACCAGGGCGCGTGTCAAGGCTAGGAGGAGCGGCGACGGACGGGACGGGCCTCACCCCCGTCCCCAATAAAGCAAGGGGACACCTAAGCTACGCATTAAATGCGTCTTGTCCTGTAATACGGGCGATAAGCTCAGAGCACTGTACGCCTTTCCACCTCCTGTGTGTCACTGTGGTAGCCCCTTTCAACTATAAAAGGAGGCCCATGGCATACTGGGGAAGGATTCGGCTCTTTCAAACCATGCACTGACCACAGCTAGTTCGAGAGCTCAAGAACTCTCAGACATACACCCACCAAAGCAGGACTAGGGTTTTATGCATCCTCGCGGCCCGAACCTGGGTAAACGATCCCTGTGCTTTCTACTAGCCCTGCTCTCCTCGCAACCCTGCGCCCCGACAACCGTAGTAGGGATTCTTGTGATCCCATAGGCGTCGTTCCACAACGACAGATTTACACTGCTGTCGATAGGGGTAGACTAGTAACTTCAATCAGACGTGACACGACGGCCTCTGAGCCCATTCAGACACGGTGGATGCCAAACGTGGGCGGCAAAACACATTTGATTCAAGCTTGTCCTAAAGACATGTGTCTCTCCCTCCATTTCCCCATTCATCCATGGTGGGCGGGAAAACAAACTCTCCTCATCCGAAATCGATGTAGGCTAATATTTTAAATAGGGGCAGATGTGTAACTTCCCTCAGACGTGACACAACTGCCCTACCTGTCAGCCCCGTCCACACACCACGGGCGCCAACCGTGCACGGCCAAACACCCTCTCCTCGCCCGAAATCGTTACCGGTAAATATTTGGGAGATGCGAGATTACCGTCCTATCCCCAACCGACGGTGTTGTCTGAAATTTTAAAAGGGGGATAAGTTCGTAACTTTCCCACATTTCAGACAAGCGCGTCCCAAAGTTTGAGATCCCCCCTCCCCCTCCATTTCCACATTCATACACCGTCGGCGCCACGTCAACCTCCCCATTGCGACCAGCCTCCTCCGTCCGCCACCCCATCCTCCACCTTGCCGGAGCCGCTACCCCTACCCCGTCGTCCACTGCAAGAGATGGACGTCTCTCATCCACGGCCCCGGACCAGGATCCTTTCATCGCGTCGTCTCGCTTCATCGGCGCCATCGTCCGCCTTGCCGTTGCCGCTCCTACGACCGCCTCGTCCACGACAATAGTATTTATCCCCCGACCTGGCCGTCTGCCATCTAAAGTCTTCTTCCCCGCTACCGACACCCATCGCACCCGCAGCACCCTCAACGTATCAGCAGGGGCCTACACGGCATCGCAAGAGAGGTGGTACTCTTCCATATGTGCTTAAGTTATTGATCTCACCTGGAAAATAGATCTTAAATTGTTTACTGTACTTTTCTTGTCCGTACCAAATCATAGTGGCTAGTTGAATGCAAACATTGGTTGCGAAGTAGCTTTGTCCGGTTTGCACCTTTAGATCCGATATGTCACATCACTATACTAGTAAATCTTATGGTTTCCCCCCTTTATATTCACTACCATCATCATAGGTGCTTCACTACTTCTTGTCGTGCTAGCACTGCTCCTCAATACCTCAACCCATCAAGCGAAACAACATGCCACTCATAATTCCAAAGCTTACGTGTTGAAATACGAATCTGATATGATTAGCTTGACGCTCGGCGTCGCCGTGATCGTACAGCGGCTCCGTACTGTGTTCGTCATCCGCTAGTTCACCCTGCTCTATCACTGGATCTATGTGGTCGTCGTTTCCTCCGGAGTCGATCGGGGTATTATTTTTTCTTGCGCTGTTATCGCTGTGTTTGCCGAGGCGGGATTTGGAGCGGCGCCTACGCCGCCGCTTTGGTTGCTTCTCGAGGGAGTTATCCTTCGCTGCGTCCTTTCGTTCCTCGTCATTATTTTCTTTGGGTGTATCCACCATGTATATGTCATGTGATGAAGTGGCGGTCCAGCGCCCTGTGGGCGGTGGTTCCTGTTCGTCTCCTGCATCGTTCTCCATACCATCGATGTCTTCGGAGTCCAAGTAGAGCATGTCGGTTAAATCATCGACAGTGGCTACTAAGTCGGTGGTGGGTGGGGAGTCAATTTCTTCGTCATCCGCATCCCATTCTAGCCGGACGTAGTCCGGCCAAGGTTCTCCTGACAAGGAGAGAGACCTTAACGAGTTTAGCACATCGCAGAACGGCGAGTGCTGGAAGATATCCGCGGAGGTGAACTCCATGATCGGCGCCCAATCGGATTCGATAGGCATGGGCGCAGGCGGTTCGTAGTCCGTGGCCGGAGATGAATCCAGTGGTTCGGCGTCACGGATCTCGTGAGGGGTAAGGTCAGTATTCGGCTCTATCGCCACTGAGAGTGCGGCCTCCAAGGCGGGGTCTATCCGCCCGTCCTCGGGTAGAGCAATCTTCTCCGGATTGAAGGCCAGGGTAGTTGCTGGTGTGATCTCTCGAACATTGTCCGACGGCAGAGCTACATCAGGCTCGTCGTGATCGTGCGGCACACCTGGCATGGGCTCGAATCCGTCGAAGATCAAGTCTCCGTGGATATTGGCAGTGTAATTCAAGTTTCCACACCTGACTTGGTGGCCAGGGGCGTAGCTCTCGATCTGCTCCAGACGGGCAAGCGAGTCGGCCCGAAGTGCGAAGCCGCCAAATATAAAGATCTGTCCGGGGAGGAAGACCTCACCCTGGACCGCGTCGTTATCGATGATCAAAGGAGCCATCAAGCCTTACAGTGACGGCATAGTGGAACTCTCAATGAAAGCACCAATGTTGGTGTCAGAACCGGCGGATCTCGGGTAGGGGGTCCCGAATTGTGCGTCTAAGGCGGATGGTAACAGGAGGCAGGGGACACGATGTTTACCCAGGTTTGGGCCCTCTCGATGGAGGTAATACCCTACTTCCTGCTTGATTGATCTTGATGATATGAGTAGTACAAGAGTTGATCTACCACGAGGTCATAGAGGCTAAACCCTAGAAGCTAGCTTATGGTCTGATTGTTGTCGTCCTACAGACTAAACCCCCCGGTTTATATAGACACCGGAGGGGGCTAGGGTTACACAGAGTCGGTTACAAGGAAGGAGATCTACATATCCGTATCCCCAAGCTTGCCTTCCACGCCAAAGAGAGTCCCATCCGGACACGGGACGAAGTCTTCAATCTTGTATCTTCATAGTTCAACAGTCTGGCCAAAGGATATAGTCTGGCTGTCCGGATACCCCCTAATCCAGGACTCCCTCAGTCCCACTTGAGTTTCCAAATGCATGTTGCGACATATAGAGAGACAATAGAATTGCATTTCTTTGTCACTTGTGGACTGTACTTTCTTGTCCATACCAAATCTTAGTTGTTATTTCAAAGCAAACATCAGTTGCTAACTACCCTTTGCGCGGTTTGCATCTTCAGATATGCCATCCCACTGCCACAATCAACACTATACTCATCATGCTTGCAGTTTCCCCATTTTATGATGACCACGATCAGCCTACGTGGTTTGTGTCGTAATAGCACTGCTCCACCCATCGAGCTAAACAAGCTTAGTTGTACAAATTCAAATCTGATATTATGCTGATATTAGTAAAAGCGAGAGATGTTTAATTGGTCGACTAAATGTTCCTACTTCAGTTTTGAAATGCATGTGAGCCACATATGGAGAGACCGGAAGGAATAGTATTTCTCTGTGCGCTCGGTTCATCATGGGTGGCCTCCGACATTGTATAAAAGACCTGTAATATCTTCAATCTGCTTGCTCTTCCGCTCTTCTTTAATATGATCCTCTTCTCTTGCGATCGATTTGGTCGATCGAGTTATTCTCCTTAGTATATTTTGAATCATCGGTCAGTCGACTTGTTCTTCTTTACTATATGTTGAAGCTGTCATCTGTGAAGTATCATCACTTCTGGATCTCTCATATTTTGAGTAGTAGGCCACATTATATTAATGCACACTCCAAACTACAGCATGCATGGCACCTCTTAGAAGAATTGCAGAGATAGCACAAAGGGGTTTACAGGGAGGAAGTATTGGATTAGAATCACTTCTGCATTACAAAGATAATCTCACTTGTTTTTATGCTTTCATGCATGTCAGGTATTGAACATTATCAAAATTAATATGAGAATGGGTGCACGAGAGGAATATTGCAGAACAATCCACTGGCTAACAAACTTGGTATGGTGGAGGATGGCCTATCTTATTCACCCATCAAGGTGCATGCTCTAACTTGGCAAGGTTGTATTGGTCGCAGATATTTTGCATCTGACCTCTTGCATTACTCCTACTTTGTTACACCATCTGCTTAGTTTAAGCATCATATATGAGTATATGCCATACCTATCCATTTTCTATACCTATTCCATGTGTCGTCATACTGTGTTTTTCCAGTCAAATGTTGTTCTTTCGTAATAGATGTCCAAAAGGAAGAGGGTGAGTGCAGATCCTCAAGGAGTACAAACTAGGTATTTGGAAAAGGCAGTGATACCTGTTAAATCAGATAGATCAGCAGCCACAGAAAACACATGCCCAACTATAACAGACTTTACCCTACTCCAGTGGCCAAACCCCTATTAGAACTGCTGAGAGCCCAGCGTCAGGTACTGTCTATGATATCAATTCAAAATTTGAACTCCTAAATTTCTGCATGTGCCTTACCTTCTCTCTTGTATGAAAACTAATTTCAGATGAATCTCCTTGCTCAAAGGATCATTGGATCTCACGACAATACTGGACTCTGCATTGCTCTTGTCAGTACCTCTTGCCCTTTGTCAACATACTTACACTCATTGCTGTTTGATTATGTAGCATCACTGTAAATGTTCGCTTCTTTATCCTCCCTTTGCTTGAAATTACAAGATCTATATTTACTCTTAGATAAATGTAGAATTAACACAATGGTTATGAAGTTTTGGATTTCTCATGTAAGTACCTGTTGTCATGTACTGCCTCTGTATCGAATTAATTGTTGATCAATTGGATGTATTTAGAACTTAATAGTGCTAGATACATCCATTTGAGCGACAAGTAATAACGGACGGTGGTGGTATTACTATACATGCATCGCGAGATAGTTGATTGTCTAGCATCTTATCTGCCCTGCCCTCCACTTTCTCCAAATTATCATATCTACATTTACTCTTACCAAAATGTTGAATAAAGCCAATGCCACTACACACGTTGATGTCTGCATTCCTCTTGTCAGTACCTTTTGCCTTGTAACGTTGTACTTAATTAATTGCTATTTGATTATGTATCATCAGTCTGCACCTGAGCTTCATTATCCTCTATTTCTTCCAATATTATTTGATCTATATTTACTCTTTACAAAATATAGAATAATGGCAACGCTTATAAAGAATTTTCTTTGGGGAATTTATTGAATTATCCTTCCATCAACATGGAGAAGGGCTTTGTCCAGCCCGTGTTAACATGTAATGTAAGTTCATCCTTCTCAAGCCTTCAAACTTTGTTCTAGTATAGATTTGGACAGGCATCATTTCCTCCACTACTGTTTACATCGGATTGGATATTTGCAACAACTACCAGTTTTAAATTGTAGTTTTAAAAACATGTTCCTAATGCAGAACAGATCCATTTATTTGCTTATATAATTGTGAAACCTGTTACGTGTCTCCTTGTTTCTCTTTCAGAGTCGTATCTCTTATGCCAGGCAGAACTATAGGAAAGATAGTGAGCCAAACCATCTTGAGGACAGCGATATGACCCCAAGGTTCTGTCTTGATGAAGATAGTGAGTTGAAGCTACTCACCAGCAGGTGTGAGACAACCTCTGTGCAGTCGCTGCCTCAATTAGTTCGACTTCTTCAGTCTCAACTTAAAGCGAAAAGGCTTGCTTCAGCTCAGCTCCGACTTGAAGTCAAAGATGTAATGAAGATGTTAGGGGACTGCTTTCCGCACTATGGTGCCATACAGCTAGGGATGAAGCATCTATCGTTGACACAACTAAGGTATCATCAACTTGTTCGGCTGCTTGCGGGGCCCGACCTTGCCAGGTCTAGTGCCTTCTGAAGTGCTCTCAGTTTTGTATATTCTTTTGTCGGCGCGTTTATATGCACCGGTGGCGACCTTTGATGCCCAGTGTATGTAATCCGCGGTCATGTTGTGCTTTATTATCACCGGTAGCGAACTTTGATTCCCAGTGGATGTAATATGCCGTAATTTCTTTATTGTATAGTCTAGGTTTATTCTATGGTCGGTATGTTGTAATTTAGGCTGGAAGGTTCAGTGGATCTCAGTGTTGTCGGTCTTCAGGCCGACCCGTTACTCATATGGGCCAAAACGTGGGCCTATAATCATCTTGGGCCATTAGCAGGTCTAAACCTATAGTAGTTTCCCGCCTTTAACAGGCCATGGGCTACATATTTACTGTAGTGACACCGGGCCTCCTACGGTGCGTAGAAACAATGGGCCTTCTACGGTCCGTAGAAACAATGGGCCTTCTACGGGCCGTAGAAACAATGGGCCTTCTACAGGCCGTATCATCAATGGGCCTTATACGGGTCGTATGATCGATTGGCCAAACATGGGCCAAAAATAGACCGCATTATGGCCGTAAACGGGCTAGAGTTGGAGTCGTTCGTACATGGGCCGTGCATAACGGGCTGTCGTTAATAGGCCATATTTGATGACACTATGAAAATGGCCCAACGTATTTACGGGCCACAAACGGGCAGACTGTAACCATGGGCTGAACTTGGCCCACAAGCAGAAAATGGCAGTAACGGGTCGTAAGTAACCGAATGCTGGAAATGATCCCAAGAATAAATGCGCCCTGAGAAGGCCGAAAGATAACATGGGTTGCAAACAGGCCAATGGATTAATGGGCCGTTAATGGGTATAAAGTGATACACTGTTCATTACGGGCCAGCTTCACCACATGCCGTTAATGGGCCAAGAGTTACAAAGGGCCTCATATAGGCCGAAAGATGTCATGGGCCATACATGGGCCGAACTTAAAATGGGCTGGAATCATATTGGACGGCCCAGATGACGCTACCTGGCCTAATTCGGATAGGTCGTAACGAGCCCTGGGTTAGCGGGCTGTAAATGGGCTATATGCGAACAGGCCTTTAACACGCTTTCCGTGGGCCCGCCCGCCACCTTTTGACCAAGTCAAACAAGCCGGCCTTTTCACATGAATGGGCCTTTGTTCGGCCGTGCCATGTGTCGACATATCATAGGCGCCGTCGGTCCAATGAGTGGATGACATCTGTCACAACGGTGAGCCGACACGTGTTTCCTCCAGCCAATGATGATTTTACACGTGGAAAATCCCCATTGGTCGGGTCTATTAGCGGGTTATCGGATCCAAAACCAGACCCGATAGCTTAACGGCGTTCCGTTAAGATGGATGCCACGTGTCGGTCACCCTTGGCGAAAGCACTTCTGTGACGCGCGATTTATCGTCATGGAAGTGGACACTTCCGTGATGATAATTTTGGTAATGTCATGGAACACTTCTATGACAAAGACATGTATGACTATCTTGATTACGTCATAAACCGTCATGGATGTACATGCATGACAAAAAACGCGACCTACTGTGACAAACACGTATCATCACGGAAGTGTATTTTTTTTGTAGTGTCACGAGCCACCGGGGCCCTGAGCCTCAGGAGGCTCTTGGGGTCCAGGTGGCTCTTTGAGGACCGTCTCCATCTCCGCCAGGAGCGCGTGGTGCCTAGCCTCCTGAGCTGCCAGGATGCTCCGCAGGTTGCGCTGGAAGGCGAACGCCATGCTCGGCAGGCCAAAAGTCATGCGAACGTAGCTGTGAGGTGGGCCCTCGCAACGGCCCACGCGCGAAGGCCAGAGAAGCTCCTGAGATGCGGCCCTGTTGAGCCCTGGGATGTCGATGCAGACGCGCAGCCCGCCATCCTTGCCTGGATGGGGAGCCGCGCTAGGTGAGCGGCGGTCGCCGCGCATGGCTCTTGCATCCTGCAGTTCCTGAGTGGTTTTGGCAATGAACTCCTAAGCATCGGGCGCTCCTCGTCCGGTATCTTCCTGAGGAAAACGTGCTACGAAGCATGCCTCCACGTGGTGCCCAAGCGCCTCCCTCGTGACGCAGGCAAGGTCGGAGGCCCTCCAGAAGAGAACCCCCGAGCCCTGCCTGAGGAGGGCGTCGGGCGCGCCTTCCTATGTGACAGAGGGAGGCGCCCCAGGAGTGGGCGCTGATCCTGACGTGGCTCCACTTGCGGCGCCGCTCTCCTAAGGCCCTAAGCGGAGTAGTTGCTTCTTCTTCTTGGGGACGACCTCAGGAGGGTACAGTGCTGCATTGCTGTCGGGGTCATCGATTGACGCTGCTTGGAAGGCGCGCTCGAGGGAGCACACCGCATCTCTTTCTTTGCAGGGGACTGTGATGATCCCGCTGCTTCCTAGCATCTTGAGGACGTTGTAGCCGTGGTGTGTCACCGCCATGAACTTGGCCAGGGCCGGTTACCCGAGGATGGCATTGTATGGTAGACGGATGTGGGCGACGTCGAAGTCGATGAGCTCGGTGCGGTAGTTGTCGCGTTATCCGAAGGTGACAGGGAGGCGGGCCTGCCCTATCGGTGTGGTGGAACCATCGGTCACTCCTGAGAAGGGCTTGGTAGGATGAAGCTGATCGTAGGGCACTTGAAGGCTGTCGAACATCTTGACGGACAGGACGTTAAGCTCTGCGCCGCCGTCGATGAGGGTCTTGGTGACTTGCACGTTGCTAATGACGGGTGAGCAAAGCATCGAGAGGGCGCCAGCGGTGTCCGCGCACTTGAGCTGATCTGCCGAACTAAAGGTGATGGCGCACTTGGACCACCTAAGCAGGCATGTGGCCTCGAGCCTGGGGAGGACTGCGTTCATCTCGCGAGCAAACTGCTTGAAGATTCGCTGAGAGGCTGGGGCTTGAGCTCCGCCCAGGATGCAGGTGATAGCCCATGGCTCCTGGAAGCCCCCAGCCCCCTCGTCCTAATGGCGTTAGTTATTCCTTCTTGGTGGTGGCGGTAGTGGAGGAAGGCCAGCATTGCCCCGCGAGGCTGGTCTTGCCAGCGGTCCTCATGAGGCTGATCCCTCCAGGCGCCCTCGCGAGGCTCGTCTTGCCAGCAGTCCTCACAAGGCCAGTCACGCCACTCCTGGCAAGGGCCACGGTCGTCCCAGCGTCCTCCGCCACGTCCTCCTCCTCGGCCGTAGCCCCGGTCATTGTGCTTGGGGCATCGACTGAGGCGTCCATCTCGAATGGCCCTGAGCTCTTGACAGTCGTTGGTGTTGTGGCTGTGAACGTTGTGGAAGGCACAGAACGGCTGGCTGCTCTTGGATGACTCGGGCTGGTCGCAGCCGCGCTTCGTGTCCGGCTCCGCCGCAAGTACGGCCACTCCCTTGCACTTCATGTCCTTGGCCTTGGCTTTCTTCTCCTCCATGTCGGCAGCTGGGAGCTCGAGAAGGGAAAGGCGCCCTTCCTCAGCCCTTGCGCACTTGGTCGCCAGGTTGAACAACTCCAAGGACGTGCACAACTCGTCGTGGATGGCGAGCTCCTACTTCATCTTGACGTCACAGACGCTATTGGAAAACACGGAGATGATGGCCTCGTCCGTCACCTTGGGGATCCTTAGGCGAACATTGTTGAAGCGCTGGATGTACTTCTGGAGGGTCTCCCCTGGTTGCTGCTTGACACGGCGCAGGTCACCCGCGGCCGGAGGGCGGTCGCAAGTGCCCTGGAAGTTGGCGATGAAGCGGTCGCGCATCTCGTTCCAGGAGGAGATGGAGCCTGGAGGCAGGTTCAGGAGCCATGAGTGGGCACCATCCTTGAGAGCCATGGGGAACCAGTTCGCCATGACTTTTTCGTTGTCGTTGGCCGCCTCGATGCTCAGCTCGTAGAGCTGCAGGAACTCCGCGGGGTCGGGGGTGCCGTCGTAGCGTGGAGGCAGGTCTGGCTTGAACTTGCCTGGCCATGCGACACTACGCAGCTCAGGAGTGAAGGCGCGGCAGCCTGCGGTGGCCACCAGGACCCTTTGCTGATGTGGAGCCTGGCCTTGATGCCCGCGCACCACCACTGCAGGCGGCGCGCGGTCTTTTCGTAGTGGTGCTGGGAGCGCGGGAGCATTTTCTTGTGGACGAGGAACTTCTTGGCAGCTTCCTTCCTCGCGCACATGTTGGCGCCAGGACACCGTGTTGGTGCGGAGGTGGTGGCGCTCCATGAGCCACGTCGCCCACAGCCTGCGGAGGGCGAGGCAGCGAGGGGAGCGCGAGGGAGCCTGCGGCGGCGAGCGAAGCTTAGCGTCTGGTCCAGCCAGTCCTCGTAGAGGTCGTCGGCGGGGCGGTAACGCAGGAGTTCGCGTGCCATGCACAGCGCGGCCTGCGCGTCCGTGGGAGCGCGATGAGTGTGAGACAACGAGCCAGCTAGGGTCAGCGATGGAGTGGTAGTGCGGCCGTCCCGCCGCACCGAGGGGTGTAGCAAGGACACTTGCTGCTCGTTTACCGCCAGGCCGGTTGCAGCATTGGTGGCAGGTGATGGAGAACAACGGGGAGGCCCGCCGACGGGAGCCGTCTGAGCAACGCGGGCGGCAAGGGCGGCCTGGCGCTCAGCGCGAGCTCGGCGAGCGTCTGCCATGGAGACGACAAAGCGATGGGACGTGGATCGAGTGAAGGAAATCTTCGGCGCACCCCTACCTGGCGCACCAAATGTCGGATTTCGGGTTCCGACAAAACCCTTGAGGTTCGAACACTGCGGTGCGGACGAAGATTTCCCCCTACCTAATCATACCCTCAACCTTGCCGCAATCTCAAAGCCTAGCTCGACGAACTCGCAACACAAGAGACACGAGATTTATACTGGTTTGGGCCACCGTTGTGGTGTAATACCCTACTCCAATGTGGTGTGGTGGATTGCCTCTTGGGCTGAGGATGAACAATACAAGGGGAAGAACAGCCTCCTGAGGAGAGGTGTTCTTGTGCTTGGTGGGTGTGAGGATGATCTGAATCAGTTCCAGCTGAGTTGCCTCCTACGGTGGTGGATAGTCCTATTTATAGAGGCCATGGTCCTCTCCCCAAATATTGAGCGGGAAGGGACCAACAACGGCCAAATTCGAAGGGAGACAACTGGTACAAGTTATCTTGACTAAAGGTGGTCTTCGCCTACCAAAGGCTCTGGTAGTGACGTCGTTTTGGGATCCACGGTGACCTCCATCCCGCCGTCCTGCTGGTCTTGGTCTTGTTGCATCGATATGGAAACCTTTGCCTGATGCCTCGGTACTCATCGCCGGCGCTTGCCTCCTTAGCACCAAAGAGGAAACGAGGACACTGTGCGCGCTGGCGCTCGCCTAGCCTTGGTCGTCATGGCTTACGTCATTGGAACCTCGCGAGGTTCGCCTTGCCTTGATCTCTCTGCCCCTCACGAGCTAGCTTGGTGAAGCTGCACCCGAGGAGGTCTTGTGTCGTCCGCCTCGCGAGGCTTGGCCCCTCGAGAGGGTCTTGAGCGTTTGTTGGTGAAGACGGGTCGTACTGGGCCGCGAGTGGAGCCACGCCGTGGGCCGCAGGCAGGCAAGTCTGGGGACCCTCGTTCCCAGAACGCCGACACCTTTTGAGAGGGACACACATCAATCATGAATTTATTAGAATACTCTATGTGCTTCACTTATATCTTTTGAGCTAAGCAGTTTACTCTAGTGCTTCACTTATATCTTTTTAGAGCACGGCGGTGGTTTTACTTTATAGAAATTGTTGAACTCTCATGCTTCACTTATATTATTTTGAGATTCTTAGACAGCAAGGTAATTTGCTTAGGTTATGAAATTAGTCCTAATATGATGGGCATCCAAGAGGTATATAATAAAAACTTTCATATAAAGAGCATTGAATGATGATAAGTTTGATTCCTTGCATTTGTTTTGAGATATAAAGATGGTGATATTAGAGCCTTGCTAGTAAGTAATTGTGGATTAGTAGAAATACTTGTGTTAAAGTTTGTGATTCCCGTAGCATGCACGTATGGTGAACCATTATGTGACGAAGTCGGAGCATGATTTATTTTTTGATTGTCTTCCTTAAGAGTGGCGATCGGGGACGAGCGATGGCCTTTTCCTACCAATCTATCCCCCTAGGAGCATGCACGTAGTACTTTGTTTTGATGGCTAATAAATTTTTGCAATAAGTATGTGCGTTCTTATGACTAATGTTGAGTCCATGGATTATACACACTCTCACCCTTCCACCATTGCTAGCCTCTCTAGTACCGCGCAACTTTTGCCGGTGCATTAAATCCACCATATACCCTTCCTCAAAACAGCCATCATACCTACCTATTATGGCATTTTCATACCCATTCCAGGTTATATGGCCATGCAACTTCCACCATTCCGTTTATTATGACACGCACCATCACTGTCATATTGCTTTGCATGATCGTAAGATAGCTAGCATGATGTTTTCATTGCTTGTCCATTTTTTGATGTCATTTGCTACGCTAGATCATTGCACATCCCGGTACACCGCCGGAGGCATTCATATAGAGTCATATCTTGTTCCAGTATCAAGTTGTAATTCTTGAGTTGTAAGTAAATAAAAGTGTGATGATCTTCATTATTAGAGCATTGTCCCATGTGAGGAAAGGATGATGGAAGCTATGATTCCCTCACAAGTTGAGATGAGTTTCCGGACTTTATAAAAAATAAAAGAGGCCACAGAAGCCCAAATAGAAAAAGGCCAAAGAATCCCAAACAAAAAAAGAAAAAAATGAAAATGAAAAAAATGAGAGAAAAGAGAGAAGGGACAATGTTGCTATCCTTTTTCCACACTTGTGCTTTGAAATAGCACCATGTTCTTCATGATAGAGAGTCTCCTATTTTGTCACTTTCATATACTAGTGAGAATTTTTCATTATAGAACTTGGCTTGTATATTCCAATGATGTGCTTCCTCAAATTTCCCTAGGTCTTAGTGAGCAAGCAAGTTGGATGCACACTCACTTAGTGTAGGACCTTGAAGTATGTCTAGAGGGGGGGGTGATTAGACTACTTGACCAATTAAAAACTTAACAATTTCTCAATTTTAGACTTTGGCAGATTTTAGCTATCTTTGAACAAGTCAAGCAATCTTCATGCAATTCAAGCAAGCATGCAAAGAGTATATAGGCAGAGGAAATTAAAGC
Source organism: Aegilops longissima (assembly GCA_021605205.1). Classification (NCBI taxonomy): domain Eukaryota; kingdom Viridiplantae; phylum Streptophyta; class Magnoliopsida; order Poales; family Poaceae; genus Aegilops; species Aegilops longissima. Next base: position 489,648,613 of record CM038677.1, on the reverse strand, counting down.
ATGCAACTTGCAAGAATGTAAAGGGAAGGGTTTGGAGAATTCAAACGCAATTGGAGACACGGATGTTTTTGTCGTGGTTCCGATAGGTGGTGCTATCGTACATCCACGTTGATGGAGACTTCAACCCACGAAGGGTAACGGTTGTGCGAGTCCACGGAGGGCTCCACCCACGAAGGGTCCACGAAGAAGCAACCTTGTCTATCCCACCATGGCCGTCGCCCACGAAGGACTTGCCTCACTAGCGGTAGATCTTCATGAAGTAGGCGATCTCCTTGCCCTTACAAACTCCTTGGTTCAACTCCACAATCTTGTCGAGGCTCCCAAGTGACACCTAGCCAATCTAGGAGACACCACTCTCCAAGAAGTAACAAATGGTGTGTTGATGATGAACTCCTTGCTCTTGTGCTTCAAATGATAGTCTCCCCAACACTCAACTCTCTCTCACAGGATTTGGATTTGGTGGAAAGAAGATTTGAGTGGAAAGCAACTTGGGGAAGGCTAGAGATCAAGATTCTTGTGGTTGGAATGGAATATCTTGGCCTCAACACATGAGTAGGTGGTTCTCTCTCAGAACTGGTAAGTTGGAAGTGTAGGTTTGTTCTGATGGCTCTCTCCACGAATGAAGAGGAGGTGGAGGGGTATATATAGCCTCCACACAAAATCTAACTGTTACACACAATTTACCAAACTCGGTGGGACCGAATCATCAAACTCAGCTGGACCGATTTAGTAAACCTAGTGACCGTTAGGGTTTTCGGTGGGACTGACATGAAACTTGGTACGACCGATATGGTTAGGGTTAGGGCATAATGTAATCTCGGTGAGACTGAATTTGGTAATTAGCTAACCAGAGAGTTGGTCAGGTAAACTCGATGGGACCGATTCGCTCTTTCGGTGAGACCGAAAAGTTACGAAAGGGAAACAGAGAGTTTACATTGCAATCTCGGTGGGACCGATCGCTCACTTGTTAGACCGAAGCGTTACGAAGGGAAACAGAGATTACAATCCCATCTCGGTGAGACCGAGATCCCTATCGGTGAGACCGATTTGCCTAGGGTTTGTGGAAGTGGCTATGACATTTGAACTTCGGTGGCGCGGATAGAAAGAATCGGTAGGGCCGAGTTTGACTTTAGGTTTAGGTCATATGTGGATGTGAGAAAGTAGTGGAGGGTTTTGGAGCATATCACTAAGCACATGAAGCAAGAGGCTCATTAAGCAACACCTCATCCCTCCTTGATAGTATTGGCTTTTCCTATAGACTCAATGTGATCTTGGATCACTAAAATGTAAAATGTAGAGTCTTGAGCTTTTGAGCTTGAGCCAATCCTTTGTCCTTAATATTTTGAGGGATCCACTTTCATCATCCATGCCATGCCATTCATTGAGCTTTCCTGAAATATTTGTCTTGGAATAGCATTAGCTCAATGAGCTATATGTTGTTATGAATTACCAAAACCACCTAGGGATAGTTGCACTTTCAATCTCCCCCTTTTTTGGTAATTGATGACAACATATAGATCAAAGCTTCGACAAATGATAATAAGATTGAAAAACATTGTCGCTTGAGAGGTATGTGATAAGCAAGAGCTCCCCCTAAATTTTTGCATATTTTAAGATCTTTGGATTGCAAATGCACAAGGAATTAGGCTCATGGGTTACTCTTCCATGTCACATACATCTTGGTGGAGCGCTCAAAATAATAAAGATTGAATACATGCACTCATCACCAAGCAAAGTGAATGATCATATAAGGATAAGTAAGATAATAACATATAACAAGCATAAGTGTAGCTTATGATCAAACACATGATCATCAATGTCTCACAGGTAATTGCATAGTATCTCAAGCAATCAAAAGCAAACAAAGTTAAACCAAGAAGACAAGAGAGAACAAAAGCAGCAAATCTCTCTCTCGAAGCCTATGATCAATACATTTTTCTCCCCCTTGGCAACAAGTTACCAAAAAGTTCCTAGAAAATGCATATGACTATATCGTCTCTCAGGCTTGGTCTTCAGGTGGTGGTGTCCGGAGAACTCCAATAACGAGGGCTTCAGTCGATGTAGAAGGAGCTGAAGGAGTTGGTGCTAGAGCTGGTTGCGCTGGAGCTGTAGCTGGAGCTGATGAAGTGACTCTGGTGACTGGTACTGGCTCTGCAGCTGATCTCTGAGCTCGAGGCACTCTGGCAAATGCATCCGTTGTTTTCCCGCCCTTCCTCTCCTGCATGTCATCCTGTAGCTGCTCCACAGCTGACTGAATCACAGTTACTTTGACATCAAGATCATAGATTTTTTGTTCCATGATTCTTTCCAGGCTCTCCTGGTTTTGAGTTAGGGTGGCCAACCCCTTCCCAATCCGTAGAGTTGATGCTATCAAGTAACCAAGCTGCTCCTGCTTGTTCTTCAGAAAGTACTCAGATGCCTCTGCTTGAGTTGGCATCTTGGCAGCCTTCTCTTTCCTTGCCTTTTCCTTCTTCTCTTGGGCTTGTACTGATGATGGTTCATTCTCAGTCATGACAACTTGATTGTCCTCAAATTCAGGATAGAGAACCAAGTGTTCCTTATCCAATGATACTTCCTGTGCCCATCTTTGAGTTAATCAACTCCTGAATCGTGGGGCATATCCACATCTCCTCTTTTGGTCTGCTGCTGTCCTCTTGATAGTTTCAACTATGAGGCTCATGACCTTGAATTTCTGGGCACATCAAAATGTGAAGCAAATTAATTGCATGCCCTCCGATCATGTTGTGGTCACCTGATTTGGGAAACAGAGTGTGCCTTAGGATCCAGATTGATCGTAGGCAGCCCCGACGAAAGAAAATGAACTGATCCAAACTTGAAAGTCTCAAGTGCATCATCGGGGATCTCCTTGTACATCTGTGACATTGAGTTATGATCCATTTTCTTCTTGGCATAAATGTTCAAGTCATTTTCACTCTCCTTGGGGCATTGATCGACTTGCCCATTCCTCTATGGTTGATTGGTATCTCGTTCCTTCGACATCCAAACTATCCTGCCATCTGGATAGAAATGTCTTGTGGACTAGAATTGCATAATGAGCTCGTCATTCCAGGTTTGTGAGCTTACGCCCAACAAAATCTGCAACTCCACACGCACTGAAGCTGTCATACACTCCAAGATAGTGTTCTGCATTCTCCTGAATGTAGGTCCAGTCGACCCACCTCATATCACAAACTATGGGCTTCTTATCCAATAGGATGGTCTCATAGAAGTCCTGCTCCTCCTTGGTGTGGAACCTGTAATCTACAGCAGTCCTTCTCCTGGTGGCATATGGATCAGACTCTCTCCATAGACTCAACCCTAGATCTCTCCTGATCTTCATGTTCTCAGCCACAGGATGAGCATCATTGTGGTCTGGAATCTTGGGTTTGAGCTTCCTTAAGACCTGCCCTTCTTCATCTTCCTCAGCAGCAACATCAGGCTTTGGGGCCTTGTTCTTCTCAGCTGCTGGTATACTCCTGGTATTCCTCTTTGGTGCACTCTTGGGCTTGGGGTTAGCTTTGGGCTTTGAAGTTGCAGCCCCTGATTTTATGGCATCACCCATCAGCTTTTGTGCCTTGGGTGCTGGTTCAGCAACCTCTTCTTCTTCCTCTTCCTCCATCATAGAAGGCTTCCCAATCACTCTAGCCATGGTCTTCTTGACCCTTTCCTTCCTTTTCTTTCCTTCAGCAGCAGCAGGTTCTTTGGGTTGGGATTCCAAATAAGTTTGAGTGGAGATTCTGGCTTTGGACATTGGTTGTCTACCTGCAGGCCTTTTGATCTTCATGCTTGGCTTTACTGCAGTTGAGCTGTACTCCTTCTTGAGCACTTTCTTCTTTGAACTTGCCTCATCCTCAACTGCCACATAATCCTCATCCTCAGATTCTGAGGTCTTCTTCTTCCTTGTCCTTGTGGCAGCCTTGGGCGGATTGCTGGGAGTGCTTCTGCTCCCCTCATCTGAGCTGCTAGAGGGACTAGTGCCCTCACTCATGTGAATCTGCTCTTCTGACTTGTTCTCGCTGTCACTTTGGTCTGACATGCTGCGCACACTGACTGCTGACCCTGTGAATAGTTATAGATGAGGTAGAGTGGATGAGCATCACAAAATGCAGATATTTTTGCAAAAGAATGATTCAAAAAACATAGTTTTAGTTTTCCACAGAAATCATTTCGGATCTACCAATTTTCAAACTCGGTGATACCGAAACAGTTTTGGAACCTAAACTAGTGAACTCGGTCAGACCGAGTCACAGTTCGGTGGCACCGAGACTGCTAGGGTTTCACAAAGTTCTAAAATCGGTCACACCGATTTGTAATTCTCGGTCAGGCCGAGACTTACTAGTGCAATGGCGTTAGCCAAATTGGTGGGACCGAGTTTTTCAACTCGGTGGGTCCGAGATGGTTTCGGCGGAAACATAACCCTAAATTTTCGAATCATACCTATTCTAAGGATTGTTTTGACTGGATAGAAGTGTTTCAATCGTGGCAAGATGCATTATGAACACAATGTGCTGAGAATCAGACGAGGATAGCACTGTGATCGAGTTCATACCCTAGTTCGGCGGTGAAATCGCTACGGCGGCAACGGCAGAGAAGAATTCCGTTGACGGCGGCGGAGACCAGCGACAGGAGGCGGCTGGCGACGAAGTCGACGATCCGTAGACCTAGTAGGCAGAGCGAGCTATGCATGGGCGAGGAGTTTCGGAGAAAGTTTTCCAAAATTTGCCCGTGAGAATATATAGCCCGACACTGTCGGTGTGACCGAGTGGAACAACTCGGTGGCACCGAGATGCATAACTGTTAACAGTTATAGCAACTCGATGTGACCGAAAAGTTCAAATCGGTTGCACCGAGATTGAAAACCTATATCGACTTAGTGATCTCGGAATGTCCGAAATGGAGGAATCGGTCAGACCGAAAATCACAAAGAAGTTTTGGAAGTTTAACTCTATGACGAATCGGGGACTCCGAGTGCTCCTCACACAGAGTGGTTCGAATCTCACTTGATCATATTTTATGATGTAGCATGAATAGAGTTTGAGACGTGAAAAGCATAGATAGCTAGAGAAGGTTCTTAGGCATTCTTGTCCATCCACTTGGCCAAAGAAAAATAAGCCAATCAATCAAAACAACAAGTGGATGTCCTCGAATGAGTAAAATATGCAACCAACATGCTCACACAATAAAATGACAAATGAAATATGTGACAAAGCATGCACTACCAATTCTTGCATCTATCAAACAATTGGCGATGACTAGGTCATCTATATATGAGTATATTGACTTAGGAGTCAAATGAGAACATTTGATCATAGGTCATACTCATCGTTTAAGATCAAGTGGGGTTACCACTTTTACATAAAGCATTAATGTGTTCATATCATTAGAGTTGCTTTGACTCAGTTTTTAGAGTTAAGCTCCCCCAAGATGTGAGATCCCCCCTTAGAGGGATAAACTAACCTTGGGTTTTGTCGATGATGACTTCATGTAGGTGTTGAAGATGTGGATGCTCAATGTTGATGTAGATCTTTTGGAGCAATCCTTTGGAGTGAGTTGCACTTTCAATACCTACACGGGTTAGTCCCACAAGGAACAAACAAGAATATCCATAGACTTAGAGTGATGCACACACAAAATGATGTCCATGAAAACATTAGGTTACCTTGTCCCTTGCCTTACCAACATGAGGGTTTGTGACTCCTTGAACTAGTGCAAGATATGGAAGATGATTACACTTGTCCTTGCCATAATGATATGAGTGAAAAATGTTGGTGGAGTCACCCTCAAGAACTCTCTAGTTCTTCTTCTTCGGGATCCACATCATCTTGATGGGAATCCTTGGTGTAGTAGTTGTGCTTGATGAAGTAGAACTTGACGTAGTCTTGGGAACCCACTTGACCAAGGCCTTAGGTGCTTCTTCAAATGCATCAATCTCCTCTTGAAGCTTGTCCTTGCCTTTGTTCTTGTGTTCTTGTGGTGGAAGATCATCTTGTGCTTGTGTTCCCTTGAAGGAAGTAGGATCATACTTCTCTTGTTGAAGAACAAACTTCGTCTTGGGGTATTGATCTTCTTCGAACTCAACTCCATTGGCATTGAACTTTCGTTCAAAACCAACACCTTGATTCTTCCGGTGCCTTCCTTGCTTGCGTACAATTTCCTCAAATTGCTTACTCCCGGCAAGGCTCTTGTATACACCTTTCTCTATAATTCCCTTCAATAAGCTGTTTTCTTGCTCAAGTGTAACTTGGCTAAGAGAATCATTAGTGGAATCAAGAGAACTACTAGAAGCAACAATATTGGGTTTAGCATTGTTATTGTTACTACTAGAAGAAGAATCTTTCTTGTTCTTGTTACTAGACTTGACTTGAGGAATGTAGGTAGATAAGAGTAAACGCTTGGCAATATAAGTTGAACTTTTCTTACGGAGATCATCATTCATTGCTTTTAGGAACTCATGCTCTTGCTCAAGATTGAGCTTTTCAAAGTGTAACTTCTCATGAGCCCTTAAAAGTTCTCGATGATCTTCGAAGATAGTTTCATGAGCTAACTTAAGAGTGTTTAGTTCTTTAGTTAGACGCCCAATCTTATCCTTATCATTGTCATTCGTTTCATCTTGATTAGCATGATTAATTGACGTTTCATAATAGTATTCATCACTAGAGTTGTCAATAAGTAAATCATCATCACCTAGCAAGTCATCTTCATCACTATTAAAATCAACATACTCGGGGTGTGTTACCTTAGGACCTTTGGCCATGAAGCATCTTCCAATTCCTTCATTTGGTGATTCAAATATGTCATAGGAGTTGGTTGACACAAGTGCTAAACCGGCAACACCTTCATCTTGAGTGTATTCGGAGTCGGAGTGATAGCTTCTCTCGGAGTGATTGTCGGAGTCGGATACCCATTCACCAACATGAGCTTGATGTCTTTGTTTTGTGTAGCTCTTTGATGACTTGTCCTTCCTTTCTGAATCCTTGCTTCTCCGTGAGGGTCTTTGTTCATAACGATCATCTCTACTCCTTCTCTCTCTTGGTGGTGATTCTTCTCTTCTACTTATTCTCTTGGGAGAATCTTCTCTTCTTTTGTAGGGTGCCGTACACTCATTGGAATAGTGTCCGGGTCTCCCACAATTGTAGCAATTTCGCTCTTGACTAGAAGATCTTTTGTCATTGTAGGACCTTGACTTGGAGCTTCTTTCTTTGCTTCTACTCTTATAGAATTTGTTGAAGTTCTTCACCATTAAGCTCAATTCTTCATTGAAGGTTTTTTCTCACTTGATGATGTGGGGGCTTCACATGAGGCTTTGTAAGCACCACTTGACTTGTTGTGAAGTTCCTCCTTATCCTTGAGTGACATCTCATGAGCAACAATTCTTCCAATGAATTCTGTTGGCTTGAGATCTGTGTAATTTGGCATCATTTGGATCAATGTGCACACGGTATCATATTTTCCATCCAATGCTCTTAGGATCTTCTTGATGATGAATCTGTCGGTCATCTCTTCACTTCCTAAGCCGACAATCTCATTTGTGATAAGAGCAAGCCTAGAGTACATTTCAGCGACACCTTCACCATCCTTCATTTTGAACTTGTCAAGCTGACTTTGAAGCACATCCAACTTGGATTCCTTGACGGAGTCGGTACCTTCATGCATATCGATCAAAGTATCCCAAATTTCCTTTGCATTCTCAAGACGGCTGATTTTGTTTAATTCTTTGGGGCACAAGCCATTGAAGAGGATATCACAAGCTTGAGCGTTGTATTGCAGCATCTTCAACTCTTTCGCGCTAGCTTCACGGTTCGGTTCTCTCCCATCAAAGAATTCACCTTGCAAACCAATACACACAATAGCTCAAACGACGGGGTTATGTCCGAGAATATGCATTTTCATCTTATGCTTCCAACTAGCAAAATTAGTGCCATCAAAGTAAGGACCTCTACGGTGATAATTTCCCTTGCTAGACGCCATAATCCCCTAGGTTGTGAAACCAAGGCTATGACCACCAAAAGCTATGGAAACCAAAGCAAATGGAGACCAAAGCTCTGATACCACTTGTAGGACCTTAAAGTATGTCTAGAGGGGGGTGATTAGACTACTTGACCAATTAAAAAGTTAAACTTTTCCCAATTTTAGACTTTGGAAGATTTTAGCTATCTTTGAACAAGTCAAGAAATCTTCACGCAATTCAAGCAAGCATGCAAAGAGTATATAGGCAGTGGAAATTAAAGCATGCAACTTGCAAGAATGTAAAGGGAAGGGTTTGGAGAATTCAAACGCAATTGGAGACACGGATGTTTTTGTCGTGGTTCCGATAGGTGGTGCTATCGTACATCCACGTTGATGGAGACTTCAACCCACGAAGGGTAATGGTTGCGCGAGTCCACGGAGGGCTCCACCCACGAAGGGTCCACGAAGAAGCAACCTTGTCTATCCCACCATGGCCATCGCCCACGAAGGACTTGCCTCACTAGCGGTAGATCTTCACAAAGTATGCGATCTCCTTGCCCTTACAAACTCCTTGGTTCAACTCCACAATCTTGTCGGAGGCTCTCAAGTGACACCTAGCCAATCTAGGAGATACCACTCTCCAAGAAGTAACAAATGGTGTGTTGATGATGAACTCCTTGCTCTTGTGCTTCAAATGATAGTCTCGCCAACACTCAACTCTCTCTCACAGGATTTGGATTTGGTGGAAAGAAGATTTGAGTGGAAAGCAACTTGGGGAAGGCTAGAGATCAAGATTCTTGTGGTTGGAATGGAATATCTTGGCCTCAACACATGAGTAGGTGGTTCTCTCTCAGAACTGGTAAGTTGGAAGTGTAGGTTTGTTCTGATGGCTCTCTCCACGAATGAAGAGGAGGTGGAGGGGTATATATAGCCTCCACACAAAATTTAACCGTTACACACAATTTACCAAACTCGGTGGGACCGAATCATCAAACTTGGTCGGACCGATTTAGTAAACCTAGTGACCGTTAGGGTTTTCGGTGGGACTGACATGCAACTCGGTACGACCGATATGGTTAGGGTTAGGGCATAACGTAATATCGATGAGACCGATTACACAAACTCGGTGTGACCGAATTTGGTAATTAGCTAACCAGAGAGTTGGTCAGGTAAACACGGTGGGACCGATTCGCTCTTTCGGTGAGACCGGAAAGTTACGAAAGGGAAACAGAGAGTTTACATTGCAATCTCGGTGGGACCGAGCGCTCACTTCGGTTAGACCAAAGCGTTATGAAGGGAAACAGAGATTACAATCCCATCTCGGTGAGACCGAGATCCTGTCGATGAGACCGATTTTCCTAGGGTTTGTGGCGATGGCTATGACATTTGAACTCGGTGGCGCGGATAGAAAGAATCGGTAGGGCCGAGTTTGACTTTAGGTTTAGGTCATATGTGGATGTGAGAAAGTAGTGGAGGGTTTTGGAGCATATCACTAAGCACATGAAGCAAGAGGCTCATTAAGCAACACCTCATCCCTCCTTGATAGTATTGGCTTTTCCTATAGACTCAATGTGATCTTGGATCACTAAAATGTAAAATGTAGAGTCTTGAGCTTTTGAGCTTTAGCCAATCCTTTGTCCTTAATATTTTGAGGGATCCACTTTCATCATCCATGCCATGCCATTCATTAAGCTTTCCTGAAATATTTGTCTTGGAATAGCATTAGCTCAATGAGCTATATGTTGTTATGAATTACCAAAACCACCTAGGGATAGTTTCACTTTCACTTAGTTTCTTTTTGAGCTTTCATACACTTATAGGTCTAGTGCATCCATTGCATGGCAATCCCTACTCACTTCCATCGACATCGATTGATGGGCATCTCCATAGCCCATTAATTTGCCTAGTTGATGTGAGATTTTCTCCTTCTTTTTGTCTTCTCCACAACCACCATATTCTATTACACCTATAGTGCTATATCCATGGCTCACGCTCATGTATTGTGTGAAAGTTGAAAAAGTTTGAGAACATCAAAATTATTCAACAATTGCTTGGCTTGACATCGGGGTTGTGCATGATGAAATACTTTGTGCGGTGAAGATAGAGCATAGCCAGACTATATCATATTGTAGGGATAAGTTTCTTTGGCCATGTTATTTTGAGAACACATGATTGCTTTATCAGTATGTTTGAAGTATTATTGTTTTTATGTCAATATTAAACTTTTTTGAATCTTATGATCTAAACATTCTTGCCACAATAAATAAAATTGCATTGATAAATATGTTAGGTAGCATTCCACATAAAAAATTCTGTTTTTATCATTTACCTACTCGAGGACGAGCAGGAATTAAGCTTGGGGATGCTTGATACATCTTCAACGTATATATAATTTCTGATTGTTCCATACTATTATATTATCTATTTTGGATGTTTATATATGCATTAATATGCTATTTATATTATTTTTGGGACTAACTTATTAGCCTAGAGACCAGTGCCAGTTTCTGTTTTTCCTTGTTTTTGAGTTTTACAGAAAAGGAATATCAAACGGAATAAAACTTTATGATGATCTTTCTTGGACCAGAAGACACCTACGTGACATGGAGAGAGGGCCAGAAGAGTCCCGAGGAGGCCACAAGCGTCTGGAGTCCCCTAACCCTAGTTCCACCTCTATATATTCTCAAATATTCCCCAAACACCAGAAGCGTCCACCAAAATTATTTTTCGCCAGCGCAAGCCTCTGTTCCCATGAGATCCCATCTTGGGGCCTTTTCCGGCACTCTGCTGGACAGGCCAAAGAAGCCCAAATAAAAAAAGAGGCCAAAGAATCCCACACAAAAAATGGGAGAAATGAGAGAAGGGAAAATGTTGCTATCCTTTTTCCACACTTGTGCTTCAAAGTAGAACCATGATCTTCATGATAGAGAGTCTCTTATTTTGTCACTTTCATATACTAGTGGGATTTTTTCATTATAGAACTTGACTTGTATACTCCAATGATGGGCTTCCTCAAATTTCCCTAGGTCTTTGTGAGCAAGCAAGTTGGATACACACCCACTTAGTTTCTTTTTGAGCTTTCATACACTTATAGCTCTAGTGCATCCGTTGCATGGCAATCCCTACTCACTTGCATCAATATCGATTGGTGGGCATCTCCATAGCCCATTAATTTTCCTAGTTGATGTGAGACTTTCTCCTTCTTTTTGTCTTCTCCACAACTACCATATTCTATTCCACCTATAGTGCTATATCCGTGGCTCACGCTCATGTATTGCGTGAAAGTTGAAAAAGTTTGAGAACACCAAAAGTATGAAACAATTGCTTGGCTTGTCATCAGGGTTGTGCATGATGAAATACTTTGTGTGATGAAGATGGAGCATAGCCAAACTATATGATTTTGTAGGGATAACTTTCTTTGGCCATGTTATTTTGAGAAGACATGATTGCTTTATTAGTATGTTTGAAGTTTTATTGTTTTTATGTCAATATTAAAATTTTGTTTTGAACCTTATGGATCTGAATATTCATGCCACAATAAAGAAGATTACATGGATACATATTTTAGGTAGCATTCCACATCAAAAATTCTGTTTTTTATCATTTACGTACTCGAGGACGAGCAGGAATTAAGCTTGGGGATGCTTGATACGTCTCCAACGTATCAATAATTTTTTGATTGTTCCATGCTATTATATTATCTGTTTTGTATATTTATATGCATTAATATGCAATTTTATATTATTTTTGGGACTAACTTATTAACCTAGAGCCCAGTGCCAATTTCTATTTTTTTCCTTGTTTTTGAGTTTTACAGAAAAGGAATATCAAACGGAGTCCAAACGGAATAAAACTTTCGCGATGATTTTTCCTGGACCAGAAGACATCCGTAGGACTTGGAGAGGGGGTCAAAGGAGTCCTGAGAGGCCCACAAGCCCTCAGGGCATGCCCTGGGGGGGCCTGGCTTGTGGACACCTCGGGAGTCCCCCAACCCTAATCTTTGCACTATAAATTCCCAAATATTCCCAAACCATCAGAGGCATCCACCAAAATAATTTTCCATTGCCGCAAGCCTCTATTTCCGTGAGATCCCATCTTGGGGCCTTTTCCGGCACCCTGCCGGAGGGGGATTCGATCACGGAGGACCTCTACATCAACCTTGCTGCCCTTTCGATGAAGCGTGAGTAGTTTACCACGGACGTAAGGGTCCATAGCTAGTAGCTAGATGGCTTCCTCTCTCTATTTGATCTTCAATACAATGTTCTCCTCGATGTTCTTGGAGATCTATCCGATGTAATATTCTTTTGTCATGTGTTTGTCGTGATCCGATGAATTGTGGATTTATGATCAGATTATCTATTAGTATTATTTGAGTCTTCTTTGAACTCTTTTATGCATGATCAAATATCTTTGTATTTCTCTTCAAATTATCGATTGGGTTTGGCCAACTAGATTGGTTTTTTTTTTTGCAATGGGAGATGTGCTTAGTTTTGGGTTCAATCTTGAGGTGTCCTCACCCAGTGACATAGTAGGGGTAGCGAGGCACGTATTGTATTGTTGCCATCAAGGGTAAAAAGATGGGGATTTCATCATATTTCTTGATTTTATCCCTCTACATCATGTCATCTTACTTAAGGCGTTACTCCGTTCTTATGAACTTAATACTCTAGATGCATGCTGGATAGCGGTCAATGTGTGGAGTAATAGTAGTAGATGCAGGCAGGAGTCGGTCTACTTGACACGGACATGATTCCTATATTCATGATCATTGCCTTAGATATCGTCATAACTTTGCGCTTTTCTATCAATTGCTCGACAGTAATTTGTTTACCATCGTATGTTTTCTTTCAAGAGAGAAGCCTCTAGTGAAACATATGGCCCCCGGGTCTATTTTCCATCATATATTTTCAAATCTATAAACAAAAAACCCCAGAAATGCCATGATGCACTTTATTTATATTTACTTTAGTTTGCCTTTTTATTTATCTTTTATACCTATCTCTATTAGATATCACGCTTGTTCATGACCGTGAAGGGATTGACAACCCCTTTTTCACGTTGTGGCCAAGTGTTTGTTAGTTTGTGCAGGTGCATGGATTGGAGACTTGCTTGTGCCTCATACTGGATTGATACCTTGATTCTTAACTAAGGGAAATACTTATTTCTAGTTTGCTGCATCACCCTTTCCTCTTCAAGGAAAAAATCAATGCAAGCTCAAGAAGTAGCAGTCGCCGACAGTCTCTAGTAGTGCCCAGCAGAGACATGAATAGTCGCGTGACCCGCCTCGGCATGGAACCCTAGATGTTCAGGAGATCGTTGACACAGCCCGAGCATGACGAGAAGCAGAAGCGGGCAACGCGGTGGCTCAACCATTGCCAGCTTCAACTTCTTTGGCCTCGCAGGTTGTCGGATCGAGTACCAGGACCATTGTAATTCTGTGTCTGGTGCCGTCTCTACGATCGAGTGGATGCCTAAGGATTTCAAAGGCCCCCGCAAAACGCCCAATTACACGGCTGATCTCGATCGGCTGCTTGGATTGAGAGCTATGAGATCGCCATGGACATGCTGGATGTTAGTGATGTAGTTTGCGCCAAGTATCTGACTATGATGTTGGAGGGATCAGCTCGTACTTGGCTGAAGAACCTGCCCCCTAACTCTATTAACACTTGGGTAGAGTTGAAGGAACATTTTATCAAGAACTTTCAAGGAACTTGCAAACGCCCAATGACGATTGTCGACTTGCAGCTTTGTGTCCAACGCGACGGAGAGTCGGCTCATCACTGGTCACAGCGGGTTGCGGACATCATCCACTCCTCTGATAGCATAATGTCAGCTCAGGCTGTTTTGATCCTGGAGAAAAATTGTCATTTTGATCCCCTTGTTCAAAAACTTGGGCGGCTCAAGCGAAAGGTGCAGGACATTGGCGTCCTCATGGACGTCCTTACCAGATATGCTAAGTCAGACACCATGAAAGATCCTAGTTTGGACGATGATCAAGCCGACAAGGGCAAGAAAAATAGTGGTGGCAAGGGCCAGCAGCAAAATCACTCCAGGAACAATGGCAACAACGACGATCAAAGCCGTTGCGGAAAGAGCAAGCACTTGGAGGGCGGCTCAGATTTTGTTGCCAACACCAACACTGGTTTCAAGGGCCAGAGACGGAACAACTCTGGGAGGTCATTCAATGCAAATAAAGCCCATAATTTCGAGGAAGCCCTCAAAGGCCCATGTCCCAAGCACGGTACCCAGGATAAGCCAGTGAACCACTCTTGGAAAAATTGTTTTATTATGCTGCAATTTCGCAATCAGGCTTACCAGAATCACCAAGGTGGCGGCGGCAGAAACTCGGGGCAGCCTGGAGGTGATGGCTCAGGGTCCGGCTTCCCTCGAGCCGGCTCATCTGGTGGCTTTTCGAATACCAGTTACCAGGGATCAGGCAGCTCAGGGTATGGCTACCAGGGCTCTGGCAACAATGGAGGAAATCAGCGTTTTGGCCAAGGCGTTCAGTAGCAGGGCAACCAGTCAGGTTGCTAGAGCAATCATAAACAGTTGAATAGCAGGCAGTACCATGTCTTCACCACTAGTACTTGCAAGAGGAATCGCAAACTCCAAAAACATGTTGATACGTCTCCAACGTAGCTATAGTTTTTTTATTGTTCCATGCTGTTATATTATCATTCTTGGATGTTTTACAATCATTTTATAGCAACTTTATATCATTTTTTGGGACTAAACTATTGACATAGTGCCCAGTGCTAGTTGCTGTTTTTTGATTGTTTTTTACTTCGCAGAATGTCAGTACCAAACGGAGTCCAGACGCAGCAAAAAAATTTGGACCAGAAGACACCTTGGGGGCCAAGAAAGCACCTGGAAGGAGTCCCATGGGGACCACAAGACACCAGGGTGCACCAAGAGGCCCAGGCGTGCCCTGGTGGGTTGCGGGGCCCACGGGGGTCTCCTGCACCGCCTCTTCGCCCTATAAATTTCGAAATATTCCAGAAACCCTAGGGGAGTTGACGAAACACAATTCCAGCCGCCACAAGTTTCGGAACCACGAGATCCAATCTAACACCATCATGGAGGGGTTCATCAACCTCATTGGTACCTCTCCAATGATGCGTGAGTAGTCGACCATAGACCTAAGGGTCCGTAGGCAGTAGCTAGATGGCTTCTTCTCTCTTTTTGATTCTCAATAGAATGGTCTCTTAGAGATCTACTTGATGTAACTCTTTTTGCGGTGTGTTTGTTGGGATCCGATGAACTTCGAGTTTATGATCACATCTATATCCATCAATATTATTTGAGTCTTCTTTGATCTCTTATATGCATTATTTTTTATAGCCTCATATTTCTTCTTCGAATCTTTGGTTTAGTTAGGCCAACTAGATCGATTTTTCTTTCCATGGGAAGAGGTGCTTTGTGATGGGTTCAATCTTGCAGTGTCCTCTCCCAGTGACAGAAGGGGCAGCGAGGCACGCATGTATTGTTCCTAAATGAATAGATCTTGTCTATATCATGTCATCGTTCTTATTGCATTACTCTGTTTCTCCATGAACTTAATACACTAGATGCATGCTGGTAGCGGTCGATGTATGGAGCAATAGTTGTAGACGCAGGCAGGAGTCGGTCTACTAATGTTGGACGTGATGCCTATATATTGATCATTGCCTTGGATATCGTCATAATTATTCGATCTTCTATCAATTGCCGAAGAGTAATTTGTTTACCCACCGTATGCTATTTTCTCGAGAGAAGCCACTAGTGAAATCTACGCCCCCCCCCCAGGTCTATCTTTTATCATATTGCTTTCATATCTATTTTTATTCGCATTTTTTTCAGATCTATATTTCCAAAAACCCAAAAATACCTTGTTGCACTTGTTCTTTATTTATTTTATTTCATGTTTTGTTCAGATCTATTTATCCAAACTTATACAAACCGATCTATTTTATTACCGAGGAGGGATTGACAACCCCTCTTATGCGTTGGGTTGTGAGGATTCGTTCTTTGTGTGCACAGGTACTGTTTACATAGTGTTGCTTGGTTCTCCTAGTGGATTGATACCTTGGTTTCATAACTAAGGGAAATACCTACCGTAGTTGTACTGCATCATCACTTCCTCTTTGGGGAAATACCGACGTAGTTTCAAGCTGCATCACGTGCTGCCAACATGGTCGAGCCGACGGTCCCTGAGTACATGAACTGGTTAGAGCAACCAGTCACCTAGAGTAGGGTGGATCATCCTAGCCATGTGGAGAATCTGGGTTGTCTAGCTTTGGTGGTGGCACCTCAAGTCGATGGTTATAAGCTCACTAAGGTACTTATTGATGGAGGAAGCAACATCAACATCCTGTACTATGATACTTTCAAGCGCATGAACTTATCAGAAAAATAACTCTTGCCATCCTCGACCGTTTTCCACGGGATTGTTCCCGGAAAGTCTGCCTATCCCATTAGGCGGATAAAGCTAGAAGTTGCATTTGGTGATGAGTTCAATTACAGAATGGAGTCTCTTACGTTTGAGGTGGTCAAGATCAAAAGCGCATATCATGCTCTTTTTCGGCGTCCGGCTTACGCTTGTTTCATGGCCCGACCCTACTATGTTTATCTCAAGCTCAAGATGCCTGGGCCAGAAGGCACTATATCATAGTTGATGGCGACAAAGAGGATTGCTCGTGAGTGTGAAAAGGGGGACGCGACTTATGCTGAGTCGGCCTGTGCATCAGAGGAGTTGAAGGTTTAAACATCCAATGTTGACCCGGTCGACATGACCCCCCTGAAGAAACTCACCATAGAGTCTGATTCCCCGCTCAAGATTAAGTCGGTCGAGGACACGAAGCAAGTTGATTTCACCCCAAGCGACTCATCCCAACAGTTCACTATTGGGACTGGCATGGATCCCAAATAGGAAAACGCGCTCATCGAATTCATCCGTGAGAATCAGGACATCTTCGCATGGAAACCTTCTGACATGCCTGGTGTACCAAGAGAATTCGTTGTGCACCACCTCAATGTTGATCCTGAGATGAAACCAGTCCGGCAATACCTCCGTCATTTTCGTGAGGAGAGAGGAAAAGCTATTGGTGAAGAGGCAGCTCGGCTCCTTGCAGCAGAATTCATCACTGAAGTTTTCCACCGATAGTGGTTGGCAAATATAGTGCTTGTGTTGAAGAAAAACAGGACTTGGCGCATGTGTGTTGATTACACAGACCTTAACAAAGCTTACTCTAAGGATCCATCCACTCTTCCTCGCATTGATCAGATCATCGATTATTCTACTGGTTGTGAGAGTTTATGTTTCCTGGATGCTTACTCCGTCTATCATCACATAAAGATGGTCGTTGAGGATCAGGAGAAGACAGCCTTCATCACATCCTTTGGGGCTTTCTGCTATGTCTCTATGCCTTTTGGGCTTAAAAGCGCGGGAGCAACTTCACAATCAGATCGGGTGCAATGTTCATGCCTATGTTGATGGTATCATGGTCAAATCTCGAAAGAAGGAAACGCTATTGGATGACCTCAAGGAAACCTTTGACAACCTTTGGGTTTACAATATGATGCTTGATACGTCCATTTTGCATCATCTTTTCCTACTGTTATTTATAGTGTTTTTATGCTTTATAACACTTTATGGAGTAATTTCACTGCCTTTTCTCTCATAATATGCAAGGTTTACACAAAGAGGGAGAATACAGGCAGCTGGAATTTTGGACCTGAAAAAGCTATGCCAGAGATACCTATTCTGCACATCTCCAAATGAGCTGAAATTTTACGGAGAATTATTTTGAAATATATAATAAATATTGGAGAGAAGAACTACCAGAGGGGGGCAGCCAGGTGGCCACAAGGCACCAGGGCGCGCCAGACCCCCTGGTGCGCCCTGGAGGGTAGTGGGCACCCTGGCCCACCTCTGGTTCCCACCTTCTGGTATATAAGGTCTTTTGACCTAGAAAAAATAAGGATAGGACTTTCGGGACGGAGCACTGCCGTCTCGAGGCGAAGCTTGGGCAGGAGCACTTTTGCCCTCTGGTAGAGCGACTGTCGGCGGAACTTCCCTCCTGGAGGGAGAAATCGAAGCCATCGTCATCACCAACAACCCTCTCATCTTAGGGAGTCCAATCTACATCAACACCTTCAACATCACTATCTCATCTCAAAACCCTAGTTCATCTCTTGTGTTCAATCTTTGTACCCAAACCTCAGATTGGTACCTGTGGGTGACTAGTAGTGTTGATTACATCTTATAGTAGATGCTAGATGGTTAATTTGGTGGAAGATTATATGTTCAGATCCATTATGTTATTTAATATCCCTCTGATCTTGAGCATGGATATTATTAGTGAGTAGTTTCCCTTGTTCTTGAGGCGACGGGAGGAGTCATGTTGCAAGTAATCATGTGAATTTGATATTCGTTCGATATTTTGATGATATGTATGTTCTGATTCCCTTAGTGTTGTTATGTGAACGTCGACTACATGACACTTCACCATCTTTGGGCCTAAGGGAATGCATTGTGGAGTAGTTATTAGATGATGGGTTGCTAGAGTGACAGAAGCTTAAACCCTAGTTTATGCGCTATTCCCTAAGGGACTCATTTGGACCATATGTTTAATGCTATGGTTAGATTGTTATATTAATTCTTCTTTCGTAGTTGCGGATGCTTGTGAGGGGGTTAATCATAAATTGGAGGCTTGTTCAAGCACCCAAGCACTGGTCCACCCACATATCAAATTATGAAAGTAGTGAACGCGAATCAAACCAACATGATGAAAGTGACTAGATGAAATTCCCGTGTGCCCTCAAGAACGCTTTGCTTATTATAAGAGACCGTTCCAGCTTGTCCTTTGCTACAAAAAGGATTGGTCTACCTTGTTGCACTTTATTTAGAGCTACCGTTACTTGATCGTTACAAATTATCTTACTATCAAACTACTTGTTACCGATAATTTAAGTGCTTGCAGAAATTACCTTGTTGAAAACCGCTTGTTATTTCCTTCTGCTCCTCGTTGGGTTCGACACTCTTACTTATCGAAAGGACTATGATTGATCCCCTATACTTGTGGGTCATCAAGACTCTTTTCTGGCGCCGTTTCCGGGGAGTGAAGCGCTCTTGGTAAGTGGAAGTCGGTAAGGAAAAAATATATAATGTGCTGAAATTTATTGTCACTTGTTACTATGGAAAAAATCATTTGAGGGGTTTGTTCGGGCTAACTTCACCAGGACCGGAAACACAAAGAGTTTCCCCTCAACCTACTGCACCTATTGAAAGTATTAGTTATGAAATTCCTTCAGGTATGATAGAGCAACTGCTAGCTAATCCTTATGCAGGAGACGGAACGAAGCATCCCGATATGTAATTGATACATATAGATGAAATTTGTGGATTATTTAACTTGCAGGCTTACCCAGAGATGAAGTTAAGAAGAAGGTTTTCCCTTTATCTTTGGGGGGAAATCATTGACATGGTATAGGCTATGCGAGGATATAGGATCATGGAACTGGAATCGATTGAAATTGGAATTTCACCAAAAGTTTTATCCTATGCATCTAGTTCATCATGATCGGAATTATATATATAATTTTTGGCCTCGTGAAGGAGAAAGTATCAGTTTAGCTTGGCAGAGGCTTAAGTAAATGTTATATTCATGCCCCAATCATGAGCTCTCGAGGGAAATTATTATTCAGAATTTTTATGCTCGACTTTCTTGTAATGATCTATCCATGCTCGATACTTCTTGTGTTGGTTCTTTTATGAAGAATATTATTGAATTCCGGTGGGATGTTTTAGAAAGGATTAAGCTCAAATTTGAAGATTGGGAACTTGACGAAGGTAAAGAGTCAGGTATTAAGCTTGAGTTTGATTGTGTTAATTCTTTATTAATACCGATGCTTTTCACAAGTTTAGCACTAAATATGGACTCAACTCTGAGATAGTAGCCTCTTTTTGTGAATCATTTGCTACTCATGCTGATCTCCCTAAGGAGAAGTGGTTTTAATATCATCCCCCTGTTAAAGAAGAAATTAAAGAACCGGTTATAGCTAAAGACAAAACTATCATTTACAATGTTGATCTAGTAGTTCCTACTGCTTATATTGAAAAACCACCTTTCCCTATTAGGATAAAAGAACATGCTAAGGTATCAACAGTGGTTCGCAAAAGTAATATTAAAGCACCTAAACCCTCTGAACAAATTGAAGTAAAACCTAGCGTTGCCATGGTTAAAGATATCTTGGTCGAAAACGTTGATGGGCATGTTATTTACTTCTGTGATGAAGCTGCTAGAATTGTTAAACCCGATACTAAAGATAAGAACAAGCCGGTTGTTGGCATGCCTGTTGTCTCAGTTAAAATAGGGGAACATTGCTATCATGGTTTATGTGATTTGGGTGCTAATGTGAGTGCTATTCCTTTTACCTTATATCATGAAATTATGAATGATATAGCACCCGCTGAAATAGAAGACTTGCTAATAGAGATACCATCACACCGCTTGGGATTGTTAGAGATGTTGAAGTCTTGTGTGGGAAAATAAAATACCCTACTGATTTTCTAGTTCTTGGTTCCCCGCAAGATGATTTTTGTCCCATAATTTTTGGTAGACCTTTCTTGAACACTATCAATGCTAAGATAGATTGCCATAAAGAAATCGTCAGTGTTAATTTTGGTGATGTGTATCATGAGTTTAATTCCTCTAAGTTTCATAGACAACCTCATGATAAAGAATCACCAAGTAAAGATGAAATAATTGGTCTTGCTTCTATTGCGGTACCCCTACTGATCCTTTAGAACAATACTTGCTAGACCATGAAAATGATGTGCACTTGCGTGAAAGAAATGAAATAGATAAAACATTATTTGAACAACAATCTATCCTTAAACAAAATTTGCCTATTGAAATTCTAGGAGGCCCTCCTTCACCTAAAGGTGATCATGTGTTTGAATTAAAGCAATTGCCTAACACTTTAAAGTATGCTTATCTTGATGAGAAAAAGATATATCCTGTTACTATTAGTGCTAACCTTTCTGAACACGAAGAATAGAGATTATTAAAAATTCTGAGGAAGCACCATGCTGCTATTGCATATACTCTTGATGATCTTAAGGGCATTAGTCCCACTCTCTATTAGCACAAGATTAATATGTAACCTCATGATAAACCCGTTGTTGATCACCAACAATGATTGAATCCTAAGATGAAATGTAACATCCCAAAATTCTAAATTTTGGAATGTTATAAACAAATAGATAGATTTGATTGATTGTTTGATTGATTGACTGAAAGTGAGTGAATTCGAAACTTTTGAAAGTTAAATGAGAGGGAATAAAAGGACTTTCCCAAACTTTCATTTTTCTTTTATGATCTTCGGGAATTCAAATTCTTTTCATCACAAAACCCTGGAGAGAATATGACATGACTTCTTCCATTTATTTAAATGACAAGGGGTGTTGAAAATATTTGAATTTCATTTGGAAAATATTTCCAATTCTGAAACTTTATGCAACTCAATGATTTTCACGAGAGAAGATAAAATGACTTCTTCAAAACATATGAAATATGAGTTGGGAGTTTCAAAGAATTAAATTCAAAGTTCCTTTGAATTATTTTCAATTTGAAGTTATTTGAGTTTTATTCAAATTATTTTCTCCAAAATAAAATATATGGAAATAGGGTAACATGATTCCCTACATCGAAAATTGGAGAGAAATTAATTTGAAATCATTTTGGTATTTTTAAAATGATTTTCAGTGGATTTTATTAGGGCAGTAGCACTGTTTGTTTTATTTGAATTTTATGTATTTTATTTGAATCTAGAATAATGTTCATCATGTAGGAAATCTTTTTCTGAAAATTTTGATATATTATATGCCTATATAATATTTTTTTATTTTTATTTGTCTTTGTTTTAAAAAAAAAGGTTAAAATAAAAAAAAACTGCAGCGCCTTGGGCCAAAGGCCCAAGCCGCTAGCCGCCGGCCGGCCAAGGCCACAAGGCCATCGCGCACGCACCAAGCCAGGGAGCCGCTCCTTTTCCAAAGTCCTAGTAGGACTCCTTTCCTACTTCGTTTATTCCGTATCTATTCCTAGATCTATTCCTCTTGTTTCCTAGTCCTAATCTATTTCTTGCCCCCTACACCAAGCAAAACCCTCCCCTCACCAATATAAATACCCAAGCACCCCTCCAACACATCAAATCAACTCCTCTCCTCTCCTCCAGCAGCAGCAGCAGTGCCGCCGCCGCCATGCCATAGCCAGCGCCCCGCCGCCCTCGCCGCCGCCTCACACAGCGCCACCGCCGCCACTTGCCCGCCGCCACCAGCACAGCACCGCCGCCACTAGCGCCGCCGCCGCCCTCGCGCCACCACCGAGCCCTCGCCTCTTGAGGTACTAGCCCAGCCGCGTCACGCTTTCTAGATCGGTTTTCTAGATCGGTTTCCGTTCCCGCTTTCTAGATCGGTTTTTCGTTTCGGTTTCCTTTCCGAAACCCTAGATCGGTTTTCTCGCCGGTTTTTCTTTCCGGTTTTGTTTAGCGAGCGTTCGCTCGATAGATTTTTCTTTTTATTTTTAATTTCCGTCATGGACCTATCCGTAGTCCCTAATCTTCAAACGGCTATAACTTTTTACTCGTAAGTCAGAATCCAACGAAACCAACGCCCACTTCTTCGTTACGGTCTCCTCTATCCAGTAATACAACTCAAACATGTTTTTGAAAGTTTTAAAATTTGAATTCAAACAGATTTGTATTTGAACTTCGTTTGATCATAACTTGAGTTTCGTAACTCCGATTTAGTTGATTCTTTTTGCTAATCGAAGCTCTTGACCTAAACTTTCTGATAAGGCCAAATACACATAGTTTTGGGTACTGTTAGAAATTGTTTTATGCTGCAAGAGTTATTAGATTTGGTTTTGACGTTTTTCGAATTGTTTCTTCGATCCTTCCGATCTTTTGAGTGATTGCTTATGTGTGGTTACTATTGCTTGATTAAGATAGATTGACCGGAGTGTGACGAGTAGATCTATCAAGAGTTTTGAGTGCGAATCATCTTCATCAACATTGCAGGCAAGTAACACTTTGATCATACCCTTCTCATACCCAGTTTTTATGCATTAGATCAATCCTCAAACACTTGCATGGTTAGGATCTAATTAAATTGTGGGATGGGAAGTAGATTGAGGTAGTACCTATTACCTGTTTTACTTATGAACCTTTGGGAGTTATTTCTACGTTTGCTTATTACGCCATGGTATGCTCGTAGACGTGGATTGGGTTTAAGTGAATATCCATGACAGATGTGAGATTGATAATTAATGGTTTATCTAAGGTGGCAACTTAAACACACATCTGGGTGGATTGAGGCACTGGCTATTCCAGGACTTGCTGTCAAGGCACCAGGTAGACAGGATTTGCTGTATTTCTTCGGACCGCCACCCAGGCCCAAAGGGATCATGAGATTATTCAAACTAGAAACTTCCGTGTGCAGCCACAAGCCATTATGGGCTCTGGCGTAGTTGACTAAGTTGTGCGAACTCTTACGGGCAGACTAGCGATGTAGGGGATGTAGGTTGGTACGGTCTACCCACATGTAAGGTGCTAGCGCTTCGAAAGACTATGTCTCGGTCATCCGTTTCTCAAACACCATGTAGTGCGAGAAACCAAACGGAGGCGATCGAGTCTTGTGGGGAAAAGTCATAAACCTCTGCAGAGTGTACAAACTAATCATGGTTAGCCGTGCCCCGGTTATGGACAATTTTGAGTATCTAGTACCGGATATCCTGTTGATCTCATCATGTTACTTCTAATTAATATTGTTGGGTTTTAATGAGTACTTTTAATTGGGATTGAGGATGCTGTCAACCATTCTCAATGTTTCACAACCACCATGATAGTTAAATAAATTTATTCCTTTGAAGTAGGGAAAATTGGCTTTTCATAAAACTGTAACCATAGAGCTTTCCACCAGCCATATATGCATGTTTAGTATAGGCTTATTTCCTTCATTACTCTCTATGTGTTACATTGCCAGCATATTCCATGTGCTGACCCGTTTTGGGCTGCAACTTTTCATGTTGCGCACTTCTCGAACGACAGTAAGTGATACGTTAGGGTTACGATTTCCTATACTCAACTTTGCCGTTGGTGTTGATGGGAATCCACAACCTTGTTGCTTCCGCTATATTTTGGATCGAGGTAATAGTATTTACGTTATTTCATACATGTGATTTACCTCTGTTATAAATCCTTCGAGTACTGTGTGTGTCAGCATACCGATCCAGGGATGACACGAAAGCACAGAGACTTGATCCATTCGGGTCGGGTCGCTACATGAAAGAAGTGGTAAGAACTGAAATACTAAAGCTTCTGGAAGTAGGTATAATCTATCCCATAGCTCATAGTAGATGGGTAAGTCTTGTTCATTGTGTCCCTAAGAAAGGAGGTATTACTGTTGTTCCTAATGATAAAAATGAAGTTATCCCACAAAGAATTATTATTGGCTATAGAATGGTAATTGATTTTAAGAAATTAAACAAAGCTACTAGAAAAGATCATTACCCTCTTCCTTTCATTGATCAAATTCTAGAAAGATCATCTAAGCACACACACTTTTGTTTTCTTGATGGATATTCGGGTTTCTCTCAAATACCTGTTTCACAACCTGATCAAGAGAAAACCACTTTTACTTGCCCTTTTGGAACTTATGCTTATAGACGTATGCCCTTTGATTTATGTAATGCACCTGCTACCTTTCAAACATGTATGACTGCTATATTCTCTGATTTTTGTGAAAAGATTGGTGAGGTTTTCATGGATGATTTCTCTATTTACTGAACTTCTTTTCATGATTGCTTAAGCAACCTTGATCGAGTTTTGCATAGATGTGAACAAACTAATCTTGTCTTGAATTGGGAGAAGTGCCACTTTATGGTTAATGAAGGCATTGTTTTGGGGCATAAAATTTTTGAACGGGGTATTGAGGTTGATAAATGTAAAGTTGATGCAATTGCGAAAATGCCATGTCCTAAAGATATTAAAGGTATTCACAGTTTCCTATGTCATGCTGGTTTATATAGGAGGTTCATTAAAGACTTCTCTAAAATTTCTAGGCCTATTACTAATATTTTACAAAAGGATATTCCACTTGTTTTTATGATGATTGTGTAGAAGCCTTTGAAACACTTAAGAAAGCATTAACTTCTGCACCTATTATTCAACCACCTGATTGGAACTTGCCTTTTGAAATTATGTGTGATGCTAGTGATTATGTTGTTGGTGTTGTTCTAGGACAAAGAGTTGTAAGAAATTGAATGTTATCAATTATGCTAGCAAAACTCTAGACAGTGCCCAAAGAAATTATGCTACTACTTAGAAAGAATTTTTAGCAGTTGTGTTTGCTTGTGATAAATTCAGATATTACATTGTTGATTCCAAAGTAATTGTTCACATTGATCATGCTGCTATTAAATATCCTATGAAAAAGAAATATACTAAACCTAGACTCATTAGGTGGGTTCTCTTGATACAAGAATTTGACTTACATATCACTGATAGGAAAGGAGCTGAGAACCCCGTAGCTGATAACTTGTCTAGGTTAGAAAATATTCTTGATTACCCACTACCTATTGATGATAGTTTTCCTGATGAACAATTAGCTGTAATAAATGCTTCTCATAACACTTCTTGGTATGTTGACTATGCTAATTATATCGTTGCTAAGTTTATACCACCTAGTTTCACATACCAAGAAAAGTAATAATTCTTCTATGACTTAAGACATTACTTTTGGGACGACCCACATCTTTATAAAGATGGAGTAGATGGTATTATTAGACGTTGTGTACCTCAGCATGAACAGGAACAAATCCTACGGAAGTGTCACTCTGAAGCCTACGGAGGACATCATGCAGGAGATAGAACTGCGCACAAGGTATTACAATCTGGGTTTTATTGGCCTACTCTTTCCAAGGATGCCCGTAAGTTTGTATTGTCTTGTGATGAATGTCAAAGAATTGGTAATGTTGGTAAGCGTCAGGAAATACCTATGAATTAGTCACCTGTTGTGGAACCTTTTGATGTTTGGGGCTTTGATTTTATGGGACCTTTCCTTCCTCTAATGGGTATACACATATTTTGGTTGTTGTGGATTATGTCACTAAGTGGGTAGAAGTTATTCCAACTAACAGTGTTGATCATAACACCTCCATTAAAATGCTTAAAGAAGTTATTTTCCCAAGTTTGGAGTCCCTAGATATTTAATGACTGATGATGGTTCACACTTTATTCATGGTGCTTTCCGTAAAATGCTTGCAAAATATGATTTTAACCATAGAATTGCATCACCGTATCATCCTCAATCTAGTGGTCAAGTTGAACTTAGCAATAGAGAAATGCAATTAATATTGCAAAAAACTGTCAATAGGTCCCGAAAGAATTGGTCTAAGAAACTTGATGATGCACTTTGGGCCTATAGAACAACTTATAAAAAACCTATGGGTATGTCTCCATATAAAATGGTTTATGGAAAAGCTTATCATTTGCTTCTTGAGTTAGAACATAAAGCATATTGGGAATTAAAGAAATCAATTACGATTTCAAACTTGCCGGTGAAAAGAGGTTATTTGATATTACACTACTAGGGAAAAGCCTAGCAGTAGCGCGGGTCTGAGGGCTATCAGTTGCGCGGGGTACAACGCTACTGTTAAGGTGCTACAGCTAACACTTAGCAGCAGCACGTTCCTACCCGCGCTACTGTTATAGCTACTTAGCAGCAGGGCTTTCCATACAAGATCTACTGCTAATCTAACTAGTAGTAGCATTTTTCACACCTCGCGCTACAACTATTATGTTTTTCATTATTTTAGTGTATTTATATACCGTTATAATTTTTTTTGATATAGTATCAATTAAGAGGTTGTTATATCATTATGTCCACGATGAATTAATATA
Source organism: Aegilops longissima (assembly GCA_021605205.1). Taxonomy (NCBI): domain Eukaryota; kingdom Viridiplantae; phylum Streptophyta; class Magnoliopsida; order Poales; family Poaceae; genus Aegilops; species Aegilops longissima. Next base: position 489,621,724 of record CM038677.1, on the reverse strand, counting down.
TCATTGTGAGAAAGAAACATGGATTAGATTCATTTGGATGAATCAAAAGTTGAATTAGGATGACTCTCCTACTAATTCAACTTTGGTCATTTTTGATCCATCGACATGAATCTAATCCGCGTTCCTTCCACCTATGATATAATAACTAATCATGATCATAATAACAAATCATCATGATAATCATGATCAACATCATCATCATATTAATATAAAAACTCTTGCATCATATCATCACCAACAACACTAGCTAATAATCATCATAGTCATTACCACCAACACTATTTAATCATCATAGTCATAGTGTAGCTATCTAATCACCACCAACACTAGCTAATAATAATCATCATAGTCATTACCACCAACACTAGCTATTTAATCATCATAGTCATACCGTAGCACATCATCATCTTCAAACTCATTCTAGCTAGCTAATCACTCCTGCTGCTCTCTCTCAGGTAAAATAGCATAGAACATGTGTAGCACTCCTGCTTCATCATATTGGAGAATGCAGATGAACCTGTCTCCTAATTGTGGGCTACGCTTCTGATTGCTATCCCCTAGTACTTCTCTGTTGCGATCCTTCACAATTTTTCTCCAGCCTTTGACTATTAAGACTTGCTCGCTTTGAGAAATCTTGAATGCACTCATGTGCAATGTAGGATGTCTTGGCCGTAAGCTAACAATTGTCATGTGACCTTTAGTCTCGATCCAACGAGGCACAACACTCATCGGGAGTCCCTGTTGAAGAACATCATAGTAACATACTTAGTAATGAAGTTTAGCTTAAAAAATAATGTATGCAAAAGATGCACTGATGAGGACAAATAATAAAAAATCTTACCATCTTTCCTAAGTAGATGTGACCGTAGTTCAATACGCACACTAGTGGTCACACATTTTGAGTACTAATATCTCGAAGTCTAGGAAAATAACCTGCCTTGACAGTATCAAGATCCTCAAGCCATGAAACATAATGACCTATCTCCTCGTAGTTTAGTTCAGCCCCAGGATAGTAGTAGGTTCTGTCTACCAAGCGCTGGACATGTTTGCTTGAATGGAAATAAGTTGTCAATAGAAATTGGTTGTCAACTATTTTTAAATAAACAATATATATTACTTAATAAATATGGTTGAGAAACTCACATAATGGTAGAACTAGAGGCGTTTGCACATCGACCCAGATGTCGATATTACCTTCAATTTCATCTTCCATACGAATATCAAAGGTGATAACCATATTAGGCTCAAATGCATAAGCCTTGCATAGTGATCTCCAATTTTTGCATTCAAAATAGGAGTAGGTGTCTGCATTGTATAATTTTATGGCAAAAGTATAACCATGCTCGGTCCTCAAGTGAACTCTCTTTACCTCCAGACTTTCCATAGTACTGAAACCAATCTTATCTAAGACATACATTCTTGCATGGCAGGGGATACACTAGTAAAATTGTAAAAAATTAAAATTATAAGTTGAAGAAAAAGAAGCAGAAGTCATTCTTAATTACGAAAAAAGACTTGTTATTGTGACTTACTGAATCCACTTCGAAGGTCTCATCCAGCACGATGTTGAAGCGCCTACCACAAACTAGGTGAGGCCTGTCGCACAGGACGCGCTCGTCTTTGCGGTATTCGCGCATAACGAATTACCTTTCGACGTCAGACATTTCCTATGTTCATAGTTGGAACATTAATTAAAAATCGATCGAAGGCAACTACCAGGAAACTCAACACACAGATCACTATTACTCAATATGCAACGGGTTGACTTTAGGTCTGTCGAGTCTTTATTGCTAAACTCGCATCTCACGTATATGGTGGGCACTCCCTCTCTGATATTGCGACTGCCGGTGATGGTCTCTTTCCCTAATGCATTACAAATATCTAGAACAAGGAAAAGAAGGAGGAGCGACCCCCATGACAACAGTCGGCATTCTTCTTCTCTCATATACGGTGGACACTCCCTCGCCGATTTTTTAACCAGCGGTGATGGTCACTACTCCTTCTTGTCCTAGTGCATAACAAAGGTCTAATACAAAGAGAAGAAGGAGAAGCGACCCCAAGGACAACGGTCGGCATTCTTCTTCTCTCATATATGGTGGAGACTCTCCCTCACTTATTTTTTGACTGTCATGTATGGAGCCCCGACAGACCTAAAGTCAATTCTAAATGTCGTTTAGTTCTCTTTCTAGCAAATCCGGGGCACTCAATATTTCCTACATATTCTAGCACAAGTCATGCTTAAATTCACGGAATCGAGCGCCTGAAATATGCCGGAACGGAAATGAATCAACACTCCGGCAAAACATAGGCCACTCAGATTTTTCCTGCGATACAAAGATGTTCATATACATACAACAATGCTTAAACTTGCAATTCCATCCGGATCAATTATCATAAGCATTCGCACATGAGCTCACCGACTAAATACCATAGTTCTACTCTATTCAACACACTGAGGAGTAGAGGAGGAGGTGGACTTTTAGCTCACCCACTCGGTTGTAGAGGAAGTAGCTAGAGGTAGCTCCGATGACGATCACTCCAAGGAGACACGACTCTACAAAGCGTGCATATTCCACTGAGCGAAAATTTTAGATCATCAAATCTCATATAGCATTCTTTGATGACAAAGTGAAAATGACATAAAAATAATTAAATTTTCCAATACATTTCTATATTGAAAAACAAAATTACAAAAAAATTATATACCTATTCACTAGTTTTCTATCCTATTCAAAAAACTTTTTTACATTCAAAAAACCTATTCACTAGTTTTCTATTACTAAAATTTTCTAGTTCTAGCCCTAACAAACTATGTCTAAAACATCCTAGTTCTAGCCCTAACATTTACTAAAAATACCTTAGTGAAACCCCAAATTATGTTATATATAAACCTAACATAACTAAATTAAGCACTTAGTAAATAAACTACTTCTATTAAGTACTTACTAAATATCACTTACTAAATAAACTAAATTAAGCACTTACAAAAAACAGTAAATAAACTACATTATCAGTGAGGAGAGATGGAGGGAGGAGGGAGGAGGAGGAGGGAGGAGAGAGGAGGAGGGGGTGGGAGGCCAAGGGAGGAGGGAGGAGAGAGGAGGGAGGAGGTGGGAGGAGGGCGGTGGGAGGAGGAGGAGGAGGAGGGAGGAGGGAGGAGGGTCACGGACGGAGGAGGGAGGAGGACGCGGCCGGAGGAGGTAGGAGGACGCGGCAGGAAGAGGGAGGAGGGCGGTGGGAGGAGGAGGAGGAGGGGCGCCACATACCGAGGAAGGAGAAGTGAGGGCGACGGCGGCAATGGGGAAGGGCTGTACGTCAGCGGCGGCGGCGGACGACATGCGTGGGAGAGTGAGAGTGGGAGTGGAGAGGGGGAGAGTGAGGGATGGTTGGGGGAGAAGATAGGATGGGTTTAGTAGTAGCGCGTTTCAGGGGAACGCGCTACTACTACACTTTGCCTGGCGGCAACTGTGTGGAAATTTTAGTAGTAGCGCCCTTCGTCCTTGCCGTGCTAGTGCTATATCTGTAGCAGTAGAGCCTTATGTGGATACGCGTTGTTGCCTAGTATCAGCAACGCTTCTTTTTAACCCGCGCTACTGCTAAGGTTCTGCGTATAAGGTTTTCCCTAGTAGTGTTAGCTCACTAGATGAATGGAGTCTTGGGGAACGCAGTAATTTCAAAATTTTGCCTACGATCACGCAAGATCTATCTAGATGATGCATATCAACAAGCGGAGAGAGTGTGTCCACGTACCCTCGTAGACCGAAAGCGGAAGCGTTGTATCAACGCAGTTGATGTAGTCGTACGTCTTCACGATCCGACCGATCCTTGCACCGAACGTATATCACCTCCGTGTTCAGCACACATTTAGCTCGATGACGTCCCTCGTACTCTTGATCCAGTTGAGGCCGAGGGAGAGTTCCGTCAGCACGATGGCGTGGCGATGGTGATGATGAAGTTACCTGCGCAGGGCTTCGCCTAAGCACTACGACGATATGACCGAGGTGTGTAACTATGGAGGGGGCACCGCACACGGCTAAGACAAATCTTGAGTACCTTTGGGGTGCCGCCTGGCCACGTATATAAAGGAGGGTGGGAAAAGGTGGCCGTCCCAAGGGGGGCACGCCAGGTGTGGGGAATCGAACTAGGACTCCACAGTCCAAGTAGGATTCCCCTCCTCTTTCCTATTCGGAGTAGGACAGAAGGAAAGAGAGGGAGAGGGAGAAGGAAAGGGGAGCCGCGCCCCCACGGCTTGTCCAATTCGGTTTGGGCAGGGGGGAGGCGCGAGCCACCTCTTGGCCATTCTCCCCTCGCTCCACTAAAGCCCAATAAGGCCCATTACTTCTCCCAACGAATTCCCGTAACTCTCCAGTACTCCGAAAAATACCCGAATCACTCGAAACCTTTCCGATGTCCTAATATAGCCTTCCAATATATCGATCTTTACGTCTCGACCATTTCGAGACTCCTCCTCATGTCCGGGATCTCATCCGGGACTCCGAACAACCCTCGGTACATCAAATCACATAACTCACAATACAAATTGTCATCAAATGTTAAGCGTGCGGACCCTACGGGTTCGAGAACTATGTAGACATGACCGAGACACATCTTCGGTCAATTACCAATAGCGGAACCTGGATGCTCATATTGGCTCCTACATATTCTACGAAGATCTTTATCGGTCAAACCGCATAACAACATACGTTGTTCCCTTTGTCATCAGTATGTTACTTGCCCGAGATTCGATCGTCGGTATCCTCATACCTAGTTCAATCTCGTTACTGACAAGTCTCTTTACTCGTTCCGTAATGCATCATCCCACAACTAACTCATTAGTCACAATGCTTGGAAGGCTTATAGTGATGTGCATTACCGAGAGGGCCCAGAGATACCTCTCCGATACACGGAGTGACAAATCCTAATCTTGATATATGCCAACTCAACAAACACCTTCGGAGACACCCGTAGAGCATCTTTATAATCACACAGTTACGTTGTGACGTTTGATAGCACACAAAGTGTTCCTCCGGTATTCGGGAGTTGCATAATCTCATAGTCAAAGGAACATGTATAAGTCATGAATAAAGCAATAGCGATAAAACTAAACGAGCATTATGCTAAGCTAATGGAAGGATCTTGTCCATCACATCACTATCTAATGATGTGATCCCATTCATCAAATGACAACACGTGTCTATGGCTAGGAAACTTAACCATCTTTGATTAACGAGCTAGTCAAGTAGAGGCATACTAGGGACACTCTGTTTTGTCTATGTATTCACACATGTATCAAGTTTTCGGTTAATACAATTCTAGCATGAATAATAAACATTTATCATGAAATAAGGAAATAAATAATAACTTTATTGCCTCTAGGGAATATTTCCTTCAGTCTCCCACTTGCACTAGAGTCAATAATCTAGTTCAAATCGCCATGTGATTTAACACCAATAGTTCACATCACCATGTGATTAACACCCATAGTTCACATCACCATGTTACCAACACTCAACGGGTTTACTTGAGTCTGTAATCTAGTTCACATCTCCATGTGATTAACCCCCAAAGAGTACAAAGGTGTGATCATGTTTTGCTTGTGAGAGAAGTTTACTCAACGGGTTTGCCAAATTCAGATCCGTATGTATTTTGCAAATTTCTTTGTCTACAATGCTCTGCATGGAGCTACTTTAGCTAATTGCTCCCACTTTCAATATGTATCCGGATTGTGACTTAGAGTCATCCAGATCGGTGTCAAAGCTTGCATCGAAGTAACTCTTTACGACAAACTTTTTATCACCTCCATAACCGAGAAATATTTCCTTAGTCATCTAAGGATATTTTTGACCGCTGTCCAGTGATCTACTCCTAGATCAAAATGTTACTCCCTTGCCAAATAGGGCAGGGTATACAATAGGCCTGGTACACAACATGGCATACTTTATAGAACCTACGGCTGAGGCATAGGGAATGACTTTCATTCTCTCTATCTTCTGCCATGGTTGGGCTTTGATTCTTACTCAACTCTACACCATGCAACACAGGCAAGAACTCTTTCTTTAACTGTTCCATTTTGAACTACTTCAAAAACTTGTCAAAGTATGTACTCATTGAGAAAACTTATCAAGCGTCTTGATCTATCTCTATAGATCTTGATGCTCAATATGTAAGCAACTTCACCGAGGACTTTCTTTGAAAAACTCCTTTCAAACACTCCTTTATGCTTTCCAGAAAATTCTACATAATTTCCGATCGACAATATGTCATTCACATATACTTATCAGAAAGGCTGTAGTGCTCCCACTCACTTTCTGGTAAATACATGCTTCACTGCAAGTCTGTATAAAACTGTATGCTTTGATCAACTTATCAAAGCATATATTCCAATTCCGAGATGCTTCCACCAGTCCATAGATGGATCGCTGGAGCTTGCATATTTTGTTAGCACCTTTAGGATTGACAAAACCTTCTAGTTGCATCATATACAACTCTTCTATAATAAATCCATTAAGGAATGTAGTTTTGTTTATCCATTTGCCAGATTTGATAAAATGCGGCAATTTCTAACATGATTCGGACAGACTTAAGCATCGCTACGAGTGAGAAAAACTCATCGTAGTCAACACCTTGAACTTGTTAAAAACCTTTCGCAACAAGTCGAGCTTTGTAGATAGTAACACTACCATCATCGTCCGTCTTCCTCTTGAAAATCCATTTATTATCAATGGCTTGCCGATCATCGGGCAATTCCACCAAAGTCCATACTTTGTTATCATACATGGATCCTATCTCAGATTTCATGGCCTCAAGCCATTTTGCGGAATCTGGGCTCATCATCACTTCCTCATAGTTTGTAGGTTCGTCATGGTCTAGTAACATGACTTCCAGAACCGGATTACTGTACCACTCTGGTGCGGAATGTACTCTGGTTGACCTATGAGGTTAGGTAGTAACTTGATCTGAAGTTTCATGATCATCATCATTATCGTCCTCACTAATTGGTGTTGGCATCACTGGAACTTATTTCTGTGATGAACTACTTTCCAATTTGGGAGAAGGTACAATTACCTCATCAAGTTCTACTTTCCTCTCACTCACTTCTTTCGAGAAAAAACTCCTTCTCTAGAAAGTATCCATTTTTAGCAACGAACATCTTGCCTTCGAATCTGTGAAAGAAGGTGTACCCAACAGTTTCCTTTGGGTATCCTATGAAGATACATTTCTCCGATTTGGGTTCGAGCTTATCAGGTTGAAACTTTTTCACATAAGCATCGCAGCCCCAAACTTTAAAGATACGACAACTTAGGTTTCTTGCCAAACCATAGTTCATACGGTGTCGTCTCAACAGATTTAGATGGTGCCCTATTTTAAAGTGAATGCAGTTGTCTCTAATGCATAACCCCAAAACGATAGTGGTAAATCGGTAAGAAAATATCATAGATCGCCCCATATCTAATAAAGTACGGTTACAATGTTAGGGCACACCATTACGCTGTGGTTTTCCAGGTGGCGTGAGTTTGTGAAACTATTCCACATTGTTTTAAATGAAGGCCAAACTCGTAACTCAAATATTCGTCTCCGCGATCAGATCGTAGAAACTTTATTTCCTTGTTACGATGATTTTCCACTTCACTCTGAAATTCTTTGAACTTTTCAAATGTTTCTGACTTATGTTTCATCAAGTAGATATACCCATATCTGCTCAAATCATCTGTGAATGTCAGAAAATAATGATACTTGCCGCGAGCCTCAACACTTATCAGACCGCATACATCGGTATGTATTATTTCCAATAAGTCAGTGGCTCGCTCCATTGTTCCAGAGAACAGAGTCTTAGTCATCTTGCCCATGAGGCATGGTTCGCAAGTATCAAGTGATCCCAAAAGCCTATCAGCATGGAGTTTCTTTATGCGCTTTACACCAATATGACCTAAACGGCAGTGGCACAAATATGTTGCACTATCATTATCAACTTTGCATCTTTTGGCATCAGTATTATGAATATGTGCATCACTATGATCGAGATTCAATAAACCATTCACCTTGGGTGTATGACCACAGAAGGTTTTATTCATGTAAACAGAATAACAATTATTCTTTGACTTAGATGAATAACCTTAGTGCAATAAACATGATCCAATCATATTATGCTCAACGTAAACACCAAATAACATTTATTTTAGGTTCAACACTAATCCCGAAGGTAAAGGGAGTGTGCGATGGTGATCTAATCAACCTTGGAATCACTTCCAACACACATTGTCACCTTGCCCTCAACTAGTCTCTGTTCATTTTGTAACTCCTGTTTCAAGTTACTAATCGTAGCAACTGAACCAGTATCAAATACCCAGGGGATACTATGAATACTAGTAAAGTACACATCAATCACATGTATATCATATATACTTTTGTTCACCTTGCCATCCTTCTTATCCGCAAAGTATTTGGGGCATTTCCGCTTCCAGTGACTATTTCCTTTGCAGTAGAAGCACTCAGTTTCAGGCTTGGGTCTAGCTTTGGGCTTCTTCATGGGAGTGGCAACTTGGTTTCCATTCTTTGAAGTTCCCTTTCTATCCCTTGCCCTTTTACTTGAAACTAGTGGTCTTGTCAACCATCAACACTTGATGCTTTTCTTGATTTCTACCTTCGCCGATTTCAGCATCGCGAAGAGCTCGGGGAATTTTTTTCGTCATCCCTTGCTTATTGTAGTTCATCACAAAGTTCCAGTAACTTGGTGATAGTGACTACAGAACTCTGTCAATCACTATCTTATCTGGAAGATTAACTCCCACTTGATTCAAGTGATTGTAGTACTCAGACATTCTAAGCACATGCTCACTAGCTGAGCTATTCTCCTCCATCTTGTAGGTAAAGTACTTTGTGAGAGGTCTCATACCTCTTAACACGGGTATGAGTCTGAAACACCAATTTCAACTCTTGGAACATCTAATATGCTCCATGTCGTTCAAAACATTTTTGAAGTCCCGGTTCTAAGCCATAAAGCATGGTGCACTAAACTTATCAAGTAGTCATCATACCGAGCTTGTCAAATGTTCATAACGTCTGCATTTGCTCCTGCAATAGTTCTGTCACCTAGCGGTGCATCAAGGACACAATACCTCTATGCAGCAATGAGGATAATCCTCAGATCACGGACCAAGTCCGCATCATTGCTACTAACATCTTTCAACTTATTTTTCTCTAGGAACATATCAGAAAATAAACGGGGAACTACATCGCGAGCTATTGATCTACAACATACATATGCAAATACTATCAGGACTAAGTTCATGATAAATTAAAGTTCAATTAATCATATTACTTAAGAACTCCCACTTAGATAGACATCCCTCTAGTCATCTAAATGATCACGTGATCCAAGTCAACTAAACCATGTCCGATCATCACGTGAGATGGAGTAGTTTTCAATGGTGAACATCACTACGTTGATCATATCTACTATATGATTCACGCTTGACCTTTCGGTTCCAATGTTCCGAGGCCATATCTGCATATGCTAGGATCGTCAAGTTTAACCCGAGTATTCCGCGTGTGCAAAACTGGTTTGCACCCGTTGTATGTGAACGTAGAGCTTATCACACCCGATCATCACGTGGTGTCTCGGCACGATTTAACCGTCATAACGGTGCATACTCAGGGAGAACACTTATACCTTGAAATTTAGTGAGAGATCATCTTATAATGCTACCACCTAACTAAGCAAAATAAGATGCATAAAGGATAATCATCACATGTAATCTATATAAGTGATATGATATGGCCATCATCATCTTGTGCCTTTGATCTCCATCTCCAAAGCACCATCATGATCACCATCGTCACCGGCGCGACACCTTAATCTCCATCGAAGCATCGTTGTCGTCTCGCCAACTATTGCTATCACGACTATCGCTACCGCTTAGGGATAAAGTAAAGCAATTACATGGCGATTGCATTTCATACAATAATGCGACAACCATAAGGCTCCTGCCAGTTGCCGATAACTTTTACAAAACATGATCATCTCATATAAAAAATTATATATCATCACATCTTGACCATATCATATCACAACATGCCCTGCAAAAACAAGTTAGACGTCCTCAACTTTGTTGTTGCAAGTTTTACATGGCTGCTACGGGCTTCTAGGAAGAACCGTTCTTACCTACAGATCAAAACCACAATGATTTTTCGTCAAGTGTGCTGTTTTAACCTTCAACAAGGACCGGGTGTAGTCACACTTGATTCAACTAAAGTTGGAGAAACAGACACCCACTAGCCACCTGTGTGCAAAGCACGGCGGTAGAATCAGTCTCATGAACGCGGTCATGTAATGTCGGTCTGGGCCACTTCATCCAACAATGGCGCCGGATCAAAGTATGACATGCTGGTAAGTAGTATGACTATTATCGTCCACAACTCTTTGTGTTCTACTCGTGCATATAACATCTACGCATAAACCTGGCTCTGATACCACTATTGGGGAACGCAGTAATTTCAAAAATTTGCCTACAATCACGAAAGATCTATCTAGGTGATGCATAGCAACGAGCGGATAGAGTGTGTCGACGTACCCTCGTAGACCGAAAGTGGAAGTGTTATATCAACGCGGTTGATGTAGTCGTACGTCTTCACGATCCGACCGATCCTAGCACCGAACGTACAGCACCTCCGTGTTCAGCACATGTTCAGCTCGATGACGTCCCTCGTACTCTTGATCCAGTTGAGGCCGAGGGAGAGTTCTGTCAGCATGACGGCGTGGCGACGGTGATGATGAAGTTACCGGCACAGGGCTTCGCCTAGGCACTACGACGATATGACCATGGTGTCTAACTGTGGAGGGGGGCACCTGATATGTCCATTTTGCATCATGCTTTTACATCGATATTTATCACATTATGGGCTGTTATTTCACGTTATGTCACAATACTTATGGCTATTCTCTCTTATTTTACAAGGTTTACATGAAGAGGGAGAATGCCAGCATTTGGAATTCAGGGCTGGAAAAGGAGCAAATATTGGAGACCTATTCTGTGCAACTCCAAAAGTCCTAAAACTCCACAGAATATCTTAAAAGAAATAAAGAAAAATTGTCGCCAAAGATGAAGGCCAGGGGGCCCACACCCTGCTCACGAGGGTGGGGGCACCCCCCTGGGGCGCGCCCCCTACCTCGTGGGCCCCCTGGTGGCTCTCTGATGCCCATCTTCTCCTATATGAATTCTTTCGATGAGAAAAAAAAATCAGAGACAACCTTTTGGGACGAGACTCCGCCGCCACGAGGCGGAACCTTGGCGGAACCAATCTAGGGCTCCGGCGGAGCTGTTCTGCCGGGGACACTTCCCTCCGGGAGGGGGAAATCATCGTCATCATCATCACCAATGCTCCTCTCATCGGGAGAGGGCAATCTCCATCAACATCTTCACCAGCACCATCTCATCTCCAAACCCTAGTTCATCTCTTGTATCCAATTCTTGTCTCCAAGTCCGGGATTGGTGCTAGTAGGTTGCTAGTAGTGTTGATTACTCCTTGTAGTTGATGCTAGTTGGTTTATTTGGTGGAAGATCATTTGTTCAGATCCTTTATGCATATTATTTGTAGCGACCAGACCGAATGGATCTAGCGCTCGTGCTCGATGTCATCCTGGATCGAGAATCTCGACACCACACAAGATTTCAAGGATTTATAGCGAGTAGCAATCACACACTTATTACATCGATGTCCACAAGGAACTGAATAAAATATGGCTTAAGGCCATCTAATAATAACAGCGAAGGCTTGGAAGATAAGCGAGTCCATCAACTCCAACGGCATCACCGAGTATAGAACCACGACCTAACACCTTACTCGTCGTTCGAAAAGTCTGCAAGCGTGTAAAGTTGCAGCCCAAAACGGGTCAAGACATGGAATATCTTGGCAATGTAACACATAAAGAGCAATGAATGAATAAGCCTATACTACATGCATATTTGGCTGGTGGTAAGGCTCTACTTTACATTTGCATAAAGCTGATTTTTCCCTACATCAAAGGAATAATTTTATTTAACTATCATGGTGGTTGTTAAACATTGAAGATGGTTGACAGCATCCTCAATCCCAATTAAAAAGTACTCATCAAAATCCCAATAACTTTTATTTAAAGTAACATGTTGAGATTCACATGATAATCAAGTACCGGATACTCAAATTGTCCATAACCGGGGACACGGCTAATCATGATTAGTTTGTTACACTGCAGAGGTTTGCGACTTTTCCCCACAAGACTCGATCGCCTCCGCTTGGTTCTCGTGACTACATGGTGTTTGAGAAACGGATGACCGAGACATAGTCTTTCGTAAGCGCTAGCACCTTACATGTGGGTAGACCGTACCAACCTACATCCCCTACATCAGCTAGCCTACCCGTAAGAGTTCGTGACGACTTAGTCAACTACGCCAGAGCCCATAATTGGCTTGTGGCTGCACACGGAAGTTTCCAGTTTGAATAATCTTATGATCCCTTAGAGCACAGGTGGCGGTCCAAGAAATACAGAGCAAGTCTGATAGAAACCAGGTGCCTCAATCCACCCAGATGTGTGTTAGGTTGCCACCTTAGATAAACCATTAATTAACAATCTCACATCTGTCATGGATATTCACTCACCCAATCCACGTCTACTAGCATAGCATGGCATGAACAAGCAAACGTAGAAGTAACTCCCAAGGTTTCATAAGTAAACAGGTAATAGGTACTACCTCAATCTACTTCCCAAACCCACAATTTAATTAGATCCTAATCATGCAAGTGTTTGAGGAATAGATCTAATGCATAAAATTGGGTAGTAGAAAGGTATGATCAAAGTGTTACTTGCCTTGCGATGATCCATGAGTCCTAGAGATTCAAGTAACAAGCGGCGCCTCCGGGTGATCTAACGCAGACAAACAACAAGCATACAATAAGTACTCATCTAATGCACAGGGAAAATCTCGAATAAAAGATCTAACCAGATAGTTCAACTTAAGAACCCTGGTTGCAAAAGAATCGAATCAAAACAAACTCCGAAAGTCGAAACTCGAGAGAGAACGTCTCGAATTAGCGATCTGAAATTAGGTCAAAATTTCACAGTGGCAAAACTCTGTGAAAGTAGGGTAGTCGGAACGGCGGTTTCGTTCTTAAACTCCAGCGCTTGAATCACCTGATTCGATAAACGAGCGAGAAATAAAACAGTTTTGAAAATCAGATCTGAAATCAAATCGAAAAATTAACGGATTAATTCCGATTAAAAGAAGAACGACGAACGAGTTAAAAAGCGAACGTTAGTTATCGAACGAATCTAACGAACGCGTTCATCAAACGAACGGCTCGGTGAACGTCCGCTAAATAAGAAAACCAAAAAAATAATAAAACCAATCTAGGTTTTTTTAAAAACCAACAAATATATTATTATTTTTTTTAAAAAAAAACGGGCGGTTCACGGGAATAGACCGAATCGGGCGGCGGGCGGGCGGCTACCTCCGCGATCGCCGGCGGGGCTCAGGCGGCGGTGGTGGCGGCGGGGTCGGGAGGCGAGGGGCGGCGGGTTCCCGGCGGCGTCGAACTCCGGCGACGAGGGGCGGCGGCGGCTTCCAAGGGCGGGCGCTGGTCGGCGGGCGGCGGGGTTTGGGAGAGAGAGAGGCCGGGGGCTATTTAAGAGGGGAGGAGAGGCGGCGGGGTGGCTTGGGAAGGGGCGAAGGAGGCGGGTCGGGCGGACTCGGCGTGGCGGCGGCGCCCGTGCTCGAGCGGGACTCGGGCGGAGGGAGACGAGGATGGGCCGGGCGCGGCTGGGCCGGGAGGTCTGGCTGGTCTGGCTGGGCAGGCCTCGGGCCTCAGTCGGGGCGCGTTTTTTTAAATAAACTTTAAAACAAAACAAATAAAATAAATATCAAATGAACTCCAAATTAATTAAAACAAATTTTCTCCGACTCCAAAATTGAATCGAACAAAATGAACTTTTAAAAACAAAATACATGAAAAATATTTTAAAATGCTCATTTTGCCTAAGCAAAATAAATCTCCAAAACCAATTTTGGTTTATTTATAATATCTTCATTTTTCCTATTTGTTTGGGAAAGTCATATTATTCCCTCTCAAGATATTTTTATAGGAAAAACTTTATGAAGATAATTTAAATAATCCAATGATCCTATTTTCAAAATTTGAGGATCCCAAATATGAAAATTATGAAACTTCCAACTCTCTCCGAGGGTCCTTGAGTTGCGTGAAATTTCTAGGATCGGAAAATGCGAGAAAATATGATATGCATGATGACCTAATGTATAACATTCCAAATTGAAAATTTGGGATGTTACAAACCTACCCTTTAAGATGAATCTAGCCCTCGAGATTCGGGTTGGCTAGAAAATAGGTGAGGTGGTCCTTACAAAACTTCCTCTCTTTCCCGGTGGCTTCATCCTCCGTGTGGTGGCTCCAATCGAACTTTGCAAAACTTGATAACCTTGCTGCGGGTAACTCTGCTGGCATAATCGAGAATCTTAACGGCTTTTCTTCATATGTCAAGTCATCCTTCAACTGAATTGCCTCCAAAGTGTACTTTGTGTCTCTTAACGGTACCTCTGCTATCTCTCCGGGTGACATTTCTTCAATCGAGAAACATGGAATACATCATGAACTCCTGACAATCCTTCCGCAATTCCAACTTATACGCAACTTCTCCCATGCGTTGCAAAATCTTATATGGTCCAACAAACGGGTGCTAACTTTCCTTTGACTCCAAAACGCTTAACTCCTCAAGCGGGGATACTCGAGATATACTCTGCTCCAACTTCATACTCAATCGCTGGCGCTTTGAATCGGCATAGCTCTTACCGTGCGGACTGGGCTACCTTGAGCCTGTCTCGAATCAACTTAACTTTCTTCGCACTCCTTAATCAAATCTGGTCCAAATAGTCGACGATCTCCGGTTTAGTCCCATGACAACGGTGTCCTGCACCTTCTTCCATACAAGGCCTCGAAGGTGCCATCTTTAAACTGGTTTGGTAACTGTTATTGTAGGAAAATTCTGCATACGGCAAATTGTCATCCCAGCTAGATCCATAATCTAGTGCACAAGCTCTCAAAGATGTCCTCCAAAATCTGATTGACTCTCTCGGTCATCCATCGGTCTGTGGGTGGAAAGCTGTCTTTGAACTCCAATCGGGTTCCCAATGTTTCGTGCAACCGGTTCCAAAATTTCAAGTAAACTGGGTTCCTCATGCGATACAATGCTCCTTGGGATTCCGTAAACACACAATTCTGGTCATGTATATCTTTGCCAACTTAGCACTGCTATAGGTAGTCTTGACCGGAATGAAATGGGCTACCTTGGTCAAACGGTCGACTATGACCCAAATCGAGTCATATCTGAACGGGTCTTTGGCAAACCTGTGATGAAATCCATGCCTAGTTTATCCCACTTCCATTCGGTATCGGCAATGGTTGTAACAATCCTGCTGGCTTCGATGTTCCGCCTTTACTTTCGACATACGTGCAAACTGCTACATACTCCGCAATATCCTTCTTCATTCCGGTCCACCGAAAATATTCTTCAAATCCAAATACATCTTAGTATTTCCTGGTGAATCGAATAGGGTGAATCATGGGCTTCTTG
Source organism: Aegilops longissima (assembly GCA_021605205.1). Lineage (NCBI taxonomy): Eukaryota > Viridiplantae > Streptophyta > Magnoliopsida > Poales > Poaceae > Aegilops > Aegilops longissima. The sequence continues at coordinate 489,606,105 of CM038677.1, read as the reverse complement.
TAAAATCAACTTCCTGATCTCTCGGGTCATTGGGCACATAAACACGGTCTTCAAACCATAGGGTATCGTGCTCGCCCTCACGAAATCCTTTAGCTTTTCCTTTACTCATTTTATCCTTTATAGAGGCAACTTCCTTATCTGCCTTTTGGGCTTCTCTGATTTTGTCCATCGCTGTCGATCGAATCTCCAATGCTGCTACATAGCCTCTGGAACTATTTCCAAACATAGCTCTCGAAGGTCCTCGGCTAACTCATTGGGTATTTCTCCCATCATTAGGGTATTGACGTGGCTCTTACGGCTCAATGCGTCTGCTACGACATTAGCCTTTCCGGGGTGATAATGCAATCTCATATCATAATCCTTGATTAGCTCTAACCATCTCCTTTGTCTGAGATTCAATTCCTTCTGGGTGAAGATGTACTTCAAACTCTTGTGATCCGTATATACTTCACAATGATTTCCAATGAGAAAATGTCTCCACGTCTTCAAGGCATGCACAACGGCTGCTAACTCCAAATCATGAGTGGCATAATTCAACTCATGGGGCTTAAGTTGTCGTGAAGCATACGAAACAACTCTTCCTTCCTGCATAAGCACTGCTCCAAGTCCTCGACGTGAAGCGTCGCAATACACCTCATAATCCTTAGTTTGATCTGGCAATATCAAAACTGGTGAGGTAACCAATCTTTTCTTCAACTCCTGAAAACTTGCCTCACAGTCCTCAGTCCATATGAATTTGTTTTCCTTCTTCAACAATTATGTCATAGGCTTTGCAATCCTTGAGAAATTCTCAATGAATCTTCGGTAGTATCCTGCGAGTCCAAGGAAACTCCGAATCTCTCCAACTGTCGTTGGTGCTTCCCATTTGGTTACGGTCTCAACCTTTGTGGGGTCAATGCTATTCCTTCTCCGGATATAACATGTCCGAGAAATCCAACTTCCTTTAACCAAAATTCACATTTGCTGAACTTGGCATACAACTGGTGTTCCTCGCCCTCCAAAACCAATCTCAAATGTTCCTTGTGTTCCTCTTCATTCTTCGAGAAAATCAAAATGTCATCAATGAACACCACGATTTAACTTGTCCAAAAACTCCATAAACACTTTGTTCATCGTGTTCATGAAATAGGCTGGTGCGTTAGTCATCCAAATGACATAACGGTATACTCATACAGTCCATATCTCGTGGTAAACGCTGTCTTGGGTATGTCTTGCTCCCGAATCTTCAACTGATGGTACCCTGATCGCAAGTCGATCTTAGAAAACACTTTGGCCCCTTGCAAGCGATCAAACAGATCATTTATCATTGGTAGTGGGTACTTGTTCTTGATTGTTACTTCATTCAATCCACGATAATCAACAACCATTCTCAACGATCCATCCTTCTTCTCCACTAACAATACGGGTGATCCCCAAGGTGAAGAACTTGGGCGAATAAAACCTTTATCCAATAGTTCCTTTATCTGCTTCTTAATTTCTGCCAAATCCTTTGCGGGCATCCTGTACGGTCGCTTCGATATCGGGCCTGTTCCTGGCAACAACTCGATCAAAACTCAATGTCTCTATCCGCGGCATTCCCGCAACTCTTCCGAAATACATCAGATAATCCTTCACCATCGGTACTTCTTCCCGTACCACTCCTGTTAAGCAATTAACTTGTGCTCTCCTCGGTTCGTGCCGTGATACATACTTAATCCTTCTTCCTTCTGGTGTGGTGAGCAAAATTGACCTTGTGGTACAATCTATGTTTCCTCCATACTTTGATAACCAATCCATTCCTAATATCACATCCAATCCTTGGGATTCCGAACTATTAGGTCCGAGGGGAAAACATAGTGTCCGATCCTTAGTGGCGGTCGATCACACCATTTACTAGCCATGTACTCTGCCGGGTGAGGTTACTAGCATGGGTGACCTAAGGGCTTGGGTTGGTAACTGGTACTTATCCACAAATCCCTTGATATGTATGAATGCGATGCACCAAGATCAAAAAGAACAACTGCAGAAAATGACTTAACCAAAAACTTACCGACATCGTGATCGGGCTGATCTTCAACCTCCTCCACATCAATGTGGTTCACTTGTCCCCTGTTGAAAGGGTTGGGATTCTTTCCAGCTTCCATTGCCATTTCCATTCGCCTTCGGATCATTTGCATTGTGCCCAGATCTTGCGGCACTTAAAGCAAGTAATGTGACTCAGTCTACCTTGGATGGTGTAGACGGGTTGGTGCGGTTCTGTCTGCTGCTTCCTCCATTCCGCTCCCATTCTTGGTGCCATTATGGTTGTGCGAATTACCTCCTCCATGGGTATGTGAAACTGAATTCTGATTTAGGGGTATAACGAGGCTTCACTGGGCTCCGAGTTATACTTCCCTTGTCCATACTTCCGCTTGCAGTTCTCAATTTGTTCTGCTTTCCTTCAATCATGAGAGCTCGGTCTACTAACTCCTGGTAGTTATTGAAACTTGCTACCATCAACGGCATGTCAACTCATCATTCAGTCCTTCTAGAAACTTCTCTGTTTAGTCAGATCCAGAGTAACGCTATCCGGGGCATAACGTGCTAGTTTGCTAAAATCATCCACGATCGCCAACAGTCCTTCCTCCTTGGCGTAAGTTATAAACTCACGCTTTTTCATGGCCATGGCTCCTGCTGAAACATGGGCTGTCGAAAAGCTTGTCAAACTGGTCCCATGTGATGTGTCTCACGGGTAAGTGGTGTGAAATTCTCCCACCATGCTCAGCAAGGGTCCTTCAAGTTGATGTGCTGCAAACTTCACTCTTTCACCATCTGTGCATCCTGCAGTAGTCAGCTCCCTTCCTATCTTGCGGAGCCAGTCATCTGCTACAATTGGCTCGGTGCTACTGGAATACACCGGCGGGTTCAGTCTAAGAAAACGAGTCAGATGATCCGCAGGTGGTGGTGGTGGCGGTGGGTTGTTGGGGTTGTTGTTGTTGTTCTGCACCAATGTTTGAATCAGGGTATTCTGCTGCTGGATCAATTGGGTGATCTCTGGCGGGAAAACGAATCCGGGGTCACGTCTCGGAGGCATCTGAAGGGTTTAGAAAAGAAGAGAAAATAGAATAGAATGAGGTCTAAGGGGAATCACTACCCAAATGCACATGAGCAAATGCACACAAATCACTTCATTCAATCAAACAAGGGCTTACAACGATCTAACTATCGCAAAAGTGCGTGTACTATAATGTTTACATGGAGGGAATACTACTAATATGTGGGGGACTTCTACTAATTTGAACCGGTGGAAGACTCCATGATGTCCGCTCCACCGCCTTCAAAATCGGGTTCACTTGGATCCGAATCTGAGTCGTCAATGTTGATGTAGTCGATTTGATGCTCGACATACTGGTCTTCATTCCTGAGTGCCAACTTCTTCTTGAGTTCTTCGATCTCGTACTTAAGATCGTTATTGTGTCTTGCCAGAGCTACGATCTCGTCCATGTAGTCCTTGCGTGTAGTCTTTAGTTCTCCTTCCAATTCGATGATCCTTTCCTTCGCCTTCTCAGAACTCCAACATGTCATTGCACATTTGATTCTCCCGCGCCGAATGTGCTGGTTTAACTCTGGATGAAAGCTGCAATGGACCTATCCTTCTTGGTGTTGACGACGTCCCGCTTGTCATCTCGGCGTCCGCAAATCTGGTAGATGGTGTCCTTGAGATCTTCTTGATAGACTTCTCCAATGCGCCCCATGGTGATGTGAGCTGCCATGCTCCTTCCTGCACTCCAAGTGGGTGCAATCGAAAACACTATCTATAGGCTTGGTGATTGGGGCGAATGTCCTTCCTAGAACGTGAGCATGAATCTTCCAATAGCTCCTCTTCAGAAGAGTGGCGTTGAAAGTTCCGGTGAAGCTTGGTAATCCAATGTTCGTACTTAGTAACTTCCTTCAAGTGAAATCCAAAAGGTGTGCCTTCATCCGGTTGGGTGTACTTGATCTTCGCGTCCGCCATCCTAAAGAGTAGAAAAGATGAGGAGTTAGGAAATGAGAAGAGAGAGTGATCTATGGCTTTAACTTAGTGGTCGTGTCCTCACGGTCGGCGTGTGCTCGATACCATTCTCTCAGAGCGACCGGACCGAATGGATCTAGCGCTCGTGCTCGGTGTCATCCTGGATCGAGAATCCGACACCACACAAGATTTCAAGGATTTATAGCAGAGTAGCAATCACACACTTATTACATCGATGTCCACAAGGGAACTGAATAAAATATGGCTTAAGGCCATCTAATAATAACAGCGAAGGCTTGGAAGATAAGCGAGTCCATCAACTCCAACGGCATCACCGAGTATAGAACCACGACCTAACACCTTACTCGTCGTTCGAAAAGTCTCGCAACGTGTAAAGTTGCAGCCCGAAACGGTCAAGACATGGAATATCTGGCAATGTAACACATAAAGAGCAATGAATGAATAAGCCTATACTACATGCATATTTGGCTGGTGGTAAGGCTCTCTGTTACATTTGCATAAAGCTGATTTTTCCCTACATCAAAGGAATAATTTTATTTAACTATCATGGTGGTTGTTAAACATTGAAGATGGTTGACAGATCCTCAATCCCAATTAAAAGTACTCATCAAAATCCCAATAACTTTTATTTAAAGTAACATGTTGAGATTCACATGATAATCAAGTACCGGATACTCAAATTGTCCATAACCGGGACACGGCTAATCATGATTAGTTTGTTACACTCTGCAGAGGTTTGCGACTTTTCCCCACAAGACTCGATCGCCTCCGCTTGGTTCTCGTGACTACATGGTGTTTGAGAAACGGATGACCGAGACATAGTCTTTCGTAAGCGCTTAGCACCTTACATGTGGGTAGACCGTACCAACCTACATCCCCTACATCAGCTAGCCTACCCGTAAGAGTTCGCACGACTTAGTCAACTACGCCAGAGCCCATAATTGGCTTGTGGCTGCACACGGAAGTTTCCAGTTTGAATAATCTTATGATCCCTTAGAGCCCAGGTGGCGGTCCAAGAAATACAGAGCAAGTCCTGATAGAAACCAGTGCCTCAATCCACCCAGATGTGTGTTAGGTTGCCACCTTAGATAAACCATTAATTAACAATCTCACATCTGTCATGGATATTCACTCACCCAATCCACGCCTACTAGCATAGCATGGCATGAACAAGCAAACGAGAAGTAACTCCCAAGGTTTCATAAGTAAACAGTAATAGGTACTACCTCAATCTACTTCCCAAACCCACAATTTAATTAGATCCTAATCATGCAAGTGTTTGAGGAATAGATCTAATGCATAAAATTGGGTAGTAGAAAGGTATGATCAAAGTGTTACTTGCCTTGCGATGATCCGCGAGTCCTAGAGATTCAAGTAACAAGCGGCGCCTCGGGTGATCTAACGCAGACAAACAACAAGCATACAATAAGTACTCATCTAATGCACAGGAAAATCTCGAATAAAAGATCTAACCAGATAGTTCAACTTAAGAACCCTGGTTGCAAAAGAATCGAATCAAAACAAACTCCGAAAGTCGAAACTCGAGAGAGAACGCCTCAATTAGCGATCTGAAATTAGGTCAAAATTTCACAGTGGCAAAACTCTGTGAAAGTAGGGTAGTCGAACGGCGGTTTCATTCTTTAAACTCCAGCGCTTGAATCACCCGATTCCGATAAACGAGCGAGAAATAAAACAGTTTTGAAAATCAGATCTGAAATCAAATCGAAAATTAACGGATTAATTCCGATTAAAAGAAGAACGACGAACGAGTTAAAAGCGAACGCTCATTATCGAACGAATCTAACGAACGCGTTCATCAAAACGAACGGCTCGGTGAACGTCCGCTAAATAAGAAAACCGAAAAAAAAAACCAATCTAGGTTTTTTTTAAAAAACCAACAAATATATTATTATTATTTTTTAAAAAAACCGGGCGGTTCACGGGAATAGACCGAATCGGGCGGCGGGCGGGCGGCTACCTCCGCGATCGCCGGCGGGCTCCGGCGGCGGGTGGTGGCGGCGGGTCGGGAGGCGAGGGGCGGTTCTTGGGCGGCGCGCTGGCTCGGCGCGACGAGGGCGGCGGCGGCGGCGGGCGGGCGGGCGCGGGTCGGCGGCAAGCGGGGTTTGGGAGAGAGAGAGCCGGGGGCTATTTAAGAGGGGAGGAGAGGCGGGGTGGCTTGGGAAGGGGCGAAGGAGGCGGGTCAGGCGGACTCCGGCAGGCGGCGGCGCTCCGTGCTCGAGCGGGACTCGGCGCGGGAGGGAGACGAGGATGGGCTGGGGCTGGGCGGAGGTTGGCTGGCTGGGCCGGCCAGCCTCGGTCCAGTGGGGCGTTTTTTTTAAATAAACTTTAAAACAAAAACAAATAAAATAAATATCAAATGAACTCCAAATTAATTAAAACAAATTTTCTCCGACTCCAAAAATTGAATCGAACAAAATGAACTTTTAAAAACAAAATACATGAAAAATATTTTAAAATGCTCATTTTTGCCTAAGCATAATAAATCTCCAAAACCAATTTTGGTTTATTTATAATATCTTCATTTTTCCTATTTGTTTGGGAAAGTCATATTATTCCCTCTCAAGATATTTTTATAGGAAAAACTTTATGAAGATAATTTAAATAATCCAATGATCCTATTTTCAAAATTTGAGGGATCCCAAATATGAAAATTATGAAACTTCCAACTCTCTCCGAGGGTCCTTGAGTTGCGTGAAATTTCTAGGATCGGGAAAAATGCGAGAAAATATGATATGCATGATGACCTAATGTATAACATTCCAAATTGAAAATTTGGGATGTTACATTATTACCCCTCTGATTATGAACATGAATATGCTTTGTGAGTAGTTACGTTTGTTCCTGAGGACAAGGGAGAAGTCTTGCTATTAGTAGTCATGTGAATTTGGTATTCGTTCGATATTTTGATGAGATGTATGTTGTCTAACCTCTAGTGGTGTTATGTGAACATCGACTACATAACATTTCACCATTATTTGGGCCTAGAGGAAGGCATTGGGAAGTAATAAGTAGATGATGGGTTGCTAGAGTGACAGAAGCTTAAACCCTAGTTTATGTGTTGCTTCGTAAGGGGCTGATTTGGATCCATATGTTTCATGCTATGGTTAGGTTTACCTTAATACTTTTGTTGTAGTTGCGGATGCTTGCAATATAGGTTAATCATAAGTGGGATGTTTTTTCAAGTAAGAACAGCACCCAAGTACCGGTCCACCCACATATCAAATTATCAAAGTACCGAACGTGAATCATATGAACGTGATGAAAACTAGCTTGATGATATTCCCATGTGTCCTCGGGAGCGCTTTTCCTATTATAAGAGTTTGTCCAGGCTTGTCCTTTGCTACAAAAAGGATTGGGCCACCTTGCTGCACCGTGTTTACTTTTATTACTTGTTTCTCGTTACAATTTACCTTATCACAAAACTATCTGTTACCACTTATTTCAGTACTTGCAGAGCATACCTTGCTGAAAGCTGCTTATCATTTCCTTCTGCTCCTCGTTGGGTTCGACACTCTTACTTATCGAAAGGACTACGATAGATCCCCTATACTTGTGGGTCATCAAGACTCTTTTCTGGCGCCGTTGCCGGGGAGTGTAGCGCCTTTGTTAAGTGGAATTTGGTAAGGAAAAATTTATATAGTGTGCTGAAATTTTATGTCACTTGTTACTATGGAAAGTAATTCTCTGAGGGGCTTGTTCGGGGTATCTTCACCCCGTCCAGTAGAGTAAAGAGTTGCTCCTCAACCTACTGAACCTATTGAAAATGAAACTCCTTTTGAAGTTCCTTCGTGTATGATGGAAAAACTGCTGGCTAATACTTTTACAGGAGATGGAACAAAGCATCGTGATGAACATCTACTCTATGTGGATGAACTTTGTGGATTATTTAAGCTTGCAGGTATACCCGATGATGTTGTTAAGAAGAAGGTCTTCCCTTTATCTTTGAAGGAAGACGCATTGACATGGTATAGGCTATGTGATGATACGGGATCATGGAACTATAAAAGATTGAAATTGGAACTTCATCAAAAGTATTACCCTATGCATCTTGTTCATCGTGATCGCAATTATATATATATATAATTTTTGGCCTCGCGAAGGAGAAAGCATCGCTCAAGCTTGGGGGAGGCTTAAATCAATGTTATATTCATGCCCCAATCATGAGCTCTCAAAAGTGACAATTCTTCAGAATTTTTATGCTCAGCTTTCTGATAACAATCGCACCATGCTCGATACTTCTTGTGTTGGCTCTTTTATGATGAAGACTATTGAATATAAATGGAATTTATTGGATAGAATTAAACGCAACTCTGAAGATTGGGACCTCGACGAAGGTAAGGAGTCAGGTATTAAACCTAAGTTTGATTGTGTTAAATCTTTTACGGTTACCGATATTTTCCGTAAGTTTAGCACTAAATATGGACTTGACTCTGAGATAGTAGCTTCTTTCTGTGAATCTTTTTCTACTTATGTTGATCTCCCTAAGGAGAAGTGGTTTAAATATCATCCTCCCATAGAAGTAAAAGTAGTTGCACCTATTAAAGTTGAAGAAAAGACTGTCACTTATAATGATCCTATTGTTCCTACTTCTTATGTTGAGAAACCACCTTTCCATGGGAGAGTAAAGGATCATGCTAAAGCTTCAACTGTTGTTCGTAAAAGCAATATCAGAGCTTATACACCTCCTGAGCAAGTTAAATTAGAACCTAATATTGCTATTGTTAAAGATCTCTTGTCTGATAATATTGATGGGCATGTTATTCAATTCTGTGGTGAAACTGCTAGAATTGCTAAATCGTGTGCTAAAGATAAACATAGACCTATGGTAGGCGTGCCTGTTATTTTTGTTAAAATAGGAGATCGTTGTTATCATGGCTTATGTGATATGGGTGCTAGTGCTAGTGTTATACCTATTACCTTGTATGAAGAAATTAAGCATGAAATTTCACCCGCTGAGATAGAAGATATTGATGTTCCAATTATACTTGCCAATAGAGACACCATATCGCCAGTGGGAATTGTTAGAGATGTTGAAGTCTTGTGTGGGAAAACTAAATATCCCGCTGATTTTCTTGTTCTTGGTTCTCCACAAGATAGCTTTTGTCCCATTATATTTGGTAGACCCTTCTTGAACATTGTTAAAGCTAGGATAGATTGCGAAAAGAATGTTGTTACTATTGGCTTGGATTATATGGTTCATGAGTTTAATTTCTCTAAATTTAGTAAACAACATCGTGAGGAAGAATTTCCTAGTAAGGATGAAATTATTGGTCTTGCTTCTATTGTCGTACCTCCTAGTGATCCTTTGGAACACTATTTGCAAGACCATGAAAATGAGATGTTCATGAATGAAAGAAGGGAAATAGATGAAGTATTCTTTAAATAGGAACCTATTCTACAACATAATTTTCCTATTGAAATCCTAGGGGATCCTCCTCCACCCAAGGGCGATCCCGTGTTTGAGCTTAAACCGTTGCCTGATAATCTTAAATATGCTTATCTTGATGAAAAGAAAATATATCCTGTTATTATTAGTGCTAACCTTTCAGAACATCAAGAAGAAAGATTATTGAAAACTCTGAAGAAGAATCGTGCCGCTATTGGATATACTCTTAATGATCTTAAGGGCATTAGTCCCACTCTATGTCAACACAAAATAAATTTGGAAGCGGATGCTAAACCAGTTTATGATCCTCAACGATGTTTGAATCCTAAAATAAAAGAAGTTGTAAGAAAAGAAATACTCAAGCTTCTGGAGGCAGGTATAATTTATCCCGTTACTGATAGTTAGTGGGTAAGTCCTGTCCATTGTGTCCCTAAGAAGGGAGGTATTACTGTTGTCCCTAGTGATAAAGATGAATTGATCCTGCAAAGAATTATTACAGGTTATAGGATGGTAATTGATTTCCGCAAATTAAATAAAGCTACTAAGAAAGATCATTACCCCTTACCTTTTATCGATCAAATGCTAGAAAGAATATGCAAACATACACATTATTGCTTTCTAGATGGTTATTCTGGTTTCTCTCAAATACCTGTGTCGGCTAAAGATCAATCAAAGACTACTTTTACATGCCCTTTTGGTACTTTTGCTTATAGACGTATGCATTTTGGTTTATGTAATGCACCTGCTACCTTTCAAAGATGCATGATGGCTATATTCTCTGATTTTTGTGAAAAGATTTGTGAGGTTTTCATGGACGACTTTTCCGTCTATGGATCCTATTTTGATGATTGCTTGAGCAATCTTGATCGAGTTTTGCAGAGATGTGAAGAAACTAATCTTTTCTTGAATTGGGAAAAGTGCCACTTTATGGTTAATGAAGGTATTGTCTTGGGGCACAAAGTTTCTGAAAGAGGTATTGAAGTTGATAAAGCCAAAGTTGATGCTATAGAAAAGATGCCATGTACCAAGGACATCAAAGGTATAAGAAGTTTCCTTGGTCACGCCGGATTTTATAGGAGGTTCATTAAGGACTTCTCAAAAATTTCTCGGCCTCTGACTAATTTATTACAAAAAGATGTACCATTTGTCTTTGATGATGATTGTGTGGAAGCATTTGAAATACTTAAGAAAGCATTAGTCTCGCACCTGTTGTTCAGCCACCGATTGAATTTACCTTTGAAATTATGTGTGATGCTAGTGATTATGCTGTAGGTGCTGTTCTAGGAAAAGAGTTCATAAGAAGTTAAATGTTATCCATTATGCTAGTAAGACTCTAGACAATGCTCAAAGAAATTATGCTACTACCGAAAAGGAACTTTTAGCAGTTGTGTTTGCTTGTGCTAAATTCAGACCCTATATTGTTGATTCTAAAGTAACTATTCACACCGATCATGCTGCTATTAAATATATTATGGAAAAGAAAGATGCTAAACCTAGACTTATTAGATGGGTTCTCTTGCTGCAAGAATTTGATTTGCATATTGTTGATAGAAAAGGAGCTGAGAACCCGTGCTGCATAAACTTATCTAGGTCAGAGAATGTTCTTGATGACCCACTACCTATTGATGATAGCTTTCTTGATGAACAATTAAATGTCATAAACACTTCTCGTAGCACTCCTTGGTATGCTGATTATGCTAATTATATTGTTGCTAAATTTATACCACCTAGCTTCACATACCAACAAAAGAAAAAGTTCTTCTATGATTTGAGACATTACTTTTGGGATGACCCACATCTTTATAAAGAAGGAGTAGATGGTGTTATTAGACGTTGTGTGCCTGAGTATGAACAGGAACAGATCCTATGCAAGTGTCACTCCGAAGCTTATGGAGGACACCACGCTGGAGATAGAACTGCACATAAGGTATTGCAATCTGGTTTTAATTGGCCTACTCTCTTCAAGGATGCCCATAAGTTTGTTTTGTCTTGTGATGAATGTCAAAGAATTGGTAATATTAGTAGACGTCAAGAAATGCCTATGAATTATTCACTTGTTATTGAACCATTTGATGTTTGGGGCTTTGATTATATGGGACCTTTTCCTGACTCTAATGGATACACACATATTTTGGTTGCTGTTGATTACGTTACTAAGTGGGTAGAAGCTATTCCTACTACTGATCATAACACTTCTATTAAAATGCTTAAGGAAGTTATTTTTTCGAGGTTTGGAGTCCCTAGATATTTAATGACTGATGGTGGTTCACACATTATTCAAGGTGCTTTCCGTAAAATGCTTTCTAAATATGACGTTAATCATAGAATTGCATCTCCTTATCACCCGCAGTCTAGCGGTCAAGTAGAATTGAGTAATAGAGAGCTTAAATTAATTTTGCAAAAGACTGTTAATAGGTCTAGAAAGAATTGGTCCAAGAAACTTGATGATGCATTATGGGCCTATATAACTGCATATAAGAATCCTATGGGTATGTCTCCGTATAAAATGGTTTATGGAAAAGCATGTCACTTACCTCTCAAACTAGAACATAAGGCATATTGGGCTATTAAAGAGCTCAACTATGATTTCAAACTTGCCGGTGAGAAGAGGTTATTTGATATTAGCTCACTTGATGAATGGAGAACCCAAGCCTATGAAAATGCCAAGTTATTTAAAGAAAAAGTTAAAAGATGGCATGACAAAAGGATACAAAAGCGTGAGTTTAATGTAGGTGATTATGTATTGCTATACAACTCTCGTTTAAGATTTTTTGCAGGAAAACTTCTCTCTAAATGGGAAGGTCCCTACGTTATCGAGGAGGTCTATTGTTCCGGTGCCATAAAAATCAACAACTTCGAAGGCACAAATCCGAAGGTGGTAAACGGTCAAAGAATCAAACATTATATCTCAGGTAATCCCATAAATGTTGAAACCAATATTATTGAAACCGTAACCCCGGAGGAATATGTCGGCGTTCTAGGAACGGGGGTACCCAGACTTGCCTGCGTGCGGCCTGCGGCGTGGCTCAATGGGTGGCCCAGCACGGCCCATCTTCATCAGCACAAGCTCAAGACCTCGCGAGGGGCTGAGATTGCATGGGCGGACGACAGGAAGCTTCCTCAGGCACGGCCTTGTCAGGCTGGCTCGCGAGGAGGCGGAGAGATCAAGGCGTGGTATCTCACGAGGTGCCCATGACGCAAGCCATGACGACCAAGGGCGCCAGGCAGGCGCCAGCCCGCGTGGTGTCCTCATTTCCTCTTTGGTGCAAAGGAGACAAGCGCAGGCGAGAGCATCAAGCAAAGGCAACCGTTTTGGTGCAACAAGACCAAGACAATCACAACGAAAGGAAGGAGGTCATCATGGAGCCCAAGCCAAGGCCACCGCTGAGCCTTTGACAAAGCGAGGACCAACTTTGTCGGATAAGTGTACTAGATGTTCCCTTCAAATGGCCAATTGTTGGCGCCTTCCCGCTCAATATTTGGGAAGAGGCCTGGGCCTCTGCCTATAAATAGGACTAGCCACCCACAGGGTAGAGGGATCCGAATCAAGAACAGAGTGAGAGGTCAAGCAATCTAGAGAGAGAGAGAGAGAGCGACCGAATTCCCCCTAGCAGTTCATCGACTGCCAAGAATGCATCATGAGGCTGTTCTTCCTTGTATTGTTCATCATCACCCCCTGAGGCAATCCACCACACCACACACTGGAGTAGGGTATTACACCACAACGGTGGCCCGAACAAGTATAAACCTTGTGTCCCTTGTGTTGCTCTTTGTGTAGTTTAGATCCTTGCGAGGTGACGAGGCGCAGGTAGGTAGGGGGTGAGATCTCCGCGTGCACCCCAGAGTTCGAATCTAGAGGGTTTGCCGGAACCCGAAATCCGACAGAATACATAAGGGACACTTTCCGCACTGCTTGCATCTCAAAAGGAATAGGTATGTGGTACGGTAAGTAAACCGACTCCAAAACAATTTTTAAGGCAATATTTCTCTTTGGAATATTTAGAAAATAGAAAATAAGTGGAAGTCCGGGAAGGACACAAGGCCTTCACGAGGTGGAGGGCGCGCCTACCCCTGGGCGCGCCTCTACCTCGTGAGCACCTCGTGTGCCCTCCGGACTCGCTTTTCTTGCACGATACATATTTTGGTCGGTAAAAATTCATTATATATTCTCCCGAAGGTTTTGACTCCAGTATCACGCAAATATCTCCTGTCCTTGTTTCGAGCTGTTTTTCTGATAGATCTAGATCATCATGATGTCCCCAAGTGCTTCCAAGGACAAGTTCTTCGAGAAGGTGATCAACCCTTACCTCGCGGAGGTGCTGCGACACCCTCAAACCATTGAGATGCGTGATGGGTTGCTGCACATCCGCGATGTTGAGGGACCAAAGGGAACCGGAAGCGTGGAGGCGAGGCTCGAAGCAATGGAGCAACAAGTTTTCAAGTGCTAGGGGATGGTGGAGCGTGGAATTAACGCTAGCCACAAGATGCTCGCAGAGTTCACCAACAACTACGAGCCGGATGCTAAGAACACCGCGGAAGCAATCTTCAAGCTACATGAGAAGATCGAGCACCTCCAAGCCAAATTTATGATCTGTAAAATCAAAACTGTGAGTATGAATATAGATTCAAAAGGATGAGTTTGGCTGCAGATTTGAGGATTCCGGAGACTCGATCATCCTTCTATGATGGTGAGCCTATGCCATGGAAGGTGGACGACAAGCCCGCATCATCAACAACACCTCCACCTCCAACAACAAATAAGGAGATATAATCACATGGGTATGGGCACTCCCCTTGGCAACTGCCAAGCTTGGGGGAGGTGCCCCGGTATCGTATCACCATCACAACTTCTATCTTTATCATTTTTCTTAGTTCGATCCTATTAGTAGTATCTTCATTTAGTAGAATAAAGTCATGGCATGATCTAGTTTTGAAGTTCCCTCTATGTAATCGAGTCCGTGAGCTATATATATAATAAATATTAGTGTTGAGTCAAGGGCTTGATTACTTTGCCATTATCTTGGGTGAATAAAAGAAAAGAACAAAAAGAAACAAAGATTTCATATTGATCTTATTGAGAGTAATGACTTCACATAGAAAGAGTATGATGATTAAAAGTTGTTGGGAGTTGGCAAATATAGCTTTGTTCATCGTTGCAATTAATAGGAAGTAATAAGGAGAGAGAGGTTTAACCTATAGATATATTATCATTGACATCTTTTATGATTGGGAGCACTCATTAAAATATGACATGCTAAAGAGTTGATGTTGGACAAGGAAGACAACATAATGAGTTTGTTTTCTTGTATCTGAGATAAAGTATGTTGTCATGGATCCTATAACATGTTGAGCTTGCCTTTCCCCCTCATGCTAGCCAAATTCTCAGCACCAAGTAGAGATACTACTTGTGCTTCCAAATACCCTTAAACCAGTTTAACCATGAGAGTCCACCATATCTACCTATGTGTCGGGGAGGAACTGATCGTATCCCACGAGCACCTACGGAACCTGGGTCCCTTGTGGTTCGGAGGGGGGCGGAGATTGCACAAAGAGCGGATCGAGGCGATGCACACGAGCGGATTTACCCAGCTTCGGAGCTCTCCGGAGAGATAATACTCCTACTGCTGCTTTGTGGATTATCTTGTGTTCTTGTTAGGGAGCAATGGAAGCTACAAAACCTAGCCTGAGTGTGGCCTCGTATGAGTAGGATGAACTAAGCGAGCTGGATCGAACCCTTTCACGCTGCACTTGGGCCTCCTTTTATAGGCACAAGGGGTCACCACATATGACAAGTAGACAAGGGTGAAATAGTAAAACAGAGGTTGGTACACCGCTTTATACAGTGTACAAGAATCTGTACCTAACTCGACGGCAAGGGACAAGAGTCATCAATGCCCGCCTCGGCCGCCCAACAAAGGTAACAGGACCGCTGGCGCGCCCGCTTGCCACGATGGTAGCTGTCAGCCGCTTGTCGCTGCTCCCTCACTGGCAGCACAGCCCGTCGACACGCGTGCTTGGGAGAGCCCGTGGTGACACGCTACGGGTGAGCTGGAGCGGAGATGAAGAGAGGTTGCCCGCCCGCAAGCGCCTTGCGGTGGCAGGAACCTTGTCGCGCTTAGGGCTTGGCGCCCACCAAGCCTTCCCGCAAGCTCCTCTTGCCGGGCCTTGTTTCCTTCGCGCCTGAGTGGCCTTCCCGCAAGCTCCTCTTGCCGGGTCTTGCTTACTTTGTTCTTAAATGGCTCCAAAGGAGCCGCCGAGGATCTTGGCGGTCATCGTGCCAGCCTCGCTGTGGGCGCTGTAACTGTCCGTGCACGAAGTTCGGGATACTAGGGTACCCTACTCTAGTACACCGGCAGAGCCCCGAGCTCGGGCCACACACGACGCCAAGCTCTGTGGGCCAGGCCCAAAAAAGGCACGGCACGCACGCGTGGTCTTGATTACGCCGTTATTTGCCTTGGACCCACCACGCCTCCCACGAACGGCACGCACCGGACGTGGCGTCATGGGGAGATCGTGGGGCTTTTTTAATGGGAAAATCGAACGCCTGTCCCCTCTCCCTTTATAAGCGGGGAACAGGGGAGGACGCCCACTTGCCCTTGCTGTCACATCGAAACCCCGCCGCTTTCCCCTTCCTTCTCGAGCCCAAAGAGAGCAACGCCCGCCTCCATTGCCACCGGTGCCACCAACGCCGCCGGCTTCCTCCACCACCACTCCCTATGGCTCAAGGCCGATAAGGAAAAGGCGTGAATCGGCCGAGGCGCAGCGGCTCATGGCGCGCGGAAGGAACGGGCCCTCTTTGATCCCCGCTCAACAGAAGGAGTTATGGAGCTGTACTATCTCTTCGTCGATGGAGACCCGTGCGCACCAGCCAAGACGAGGGTCATCTCCGCCGCCACATCTGCTAAGGTCTCCATCGGGTACCCTTTTTCGATTTTGCCTGGTGCGGGCTCGCGCCCTTTTCTCAATTCTTCTGCGATGTCATGAACACATATGGCCTCCGCCTCCTGACTTCACCCCAACGCCATCCTTACCATGGCTGCTTCGCACATCTCTGCGAGAACTTTGTCGGGTCCACCCAAACGTCGCACTCTTCCGCCACTACTTCTCACCCCGCGAGAGAGAGGAGAGCCGCTGTCGGAGGAATTTCATGGACCTCTAGGATCGGCAAGAAGGAAGCGATCTTGACGGGAGTTGCGCAGCAAGTGGGAGGAGTGGAGGGCTGACTGGTGCTGGATCTTAGAGGAGGAGCCACAGCCTTTATCTGCCTCAAGACGACCCCCATAGTTCGCGGGTAACGATTGGAGCAACTTGGCGCGGAGGACGACAAGTTGAAGATTGCCACGACTAGGATTTTGCGTCTCCGCAAGCAGGGCTTACCGTAGGAGCAGTTGGCGCGGACTTCCTTCGCCACCGCATTGCGCCTTTGCTGGAGAAAGGAGGCCTGCTTGGGAATTCCGAACGCGGCGGATATCATGAGGCTGCGCCTGGTATGAATTGGAATTTCACTACCTTGGAGCTTGACGGCATGCTGCGGGAGCTGTTCAAGCCTGAAGCGGATAACCCTGGATGGTGCATGTTGCCGAGGGGAGTTGTGCCCTTGTGCAACAACTCGTCGCTTGATAGCATCCGCGCGATAATGCCGTTGTGCGATTCCCATGGGATCATTCCAACTTGGCAGGAGCCCGCCGATGACATAGTGCAACAGTTCTTCGACAACTTGGTTGAAGTACCGATCCGCGCCGACGAGAAGAGGCGGCTCACCCGCGACACCACTGATCAGGAGATGGCGCGCATCACCACAAGGTTGGAGGAGGCTGCAGAGGCTGCTGTCGCCGGCGCGTTTGGGTTCACTGTCGAGGAGGCAGAGAGGGCCGAGGCGGCAAGTCTTGCCGACCGAGAAGAGTTCGTCGGTGAGGAGGAGCAGACCGAGCCCGACAATGACCCAAGTGAGCCTGTCGGGGGCGCCTCTCCTCCGCCGTCAAGTAGCTTGCCGCAGGAGGAGCTTGCTGCCCCGCCAGGAGACGCCTCCGAAGACCGGAGAAGTGGCGGGGAACATACGACCCAACAGCCGCCTCACCCCCGACGCGCTTCCACCGCGGCAAGCACTGTTGCAGCGGAGCGCCTCGTTCACCACGGCGACGGCGCTGGGTCTTCGAGTCGTGGCCCCGCACCGCCAAGCGTCCCGAGGGAATCTTCTCCCCCAATCCGTCGCGCCGGAGCGGAGTTTGATCTTTCCGCCCTCAGCTCCGAGGAAGAAGAAGAAGAGTAAGATCTCGTCGTTGCTTCTTGCAATCTTCTAATTTATTGCTTTATCTTATATCTGACCGGTTCCACTCTGAACCTTCTTCTTCAGGACGTTAGCTCAGAGGGCGCCGAAGAGGGCCAAGACGCCGGTAGTTGTCGTCTCAGATGACTCCCCTGTGCCGACGGGGGGCACGTCTGGAACTCCCTTGCCGGACCCGGCAACCTTTCAACAAAGCAGCCCCAGCACAGCCCCCAGCGTAAGTGTTTGCTTTACTTTTCATGGTTAGGCGCGCTTGGGTGCTTTTCCGTTACTGATATCTGGTTTGTTGAATTCTGTAGGAGCAGAGCAGCCACATCATGAAGCACCGGAGGCTACTCCTGAGGTCCAGCCTCATCAGAGGCCCCGAGGTCACTCCCAAATTCTGCTCGCTTCAACCACGCCACCAAGGGAGAATTCTCCGCCAAGGAGCGCTCTCCGCAAGGGACGCCTCCCCGAAGGGAGCTTCCCGACAAGGACCAGCGCCGGCGACCCTCCGGTAGTGGAGACCGCGCAACAGATCCCGCTGCGGTGAGTTTCTTGTTTGATAATTTCCCTTGGGTTCTTTCTTCTTTGTTCTTTCCTTCAACATCTGCCTGATTTGTGCTTTCTTCTTGACCATCAGATCCATCTGCCGGAGATCCGATGGAGACCGAGGCCGCCGGGCGAGGAAGACGCCTTCGCGACAACGCCGACGCCGCCAACATGGAGGAGGAGGCTGGCGCCAACGGGCCCGCCGGCGAGGAGGCCGCCGAGGCTGCTGGCGCAGAGGCTGGGGAGGAATCTGGCGATCGCACTGACGGCCCGGAGGCCGCAGGAGCGCCAGGCGCTGCACCGACCGCCGATCCCCCCGCCACCGATGCCGCACCAGACTCCGAGGAGCCCCAGGCCGGCGCCTACCTGAAGGACGGCGAGGGTGTCTTCATCAAGCTCCCATGGGCATCAAGCTCCAGGGCACCGGCCGAAGGGGAGACCTTCGATGCGGAACTGCTCGCCTCCGCCGGGCTGTCGCTGGTTGATGCCCCGAGCAGCAGCAGTGGTGAGCCTGAGGAGGAGCAGCTGCTAAGGAGGTTTCTGTCGCTCTACCGCGCCCGACAAGCCAAACTGGAGTCCAGGGAGGCGCTTGTCGCGAGGGCGGGAGCTGATTTGGAGAAACGTGCGGAAGAGCTCCGACGCGCCAACAAAGAGACTCTCCGGGATATAGCAGAGGCGCGGGAGCAGCTTGCTGAGGAGCGCACGGCCTTCATCTTGGAGAAGGGCGAGGTTGAGGAGCAGCAAAGGCTTGCAGGCGAGAAGCTCTCCGCTCGAGAAGGTGAGCTGGCGCAGCGGAAGATCAATCTCGACAGCTTCGAGGAAGATCTCGCCGTGCGCGAGCAAACGATTGGCGGGCCACTTCAGGAGGCAAAAGATGCTGCTGTGGCTGCCGAGGCCGCCAAGAGGGAATTGGAGACGAGGGTGGCTCAGCTGGAGTCCACCCTCCAGAAGAGTGCCGAGGAGGTCGCCGGGCTGAAGCGCGAGCGTGAGAAGGACGCTTACACCCTCGGCGAGCTACAAGGTCGTTTTGCTGAAAATATCAAAGAGCTCGATGCCGCCAAGGACTCCAAGGCGGATCTGGAGCTGAAATTGACCACCTTGACGGAGGCGTTGAACGGCGCCAAGGAGCGGGAAACGGGCCTGCTGGAAAAGATCAAGGCCACCGAGGAGTTGCTGTCGAATGCTGTGACCGCCCAGAATAATCTTCGAGACAGCATATTGCATTGGACAGAAGGTCTTGTGGACACCGCCGCTGTCATCCATAATGAGCTGATGGAGTTGGGGATGACAGATCTTGGATATTCCACCGACGAGAACCTCCAACCCAGCGTCAAGCTCAGCCTATTCTTCAAAGGCGTGTTGGCGGGTATCCAGCGGCTCCGGGAAGAGGTTCCGAAGTAGCTGGCGGAGGAATCACACCAAGTCTGTGCCGAGGCTCTCCAGAAGGTGTTGATGAAGGTGGCCTTCCGCAACCCAGGCGTCGACTTCACCAAAGCCCTCAAGTCCCTGCCTCCATCCGCCGATGTTGAAGCGCTCAAGGCCCTTGTCGCACCCATTGTGGACAAGGTGAGCGGAGTTAAGAGGCTCGAGGGCGACCGCGTGGATTAGGCCGCCAAGTCTATCTTTCTCTTGTCGCTGTAGATCATGTTTAGGAAAAAAGTCTATTAGATCTACGACAAGTTGTTATGTAATATACACTATCTTAGGCAATCGAATGCAATGTTATTTCCTTTACTCGATTTCTTGCTTTGTATGTTACTGCCCTACGCTTTTCAGGGAAACTTGCCGGTGCAGGCACCCTTGCCGCGAGCGCCGAGTGCGGAACTTCAGCAGCCTCTTTGGCGGGCCGCCACCGATAAGCAACCTTGTCGCGGACTAGCCGCAGCTCACTTAAGTTGTTGAGCGGACTCGAAACAAAGTAAGGGCGCGACCAGTCACGATTTGGTTCCTCCGCGCACAAGTTTTCCATACAAAGTACTATCGTTCGAGGAAGATAACTTAAAATTTAAAACTGGTCGCTTAAACTTAGCAACTTAGCTTTTCATTGTCCATTTTCCGCAAGGCGACAGTTCCTCGAGCGACGCTTGGCGCCCACACCATTATCGCGACGCTTATGCCCACACCATTATCTTCTCCTCCCCGGTTAACTTGTGGGTGGATGAACCTTCTTCTTGTTTGAGAAGAAAGAAGAGAAAATAAAGTTATGGAGCCTAGTGGCTCATTATCGCTTACCGGGTGCGGGTGCTGCACAAGATGTTAGTAAACACATGCATATATGATTATGAAAGCATGTATTGACAAAATGTGTGCAACACATAGGCTTTACTGATGCACGGGGTCTGTGCCCGGCTTTGTACAAAGGATTACATGCAACAGCGACAAGACTTGTACAAAAGGGTGGTTGCCGGAACGGGTTCCGGCAACCGCGCCTCATGGGTAAAACTTGCGAAGATGCTCTATATTCCAAGAATTGCTCACCGGAAGGCCATCTTCGGTCTCAAGGCGGACAGCGCCGGGCCTAGTGACTCGTTTCACCCGATAAGGGCCTTCCCACTTCGGCGTCAACTTGTTGGAATTCTTGGCGGATTGAACGCTACCAAGAACAAGGTCGCCTTCCTCGTAGCTTCGGCATTAACTTTGCGGCTATGGTAGCGACGCAAAGCTTGCTGGTAACGAGCAGCTCGTCAAAGAGCGAAGACGATCTTCCTCGAGGAGCAGCGCGTCATCTTGTCGCAGCTGCTCTTGCTCAAGCTCATCATAGCGAGCACTCGAGGTGACCCGTACACGAGTTCCGTGGGAGAACTGCCTCTGCTCCGTAGACTAGAGCAAAGGGTGTCGGCCGATGGCTCGATTTGGCGTCGTCCCGATCGACCAAAGAACCACCGCAGCTCCTCGATCCAGTTCCTTCCGCACTTGCGCAGCCTCGCCGAAAGTTCTGGTCTTGAGTCCCGCAGACTTCAGCGCTTGTTCTCTCGCTTGACCGCTGCTTCTCGGATGAGCAACGAAGCAAAGCAGATCTTGGCGCCAAGATCTTGGGCGTCTTGCATGAAGGTGCAGCTCGTGAACTGTCTGCCGTTGTCGGTGATGATCCGTTAGGAATCCCAAACGGCAAACAATTGACTGAAGAACTTGACGGCCGACCGTGCTGTCACCTTCCTCACTGGTTCCACTTCCGCTACTTTGTGAACTTGTCGATTACGACGCATAAGTATTCAAAGCCCCGACAGCTTCGGGGAAGGGCCGAGGATGTCGAGCCCCTGCACGAAAAGGGCTAGGATAAAGGGATCGTCTGGAGAGCTTGAGCTGGTTGGTGTATCTGTTTGGAATGGAACTGGCACGCTTCACACTTGGTTACTTGTGCAGTTGCATCCTGGAGGGCTTCTGGCCAGAAGAAACCTTGCCGGCAAGTGCTCTTGCGCCGATGTGGTGACCACATATGCCTCCATGTATCTCTGCCAACAGCTTCTGTCCATCTTCCCGGCAAATACACTTCAATTTCACACCGTTGAGCCTTCTTCTATACAGGATGTTGTTAACAAACTGGTACATACTTGACTGCCGGGCTACTTTTTCCGCTTCTTCTTGCTCTTCGGGAAGTTCTCCTGTCTGAAGGAAATGGACGATTTGCTGTGCCCATGCTGGAGCCTGTGGCTCGACAACAAGAACTAAAGGCTCATCCATCACTGCGGGAACATCAGCTTCTGCGGCAAGAACCTGTGGGTCCGCCGGAGCTTGATAATCCCCGGCAAGCTTGCCGGAGCGAAACTTGTCGGGAGCGTTTGCTTCAACGATACAAACTGCATGGTTTGCCGGAGCATACTGCTCCTCAGTGATATTTGTATTGGTTTTAGGGACCTTCTTGGCGGCGGCTTTAGAGAGCTCTGCTGGAAAGTAGTCGCCGGAAACCAATTTTCTCTTCTTGCTTCCTCACTTCATCGACGTAGGCTTCCATCAACGGACTCTGATAATCTTTATTTACTTGGCGGACGACAAGTTGCGAGTCCCCGACAATGAGCTTCTTGATCCCAAGGTCCACCGCAATCCACGAGACCGCAAGCAAGCCTTCATACTCTGCAGATTATTTGTTGCTTGTTCCTTGGGAAATCTGCATCCGGACTATGTACTTGAGGTGCTCTCCGGTGGGTGCGATAAGCAGCCCGCCGCACCAGCGCTTTGCAGCGAGAAGGCACCGTCAAAGTACATCAGCCATTCTTTATTTGCCTCCTTGACGGGATGCTCGTCTCCTAATCTCTTCATCTTGCGTTGGCGCCCACTCTGCTGTGAATTCTGCCAATGCCCCGCTCGATAGTTGAAGTGCTTTCGAACTTGAGACCAAAGCTTGACAGTTCCAAAGCCCACTCGACAATCCTGCTGTTGCTTCTGGATTTTGCAATATCCTCTTCAGCGGAAAGCGAGTGACAACTGTTATCTCGTGTGCTTGGAAGTAATGGCGCAGCTTTCTTGAGGCCATGAGAAGGCCGAAAAACAGCTTTTGCACACGAGAGTACCTTGATCTAGCCCCCTGCAGAAGGGAATTGACAAAGTAGACTGGGCGCTGCACCATCTTTTTCTGTATCTTGTCGCAATCCTGCGCTGATCTGTTCTTGTCGGGACCAGAGCTTGACGGTGAAGCCCCCTGCTCGTCGCTGGATGCAACTGCCTCGGTTGCCGGATCATCATCCGCCTCCCTCTCCGATACTAACGCAGCACTAACCACTTGATTGGTCGCTGCTATATACAGCAGCAACTTCTCTTGTGGCTTAGGTGCGATAAGTATTGAAGCGGAGGACAGGTATCTCTTCAAGTCCTGCAGCGCAGCCTCCGCTTCGGGAGTCCATTTCATTGGACCTGCCTTTTCAAAATCTTGAAAAAGCGGCAGTGCGCTTCAGCAGACTTAGAGATGAACTCTTTGAGAGCAGCCACGCAACCGCAAGCCTTGACATCCTTGACGCGCTTTGGTGCTTCGATCTGCTCAATGGCCTTGATCTTGTCGGGATTGGCTTCAATTCCCCGCTGAGACACAAAGAACCCGAGAAGCTTGCCGGAAGGGACTCCAAACACGCACTTCTCGGGGTTGAGCTTGTGGTTGATCCTGCGCAGATTTGCAAATGTTTCATCCAAATCCTGAACCAGAGTCGCTCTGTCCTTGCTCTTGACCACTATGTCATCCATGTAGGCTTCTACATTTCTGTGTATCTGTGGTTCAAAGGCATCATGGACTACCCTTGCAAAGGTTGAACCAGCATTCTTCAAACCGAAAGGCATCCGTATAAAGCAGTACGTGCCACATGGTGTAATGAATGCGGTTTTCTCTTCATCCTCTTCTGCCATGAAGATCTGATGATATCCTGAATATGCATCAAGAAACGAAAGCAGATCACACCCAGCCATGGAGTCAACGATCTGGTCGATACGCGGCAAGGGAAATGGGTCTTTGGGACAAGCTTTGTTAACATCAGTGAAGTCAATACAAAGTCTCCATTTCCCATTAGCCTTATGCACCACTACGGATTGGCCAACCACGTGG
Source organism: Aegilops longissima (assembly GCA_021605205.1). Lineage (NCBI taxonomy): Eukaryota > Viridiplantae > Streptophyta > Magnoliopsida > Poales > Poaceae > Aegilops > Aegilops longissima. The sequence continues at coordinate 489,582,365 of CM038677.1, read as the reverse complement.
GGTGGAGGACTCCTCGACAAGCCCTGCTGCTTCTAATTTCTTGATTTCTTACGCTATGAACTCTTGGCGCCCAACGCCTGTTTCCTAACTTTTTGCTTGACGGGCGCGTGAGGACAGACAGCTAGGTGGTGCTCAATTACCTTCACAGGAACACCGGGATGTCGATGGTTGCCATGCAAACACATCGACATTCGCCCGAGAAAGCAATGAGCTCGTCTTCCTATTTAGGATCAAGCGTGGCATCGATGGTAAAGGTACCACCAGTCCCGTCCTCCTTGGCGGGCACCTTCTTGGTCTTTGGCGGAGCTGCCATTGTCTTGTTGCACTTGCCGGTGGAGCTCGATGGTGCGTCCTCGACGGTAGCGCAGCACTCCGAAGAGGTGCGCTTGCCGGAGTGGGCAACAGAGCTCTTGCCGGACCTGGTGGTCTTCTTCTTCCCCGGGAGCTTCAGCGGTAAGTGGTTTGCTATCTGTCACGGCTGCTGCATCCCGGTAAATCTTGTCGGCGCAGATAAGTGCATCTTTCTTGTCGCCATGGACAGAAATGACGCTTATCGGGCCGGGCATCTTGAGTAGGTTGTAAGCATAATGAGAGGCGGCCATGAACTTGGCGAGTCTTTGGGCGGACCAAGTATGCCATTGTAGGGCAATGGGAAATCGGCGAAGTCAAACGTGACCCTCTCAGTTCGGAAGTTGATCTCGCTGCCGAATGTTACCGGCAACGTGATCTTCCCTTTGGGCTTGCTCCTTCCTGGGTTGATTCCTTGGAAAGTACCAGTTTCTTCGAGCTCGCTGTCAGGGATTTGATGTTTCTGGAGCACTGCAAAGGAGATCAAATTCAGGCCGGCCCCGCCGTCAACCAACATCTTTGTGACCTTGAGGTTGCGGATGGTTGGTGAGACCAACATCGGCAAGCACCCGACCGCAGTGATGCGATCAGGGTGATCCTCAATGTCAAAGATGATGGGCGTGCTGGACCATTTCAGAGGTTTGCGTGACTCTATGGATGGTTCTACTGAGTTGGCGGTGAGAGGTATGCAGAGACGCACCACCGTCGACGCAAAGGACCTCCGTTGCCTTTTGAAACTCCTGCTCATCAGCTTCATCGTCTTCATCTTCCTCGTCATCTTCATCTTCATCTTCTTCCTTGTCGCGGCCACGGGGAGGTCTGTCTCCTTGCCGCTGCTTGGCTTTGCCACGGCGCCCTCCCCGACCGGGTCTCTTCTTACTTGCTGCACCTGCACTTTCTTGGGCCTTCTCCTTGTCTCGCCGCGTATTCAGCTCTCAGAGCTCAACAAGCTGCTCGACTTTCTTGCAGCTCTGGAGATCGTGGCCCTTAGTGCGGTGGATCTTACAGTATTGTTTGTTGGAGCTGTCAGGCTTGTCGGCGGCCGCCACAGCTTGGCGGTCGGCGTCGACGGCAACCTCCTTGCCGGAGCCACCAGCCTTGGCTTTGTTGGCGGCACCATCCTTGCCGGACTGCTCGACAACTAGTACTTCTTGGTTTTTCTTCCTCCTGTTGTTTCGCCGCCGGCTATTTCTTGTCGGGCGATCCCTCACTTGTCGACTCTGCTCCCACATTCTCTCCTGGGAGTCTTCTTCCTTCTTCAGCGCGTGCACACTTGTCGGCCAGGGCGTAGAGCTCGCTGACGTCTTTCACTTTGCACATCGCCATCTCCTCCCTCATCCTGCGGTTTCGCACATTCTGATGGAATGCACTGATCACCGCGGCAGGGTGGACGTCGGGGATGTTGTAGTGCACTCGACCGAATCTCGGATGAACTTGCGAGACTCCCCTCCTTCAGGGCAAGCAGGTGGAGATCACTCTCCTGGCCATGAGGGTTGTGGCCGCCTGTGAAGGCGCCAACAAACTGGTGGCACAAATCTGCCCAAGAAGAAATAGAGCCGTCCGGCAAGTGCATGAGCCAAGATCTGACGTTTGGCTTGAGCACCAAGGGAAAGTAGTTGGCGAGGATCTTGTCGTCTCGTCCCCCCGCAGCTTGCACCGCGATGGTGTAGATGCTGAGGAACTCCGATGGGTGTGTCCTGCCATCATACTTCTCCGGCACATCTGGTTTGAAGTTTTTCTTGTCGGGCCACCGGACTTGCCGCAGCTCACGAGTGAACGCAGGGTAACCCACCGCGTACGGCAAGTCGCCTGGTTCCCCTGGCGCATGCATATCAACAGTGGGCCCGACGCGCTGGTCGGATTGACGGCGCTTCTCTTCGGCGCCAATACGGGTTCGAAGTCTTCTTCTTGCCGTTCTCGAAGAACTTGGCGTTGGTCGCGACGAGCTCGCGGATCCGGCGACGCTGTGGAGTCGTTGTCGAGGTGGATCCGCGAGTCGGCGATCTTGGCCTTCGGAAGGGGAGTGTACGGTGGGTGCACCCGCAAGTCTCGCCGCCATCAGCTCGCGCCTTAGTCGCCTCGCCGCGGCTGCGGCACTTTCGTTTCAGCGGGGCGTCGCCGCTGGCGGCCGATGAGACTCTGAATTGTGGCCCTCCATTCGTCGACCTTATCGGCCGTTGGAGGGTAATCTAGATGTAACTGGGCCCTTGCCAAGGCTTCCGCTGGTGTGGTTGGCGGCAACGGCGTACGGAGCGAAGAACGGGATGTGCTCGGACTCCTAACCAAGTTAGGAGGAGCAGCGTCCATAGCGACCGTGCTCGCTTCGTACATCAGCATGCTTTGGGGTGCATGCGGGTCTCGAGGGCCTCGGGATCCTCCAGCTTGGCCTTGATCCAGCGAGCGTATGGTGCCGCGAGCATCATGACGCTGTCGGTCCCGCGCCTCCTGCGAAGGACGTGGTGCAGATTCGGACGCCGACGCCTGCGCTGCCTTGTCCACGGACCTGGCGGCATTGTGGGCTCTCTCGACGACGCCGGTTCGTCCGCCAGCGTTTCCCCCACCACCTGACAGCTCCGGTGGTGGTGGGTTCGACGCGGACGGCTCTGCTGCCGCCGAAGGCTTCTTCTTCGGCGCCATGTCGACGAAGATGTTGATGAAGTTGCTCGTGTAACCGCCGGATCGGGTTCACACAGCCTCGACGCCCCCTACCTGGCGCGCCAAAGATGTCGGGGAGGAACTGATCGTATCCCACGAGCACCTACGGGACCTGGGTCCCTTGTGGTTCGGAGGGGGGGCGGAGATTGCACAAAGAGCGGATCGAGGTGATGCACACGAGCGGATTTACCCAGCTTCGGAGCTCTCCGGAGAGATAATACTCCTACTGCTGCTTTGTGGATTATCTTGTGTTCTTGCTAGGGAGCAATGGAAGCTACAAAACCTAGCCTGAGTGTGGCCTCGTATGAGTAGGATGAACTAAGCCGGAGCTGGATCGAACCCTTTCTACGTTGCACTTGGGCCTCCTTTTATAGGCACAAGGGGTCACCACATATGACAAGTAGACAAGGGTGAAATAGTAAAATAGAGGTTGGTACACCGCTTTATGCGTTGTACATAATCTATACCTAACTCGACGACAAGGGACAAGAGTCATCAATGCCCGCCTCGATCGCCCAAAGGTAACAGGGGACCGTCAAGTCGCCTCCGCTTGCCACGATGGTAGCTGTCGGCGCCGCTTGTCGCTGCTCCCCGCTGGCTGCACAGCCCGTCGACACGCGTGCTTGGGAGAGCCCCGTGGTGACACGTTGGCGGGTGAGCTGGAGCGGAGATGAAGAGAGGTTGCCCTCCCCGGCAAGCGCCTTGCCGCGGCAGGAACCTTGTCGCGCTTGGGGTCTTGGCGCCCACCAAGCCTTCCCGGCAAGCTCCTCTTGCCGGGGCCTTGTTTCCTTCGCGCCCTGAGTGGCCTTCCCGGCAAGCTCCTCTTGCCGGGGTCTTGCTTACTTTGTTCTTAAATGGCTCCAAAGGAGCCGCTGAGGATCTTGGCGGTCATCAGGCCAGCCCTGCCGTGGGGCGCTGCAACTGTCCGTGCACGAGTTCGGGATACTAGGGTACCCCTACTCTAGTAAACCGATAACAGATCCCGTTGGAGGTGATTTTCTTGTTTGATAATTTCCCTTGGGTTCTTTCTTCTTTTGTTCTTTTCCTTCGAACATCTGCCTGATTTGTGCTTTCTTCTTCTGACCATCGATCCATCTGCGGAGATCCGATGGAGACCGAGGCCGCCGGCGAAGACGCCATGGCGACAACGCCGACGCCGCCAACATGGAGGAGGAGGCTGGCGCAGACGGGCCCGTCGGGCGAGGAGGTCGCCGAGGCTGCCGGGCGCAGAGGCTCGGGAGGAATCAGCGATCGACCGACGGCCAGGAGGCCGCAGAGCGCCAGCGCTGCACCGACCGCCGATCCCCGCCACCGATGCCGCACTGCACTCGAGGAGCCCCAGGCCGGCGCCACCAAGGCCGGCGAGGGTGTCTTCATCAAGCTCCCATGGGCATCAAGCTCCGTGGCACCGGCGAAGGGGAGACCTTCGATCTTGGAACTGCTCGCCTCCGCCGGGCTGTCGCTGGTTGATGCCCCGAGCAGCAGCGCAGTGGTGAGCCCGAGGAGGAGCAGCTGCTAAGGAGGTTGTTGTCGCTCTACCGCGCCCGACAAGCCAAACTGGAGTCCAGGGAGGCGCTTGTCGCGAGGGCGGGAGCTGATTTGGAGAAACGTCGCGGAAGAGCTCCGACGCGCCAACAAAGAGACTCTCCGGGATATAGCAGAGGCGCGGGAGCAGCTTGCTGAGGAGCGCACGGCCTTCATCTTGGAGAAGGGCGAGGTTGAGGAGCGGCAAAGGCTTGCAGGCGAGAAGCTCTCCGCCGAGAAGGTGACTGGCGCAGCGGAAGATCAATCTCGGCAGCCGAGGAAGATCTCGCCGTCGCGTGAGCAAACGATTGGCGAGCCACTTCAGGAGGCAAAGATGTCTGCTGCGGCTGCCGAGGCCGCCAAGAGGGAATTGGAGACGAGGTGGCTCAGCTGGAGTCCACCCTCCAAGAAGAGCCGAGGAGGTCGCCGGGCTGAAGCGCGAAGCGTGAGAAGGACGCTACACCCTCGGCAAGCTACAAGGTCGTTTTGCTGAAAAGATCAAAGAGCTCGATGCCGCCAAGGACTCCAAGGCGGATCTGGAGCTGAAATTGACCACCTTGACGGAGGCGTTGAACGGCGCCAAGGAGCGGGAAACGGGCCTGCTGGAAAAGATCAAGGCCACCGAGGAGTTGCTGTCGAATGCTGTGACCGCCCAGAATAATCTTCGAGACAACATAATGCATTGGACAGAAGGTCTTGTGGACACCGCCGCTGTCATCCATAATGAGCTGATGGAGTTGGGGATGACAGATCTTGGATATTCCACCGACGAGAACCTCCAACCCAGCGTCAAGCTCAGCCTATTCTTCAATGGCGTGTTGGCGGGTATCCAGCGGCTCCGGGAAGAGGTTCCGAAGCAGCTGGCGGAGGAATCACGCCAAGTCTGTGCCGAGGCTCTCCAGAAGGTGTTGATGAAGGTGGCCTTCCGCAACCCAGGCGTCGACTTCACCAAAGCCCTCAAGTCCCTGCCTCCATCCGCCGATGTTGAAGCGCTCAAGGCCCTTGTCGCACCCATTGTGGATAGGGTGAGCGGAGTTAAGAGGCTCGAGGGCGACCGCGTGGATTAGGCCGCCAAGTCTATCTTTCTCTTGTCGCTGTAGATCATGTTTAGGAAAAAAGTCTATTAGATCTACGACAAGTTGTTATGTAATATACACTATCTTAGGCAATCGAATGCAATGTTATTTCCTTTACTCGATTTCTTGCTTTGTATGTTACTGCCCTACGCTTTTCAGGGAAACTTGCCGGTGCAGGCACCCTTGCATGAGCGCCGAAAAGCGGAACTTCAGCAGCTTCTTTGGGGGGGCCATCTTGACAAGCAACCTTGTCGAGGACTAGCCGCAGCTCACTTAAGTTGTTGAGCGGACTCGAAACAAAGTAAGGGCGCGACCAGTCACGATTTGGTTCCTCCGCGCACAGGTTTTCCATACAAAGTACTATCGTTCGAGGAAGATAACTTAAAAATTTAAAACTGGTCGTTTAAACTTAGCAACTTAGCTTTTCTGTTGTCCATTTTCCGGCAAGGCGACAATTCCTCGAGCGACGCTTGGCGGCCCACACCATTATCGCGACGCTTGGCGGCCCACACCATTATCTTCTCCTTCCCCCCCGGTTAACTTGTGGGTGGATGAACCTTCTTCTTGTTTGAGAAGAAAGAAGAGAAAATAAAGTTATGGAGCCTAGTGGCTCATTATCGCTTACTGGATGCGGGTGCTGCACAAGATGTTAGAAAACACATGCATATATGATTATGAAAGCATGTATTAACAAAATGTGTGCAACACATAGGCTTTACTGATGCACGGGGTCTGCGCCCGCCTTTGTACAAAGGATTACATGCAACAGTGGCAAGACTTGTACAAAAGGGTTGTTGCCGGAACGGGTTCCGGCAACCGCTACTCATGGGTAAAACTTGCGAAGATGCTCTATATTCCAGGAATTGCTCACGGAAGGCCATCTTCGGTCTCAAAGCGGACAGCGTCGGGCCTAGTGACTCGCTTCACCCGATAAGGGCCTTCCCACTTCAAGTCAACTTGTTGGAATTCTTGGCGGATTGAACGCTACGAAGAACAAGGTCGCCTTCCTCGTAGCTTCGGCATTAACTTTATGGCTATGGTAGCGGCGCAAAGCTTGCTGGTAACGCAGCTCATACAAAGCAGCTGAAGACGATCTTCCTCGAGGAGCAGCGCGTCATCTTGTCGCAGCTGCTCTTGCTCAAGCTCATCATAAGCGAGCACTCGAGGTGACCCGTACACGAGTTCCGTGGGGAGAACTGCCTCTGCTCCGTAGACTAGAGCAAAGGGTGTCTGGCCAGTGGCTCGATTTGGCGTCGTCCTGATCGACCAAAGAACCACCGGCAGCTCCTCGATCCAGTTCCTTCCGCACTTGCGCAGCCTGTCGAAAGTTCTGGTCTTGAGTCCCATGCACTTCAGCGTTTGCTCTCTCGCTTGACCGTTGCTTCTCGGATGAGCAATGAAGCAAAAGCAGATCTTGGCGCCAAGATCTTGGGCGTCTCGCATGAAGGTGCGGCTCGTGAACTATGTGCCGTTGTCGGTGATGATCCGGTTAGGAATCCCAAAGCGGCAAACAATTGACTGAAGAACTTGACGGCCGACCGTGCTGTCACCTTCCTCACTGGTTCCACTTCCGCCACTTTATGAACTTATCGATTACGACGCACAAGTATTCAAAGCCCCGACAGCTCGGGGAAGGGGCCGAGGATGTCGAGCCCCGGACGAAAAGGGCCAGGATAAAGGGATCGTCTGGAGAGCTTGAGCTGGTTGGTGTATCTGTTTGGAATGGAACCGCACGCTTCACACTTGGTTACTTGTGCGCTTGCATCCGGAGGGCTTCGGCGAAGAAACCTTGCCGAAAGCCTTGCGGCAAGCGCTCTTCTTGCGCCGACGTGGTGACCACATATGCCTCCATGTATCTCGCCAACAGCTTACATCCATCTTCCCGCAAATACACTTCAATTTCACACCGTTGAGCCTTCTTCATGCAGGTGATGTTGTCAACAAACTGGTACATACTTGACTGCCGGGCTACTTTTTCCGCTTCTTCTTGCTCTTCGGAAGTTCTCCGTCTCAAGGAAATGGACGATTTGTTGTGCCCATCTTTGGAGCACGTGGCTCGACAACAAGAACTAAAGGCTCATCCATCATCTGCGGGAACATCAGCTTCTGCGGCAAGAACCTCATGGGTCCGCGGAGTTGATGATCCCGGCAAGCTTGCCGGAGCGAAACTTGTCGGGAGCGCTTGCTTCAACGATACAAACTGCATGGTTTGTCGGAGCGTCTCGCTCCTCGGTGATATTTGTATTGGTTTTAGGGACCTTCTTGGCGGCGGCTTCAGAGAGCTCGCTGGAAAGTAGTCGCGGAAACCAATTTTCTTCTTGCTCTGTCTGTTGATGGTGTTACGGTTGGCTGAGTTAGCTTGAGCACAAAATCCTGGTTCCACAGTAACTTAAGTGCGGCACATTTGGAGAGGCCATCAGCTATATCATTACGCGCTCTTGGAGCGTGTTCCATTTGCGAGGCCTTCAAAGCGCTCTTCCAGCTTCCTCACTTCATCGACGAGGCTTCCATCAACGGACTCGATAATCTTTATTTACTTGGCGGACGACAAGTTGCGAGTCCCCGACAATGAGCTTCTTGATCCCAAGGTCCACCGCAATCCACGAGACCGCAAGCAAGCCTTCATACTCTGCAGTATTATTTGTTGCTTGTTCCTTGGGAAATTGCATCCGGACTATGTACTTGAGGTGCTCTCCGGTGGGTGCGATAAGCAAGACGCCAAGCACCGGGCGCTTTGCAGCGAGAAGGCACCGCCAAAGTACATCAGCCATTCTTTATTTGCCTCCTTGACGGGATGCTCGTCTCGGAATCTCTTCATCTTGCGTTGGCGCCCACTCGCTATGAATTCTGCCAATGCCCTGCTCGATAGTTGAAGTGCTTTCAACTTGAGACCAAAGCTTGACAGTTCCAGTGCCCACTCGACAATCCTGCCTGTTGCTTCTGGATTTTGCAATATCCTCTTCAGCGGAAAGCGAGTGACAACTGTTATCTCGTGTGCTTGGAAGTAATGGCGCAGCTTTCTTGAGGCCATGAGAAGGCCGAAAAGCAGCTTTTGCACACCAGAGTACCTTGATCTAGCCCCCTGCAGAAGGGAACTGACAAAGTAGACCGGGCGCTGCACCATCTTTTTCTGTATCTTGTCGCAATCTTGCGCTGATCTGTTCTTGTGGGGACAACAGCTTGACGGTGAAGCCCCCTGCTCGTCGCTGGATGCAACTGCCTCGGTTGCCGGATCATCATCCGCCTCCCTCTGTGCTACTAACACAGCACTAACCACTTGATTGGTCGCTGCTATATACAGCAGCAACTTCTCTTCTGGCTTAGGTGCGACAAGTATTGGAGCGGAGGACAGGTATCTCTTCAAGTCCTGCAGCGCAGCCTCCGCTTAGGGAGTCCATTTCATTGGACCTGCCTTTTTCAAAATCTTGAAAACGGCAGTATGCGTTCAGCAGAACTTAGAGATGAACCTCCGAGAGCAGCCACGCAACCGCAAGTCTTCCGACATCCTTGACGCGCTTTGGTGCTTCGATCTGCTCAATGGCCTTGATCTTGACGGGATTGGCTTCAATTCCCCGCTGAGACACAAAGAACCCGAGAAGCTTGCCGGAAGGGACTCCAAACACGCACTTCTCGGGGTTGAGCTTGAGGTTGATCCTGCGTAGATTTGCAAATGTTTCATCCAAATCCTGAACCAGAGTCGCTCTGTCCTTGCTCTTGACCACTATGTCATCCATGTAGGCTTCTACATTTACGTATCTCGTGGTTCAAAGGCATCATGGACTACCCTTGCAAAGGTTGAACCAGCATTCTTCAAACCGAAAGGCATCCGTATAAAGCAAGATCGTGCCACATGGTGTAATGAATGCGGTTGTCTCTTCATCCTCTTACGCCATGAAGATCTGATGATATCCTGAATATGCATCAAGAAACGAAGCAGATCACACCCAGCCGTGGAGTCAACGATCTGGTCGACACGCTGCAAGGGAAATGGGTCTTTGGGACAAGCTTTGTTAACATCGGTGAAGTCAATACAAAGTCTCCATTTCCCATTAGCCTTATGCATCACTACCGGATTGGCCAACCACGTGGGGTGGAGGACTCCTCGACAAGCCCCGCTGCTTCTAATTTCTTGATTTCTTCTCGCTATGAACTCTTGGCGCCCACCGCCTATTTCCTAACTTTTTGCTTGACGGGCGGCGTGAGGACGAACAGCTAGGTGGTGCTCAATTACCTTCACAGGAACACCGGGATGTCGGATGGTTGCCATGCAAACACATCGACATTCGCCCGCAGGAAAGCAACCAGCTCGCCTTCCTATTTAGGATCAAGCGTGGCACTGATGGTAAAGGTACCACCTGTGCCGTCCTCCTTGGCGGGCACCTTCTTGGTCTTTGGCGGAGCTGCCATTGTCTTGTTGCACTTGCCGGTGGAGCTCGATGGTGCGTCCTCGACGGTAGCGCAGCACCAAGAAGGTGCGCTTGCCGGAGTGGGCAACAGAGCTCTTGCGGACCTGGTGGTCTTCTTCTTCCCCGGGAGCTTCAGCGTAAGTGGTTTGCTATCCGTCACGGCTGCTGCATCCCGTAAATCTTGTCGGCGCAGATAAGTGCATCTTTCTTGTCGCCATGGACAGAAATGACGCTTATCGGGCGGGCATCTTGAGTAGGTTGTAAGCATAATGAGAGGCGGCCATGAACTTGGCGAGTCTTTGGGCGGCCAAGTATGCCATTGTAGGGCAATGGGAAATCGGCGACGCCAAACGTGACCCTCTCGGTTCGAAGTTGAGCTCGCTGCCGAATGTTACCGCAACGTGATCTTCCCTTTGGGCTTGCTCCTTCTGGGTTGATTCCTTGAAAGTACCAGTTTCTTGAGCTCATTGTCGAGGATTTGAAGTTTCTGGAGCACTGCAGAGGAGATCAAATTCAGGCCGGCCCCGCCGTCAACCAACATCTTTGTGACCTTGAGGTTGCGGATGGTTGGTGAGACCAACATCGGCAAGCACCCGACCGCAGTGATGCGATCAGGGTGATCCTCAATGTCAAAGATGATGGGCGTGCTGGACCATTTCAGAGGTTTGCGTGACTCTATGGATGGTTCTGCTGCATTGACCTCACGCATCCATTGCTTGAGTTGGCGGTGAGAGGTATGCGGAGACGCACCACCGTCGACGCAAAGGACCTCCGTTGCCTTTTGAAACTCCTGCTCATCAGCTTCATCGTCTTCATCTTCCTCGTCATCTTCATCTTCATCTTCTTCCTTGTCGCGGCCACGGGGAGGTCTGTCTCCTTGCCGCGGCGCCCTCCCCGACCGGGTCTCTTCTTACTTGCTGAACCTGCACTTTCTTGGGCCTTCTCCTTGTCTCGCCGCTCGTATTCAGCTCTCTGTAGCTCAACAAGCTACTCGACTTTCTTGCAGCTCTGGAGATCGTGGCCCTTAGTGCGGTGGATCTTACAGTATTGTTTGTTGGAGCTGTCAGGCTTGTCGGCGGCCGCCACAGCTTGGCGGTCGGCGTCAACGGCAACCTCCTTGCCGGAGCCACCAGCCTTGGCTTTGTTGGCGGCACCATCCTTGTCGGACTGCTCGACAACTAGTACTTCTTGGTTTTTCTTCCTCCTGTTGTTTCGCCGCCGGCTATTTCTTGTCGGGGCGATCCCATCACTGTCAGACTCTGCTCCCACATTCTCTCCTGGGATTCTTCTTCCTTCTTCAACGCGTGCACACTTGTCGGCCAGGGCATAGAGCTCGCTGACGTCTTTCACTTTGCACATCGCCATCTCCTCCCTCATCCTGCGGTTTAGCACATTCGATGGAATGCATCGATCACCTTGGCGGGGTGGACGTCGGGGATGTTGTAGTGCACTCGACTGAATCTCTGGATGAACTTGCGCAGAGACTCCCCCTCCTTCTGGGCAAGCAGGTGGAGATCACTCTCCTGGCCATGAGGCTTGTGGCCGCCTGTGAAGGCGCCAACAAACTGGTGGCACAAATCTGCCCAAGAAGAAATAGAGCCGTCCGGCAAGTGCATGAGCCAAGATCTGACGTTTGGATCCGGCGAGCTCGCGGATCCGACGACGCTGTGGAGTCGCTGTCGAGGTGGATCCGGCGAGTCGGCGATCTTGGCCTTCGGGAAGGGGAGTGTATGGTGGGTGCACCCCCGCAAGTCTCGTCGCCATCAGCTCGTGCCTTGTCGCCTCGCCGTGGCTGCGAAGCACTCGTTTGCCGCGGGACGTCGCCGTTGGCGAAGCCGATGAGACTCTGAATTGTGGCCCTCCATTCGTCGACCTTATCGGTCATTGGAGGGTAATCTAGAAGTGACTGAGCCCTTGCCAAGGCTTCCGCTGGTGTGGTTGGCGGCAACGGCGTACGGAGCGAAGAACGGGATGTGCTCGGACTCCTAACCAAGTTAGGAGGAGCAGCGTCCCGCCCAAGCGACCGATGCTCGCTTCGTACCAGCATCTTTGGGGTGCATGCGGTCTCGAGGCCTCGGGATCCTCCAGCTTGGCCTTGATCCAGCGAGCGTATGGTGCCGCGAGCATCATGACGCTGTCGGTCCCGCCTCCTGCGAAGGACGTGGTGCAGATTCGGACGCCGACGCCTGCGCTGCCTTGTCCTTGGACCTGGCGGCATTGTGGGCTCTCTCGACGACGCCGGTTCCTCCGCCAGCGTTTCCCCCACCACCTGACAGCTCCGGTGGTGGTGGGTTCGACGCGGACGGCTCTGCTGCTGCCGAAGGCTTGTTCTTCGGCGCCATGTCGACGAAGATGTTGATGAAGTTGCTCGTGTAACCGCCGGATCGGGTTCACACAGCCTCGACGCCCCCTACCTGGCGCGCCAAAGATGTCGGGGAGGAACTGATCGTATCCCACGAGCACCTACGGGACCTGGGTCCCTTGTGGTTCGGAGGGGGGCGGAGATTGCACAAAGAGCGGATCGAGGCGATGCACACGAGCGGATTTACCCAGCCGGAGCTCTCCGAGAGATAATACTCCTCTGCTGCTTTGTGGATTATCTTGTGTTCTTTCTAGGGAGCAATGGAAGCTACAAAACCTAGCCCGAGTGTGGCCTCGTATGAGTAGGATGAACTAAGCGGAGCTGGATCGAACCCTTTCACGTTGCACTTGGGCCTCCTTTATAGGCACAAGGGGTCACCACATATGACAAGTAGACAAGGGTGAAATAGTAAAACAGAGGTTGGTACACCGCTTTATGCGGGTACAATAATCTATACCTAACTCGGCGGCAAGGGACAAGAGTCATCAATGCCCGCCTCGATCGCCTCGAAACGATTATAACAGGACCGTCAAGTCGCCTCCGTTTGCCACGATGGTAGCCTGTCGGCGCCGCTTGTCGCTGCTCCCGCTGGCTGCACAGCCCGTCGACACGCTGCGTGCTTGGGAGAGCCCCGTGGTGACACGTTGGCGGGTGAGCTGGAGCGGAGATGAAGAGAGGTTGCCCGCCCCGGCAAGCGCCTTGCTGTGGCAGGAACCTTGTCGCGCTTGGGGGCTTGGCGCCCACCAAGCCTTCCCGGCAAGCTCCTCTTGCCGGGGCCTTGTTTCCTTCGCGCCCTGAGTGGCCTTCCCGGCAAGCTCCTCTTGCCGGGGTCTTGCTTACTTTATTCTTAAATGGCTCCAAAGGAGCCGCTGAGGATCTTGGCGGTCATCAGGCCAGCCCTGCCGTGGGGCGCTGCAACTGTCCGTGCACGAGTTCGGGATACTAGGGTACCCCTACTCTAGTACACCGACAGGCTACTCCTGAGGTCCAACCTCATCAGGAGGCCCCGGAGGTCACTCCCGAAATTCTGCTCGCTTCAACTACGCCACCAAGGGAGAATTCTCCGCCAAGGGAGCGCTCTCCGGCAAGGGAGGCCTCTCCGACGAAGGGAGCTTCCCCGACAAGGACCAGCGTCGACGACCCTCCGGTAGTGGAGACCGCGGCAACAGATCCCGTTGCAGGTGATTTTCTTGTTTGATAATTTCCCTTGGGTTCTTTCTTCTTTTGTTCTTTTCCTTCGAACATCTGCCTGATTTGTGCTTTCTTCTTCTGACCATCAGATCCATCTGCCGGAGATCCGATGGAGACTGAGGCCGCCGGCGAGGAAGACGCTCGCGGCGACAACGTCGACGCCGCCAACATGGAGGAGGAGGCTGGCGCCGACGGGCCCGTCGGCGAGGAGGCCGCCGAGGCTGCTGGCGCAGAGGCTGGGGAGGAATCTGGCGATCGCACTGACGGCCCGGAGGCCGCAGGAGCGCCAGGCGCTGCACCGACCGCCGATCCCCCGCCACCGATGCCGCACTGGACTCAAGGCCCCAGCCCGCGCCTACCAAGGCCGGCGGGTGTCTTCATCAAGCTCCCATGGGCATCAAGCTCCAGGCACCGCGAAGGGGAGACCTTGATCGGGAACTGCTCGCCTCCGCCGGGCTGTCGCTGGTTGATGCCCGAGCAGCAGCAGTGGTGAGCCTGAGGAGGAGCAGCTGCTAAGGAGGTTGCTGTCGCTCTACCGCGCCCGACAAGCCAAACTGGAGTCCAGGGAGGCGCTTGTCGCGAGGGCGGGAGCTGATTTGGAGAAACGTGCGGAAGAGCTCCGACGCGCCAACAAAGAGACTCTCCGGGATATAGCAGAGGCGCGGGAGCAGCTTGCTGAGGAGCGCACGGCCTTCATCTTGGAGAAGGGCGAGGTTGAGGAGCAGCAGAGGCTTGCCGGCGAGAAGCTCTCCGCTCGAGAAGGTGAGCTGGCGCAGCGGAAGATCAATCTCGACAGCTTCGAGGAAGATCTCGCCGTGCGCGAGCAAACGATTGGCGGGCCACTTCAGGAGGCAAAAGATGCTGCTGCGGCTGCCGAGGCCGCCAAGAGGGAATTGGAGACGAGGGTGGCTCAGCTGGAGTCCACCCTCCAGAAGAGTGCCGAGGAGGTCGCCGGGTTGAAGCGCTTGGCGTGAGAAGGACGCTACACCCTCGGCGAGCTACAAGGTCGTTTTGTTGAAAAGATCAAAGAGCTCGATGCCGCCAAGGACTCAAAGCGGATCTGGAGCTGAAATTGACCACCTTGACGGAGGCGTTGAGCAGCGCCAAGGAGCGGAAGCGGCCTCTTGGAAAAGATCAAGGCCACCGAGGAGTTCTTTGTCGAATCTTGTGACCGCCTGAATAATTGTTCTTAAATGGCTCCAAAGGAGCCGCCGAGGATCTTAGCGGTCATCGGGCCAGCCTCGCCGTGGTAGCCAGAATCTGTTCGTGCACGAGTTCAGGATACTAGGGTACCCCTACTCTAGTACACCGACACTATGGATTGAGTAAGATCCTTCAAGTAAGTTGTCATCGGTGTAAGCAATAAAAATTGCTCTCTAAATATGCATGACTTATTAGTGCAGAGAAATAAGCTTTGTACGAAGTTGTTGTGGAAGTAATAAAAGCGACGGACTGCATAATAAAGTTCCACATACAAGGGGCAATATAAAGTGACGTTCTTTTGCATTAAGATTTTGTGCATCCAACCATAAAAGCGCATGGCAACCTCTGCTTCCTTCTGCGAAGGGCCTATCTTTTATTATTATCTTCTACCCTATGCAAGAGTCACAGTGATCTTCACCTTTCCTTTTTCATTTTATCCTTTGGCAAGCCCAGCATGTTGGAAAGAACATGATATATATATCTAATTGGATGTAGGGGAGCATGAATTATTATTGTTGACATTACCCTTGAGGTAAAAGGTTGTGGGAAAAAATTATAAGCCCCTATCTTTCTCTGTGTTCGATTAAAACTCCTTAACCACAAGTATTGCGTGAGTGCTAGCAATTATGAAGGACTAAGTGATAGTTGAGTATGTGGACTTGCTTTTAAGCTCTGACATAGACTCTTTCCGATGTTATGATAAATTGCAATTGCTTCAATGACTGAGGTTATACTTTGCTGGTGCCCAATAAAGTTTCTGATTCATACTTTTGCATTGTGAAAGGATCATCACATGAACATAAGTAATCATATGACAAATCTATATATGTTGCTGTTATGAGAATAATCATGATGCCTTCATGTCCGTATTTTATTTTTATCGACGCCTCTACCTCTAAACATGAGGACATATTTATTGTTATCGGCTTTTCGCTTGAGGACAAGCGAGGCCTAAGCTTGGGGGAGTTGATACGTCCATTTTGCATCATGCTTTTATATCGATATTTATCGCATTATGGGCTGTTATTTCACGTTATGTCACAATACTTATGGCTATTCTCTCTTATTTTACAAGGTTTACATGAAGAAGGAGAATGCCGGCAACTGGAATTCTGGGCTGGAAAAGGAGCAAATATTGGAGACCTATTCTGTGCAACTCCAAAAGTCCTGAAACTCCACGGAATATCTTAAAAGAAATAAAGAAAAATCGTCGCCAAAGATGAAGGCCAAGGGGCCCACACCCTGCTCACGAGGGTGGGGGGTGCGCCCCCCTACCTCGTGGGCCCCCTGGTGGCTCTCCGATGCCCATCTTCTCCTATATGAAGTCTTTCGATGAGAAAAAAATCAGAGAAAACCTTTCGGGACGAGACTCCGCCGCCACAAGGCGGAACCTTGGCGGAACCAATCAAGGGCTCCGGCGGAGCTGTTCTGCCGGGGACACTTCCCTCCGGGAGGGGGAAATCATCGTCATCATCATCACCAACGCTCCTCTCATCGGGAGAGGGCAATCTCCATCAACATCTTCACCAGCACCATCTCATCTCCAAACCCTAGTTCATCTCTTGTATCCAATTCTTGTCTCCAAGTCCGGGATTGGTGCTAGTTGGTTGCTAGTAGTGTTGATTACTCCTTGTAGTTGATGCTAGTTGGTTTATTTGGTGGAAGATCATTTGTTCAGATCCTTTATGCATATTATTACCCCTCTGATTATGAACATGAATATGCTTTGTGAGTAGTTACGTTTGTTCCTGAGGACAAGGGAGAAGTCTTGCTATTAGTAGTCATGTGAATTTGGTATTCGTTCGATATTTTGATGAGATGTATGTTGCCTAACCTGTAGTGGTGTTATGTGAACGTCGACTGCATAACACTTCACCATTATTTGGGCCTAGTGGAAGGCATTGGGAAGTAATAAGTAGATGATGGGTTGCTAGAGTGACAAAAGCTTAAACCCTAGTTTATGTGTTGCTTCATAAGGGGCTGATTTGGATCCATATGTTTCATGCTATGGTTAGGTTTACCTTAATACTTTTGTTGTAGTTGCGGATGCTTGCAATAGAGGTTAATCATAAGTGGGATGTTTGTTCAAGTAAGAACATCACCCAAGTACCGGTCCACCCACATATCAAATTATCAAAGTACCGAACGCGAATCATATGAACGTGATGAAAACTAGCTTGATGATATTCCCATGTGTCCTCGGGAGCGCTTTTCCTATTATAAGAGTTTGTCCAGGTTTGTCCTTTGCTACAAAAAGGATTGGGCCACCTTGCTGCACCGTGTTTACTTTTGTTACTTGTTGCTCGTTACAATTTACCTTATCACAAAACTATCTGTTCCCACTTATTTCAGTACTTGCAGAGAATACCTTGCTGAAAACTGCTTATCATTTCCTTCTGCTCCACGTTGGGTTCGACACTCTTACTTATCGAAAGGACTACAATAGGTCCTCTATAATTGTGGGTCTTCAGCACCGCATACGGCTAAGACAAATCTTGAGTACCTTTGGGGTGCCCCCTGACCACGTATATAAAGGAGGGGAGGGAAATGGTGGCTGGCCCAAGTGGGGCGGGCCAGGTGTTGGGAATCCTACTAGGACTCCCCAGTCCAAGTAGGATTCCCCTCCTCTTTCCTATTCGGAGTAGGAGAGAAGGAAAGAGAGGGAGAGGGAGAAGGAAAGGGGGGCCACGCCCCCACCCCTTGTCCAATTCGGTTTGGGCAGGGGGGAGGCGCGCGCCAGCTCTTGGCCCTTCTACCCTCTCTCCACTAAAGCCCAACAAGGCCCATTACTTCTCCCGGCGAATTCCTGTAACTCTCCGGCACTCCGAAAAATACCCGAATCACTCAAAACCTTTCTGATGTCCGAATATAGCCTTCCAATATATCGATCTTTACATCTCGACGATTTCGAGACTCCTCGTCATGTCCGTGATCTCATCCGGGACTCCGAACAACCTTCGGTACATCAAATCACATAACTCATCATACAAATCGTCATCGAACGTTAAGCGTGCGGACCCTACGGGTTCGAGAACTATGTAGACATGACCGAGACACATCTCCGGTCAATAACCAATAGCGGAACCTGGATGCTCATATTGGCTCCTACATATTCTATGAAGATCTTTATCGGTCAAACCGCATAATGATATACGTTGTTCCCTTTGTAATCGGTATGTTACTTGCCCAAGATTCGATCATCGGTATCCTCATAGCTAGTCTCTTTACTCGTTCCGTAATGCATCATCCCGCAACTAATTCATTAGTCACAATGCTTGCAAGGCTTATAGTGATGTGCATTACCGAGAGGGCCCAGAGATACCTCTCCGATAGACGGAGTGACAAGTCCTAATCTCGATATATGCCAACTCAACAAACACCTTCGGAGACACCTGTAGAGCATCTTTATAATCACCCAGTTACGTTGTGACGTTTGATAGCACACAAAGTGTTCCTCCGGTATTCAGGAGTTGCATAATATCATAGTCAAAGGAACATGTATAAGTCATGAAGAAAGCAATAGCAATAAAACTAAACGATCATTATGCTAAGCTAACAGATGGGTCTTGTCCATCACAACATTCTCTAATGATGTGATCCCATTCATCAAATGACAACACATGTCTATGGCTAGGAAACTTAACCATCTTTGATTAACGAGCTAGTCAAGTAGAGGCATACTAGGGACACTCTGTTTTGTCTATGTATTCACACATGCATCAAGTTTCCGGTTAATACAATTCTAGCATGAATAATAAACATTTATCATGAAATAAGGAAATAAATAATAACTTTATTATTGCCTCTAGGGCATATTTCCTTCATGGAGAACCCAAGCTTATGAAAATGCCAAATTATTTAAAGAAAAGGTTAAAAGATGGCATGACAAAAGAATACAAAATCGGGAATTCAAAGTTGGTGAATAAGTTCTATTGTACAATTCTCGTTTTAGATTTTTTGCAGGAAAACTTCTTTCCAAATGGGAAGGACCATACGTCATCGAAGAAGTTTATCGCTCTGGAGCAATCAAGATTAATAATGCTGAAGGTACCAATCCGAAGGTGGTCAATGGACAAAGAATTAAACACTATATTTCAGGTACGCCCATTAATGTTGAAACTAACATTATCCAAACCATGACACCGGAGGAACACATAAAAGAAACCTCACGGAACACTCCAGAACCCTGAAAAGGAAGAGGTATGTGATACAGTAAGTAAACGGACTCCGAAAAATCCGCAAAAATAATTTCTGTCAGTTTTGAAATATTAGAAAAATAAGAAATAACCGGGAAGGCAACCCATGTGCCCACAGGGCACCAGGGTGCGCCTGCCCTACCTGGCGCGCCCTGGTGGGTAGTGGGCCCCATAGGTACCTTCCCAACTCCGTTTCCCTTCTGTATACTTGTTTTCCAAGATAAAAAATCTTTATATATACCCTAGACAATTTGACAATCGTATCGTAGAGAAATCCTTTGTTCTTTTTCCGTGCTGTTTTTCTAACTGATCTAGATCGCCATGTCTACCCCCCAGCTTCTGCAAGGACAAGTTCTTCAAGAAGGTCATCAACCCATACCTACCAGAGGCGTTGAAGCACCCTCAAGCCATTGAGATGCGTGAGGGGGTGCTCCACATCTAGGACGTTCAAGGACCCAAGAGGACGGGAAGTGTGGGAGCCAGGCTCGAGGCGGTGGAGCAGGAGATCTTTAAGTGCCAAGGGATGCTGGAGCGTGGACTTAGTGTGTAGCGACCCGACCTCAGACGGTCAAGTCTCAGTGTATTTGTGCCATCCCTGGATCAGTATGCTGGCACACACAGTACATCAATGTATATATCAAAGTGCAATCACATGTATAAATAACGTAAAACTGATATATACCTCATATGTCTCAATGGAAACAACAACGGGTGTGGAGTCCCATCAACGCCATCGGCAAGTTGAGTGTAGACCGTAACCTGTATCGTAACTCTTACTCGTCGAGGAATTATCGCAACATGATATGTTGCAGCCGTGTAAATCAAGACATTGAATGTACCGCAAGATCACAATAAGAAAAACAGATGATAAACTATACTATATGCGGTATGGCTTTGTGGCTCAGATCGAGTTTTGTTTGCGTAAAAGCTGGTTTTATTTTCCCTACATCAAAGGAATAAATGAAGTCTGTACTATAGAGTTTTCTATCATGACATGGTTCCGCCAACCGATGTCTCATAGCCCAAATTCATCATAAGTTGCCCACAATTAAGTTATTAGTCCGGTGTTGAGAGTTCCGAGATAGATCCAAGTCCAGAGGCTCAAATTGTCCGTAACCGGGGACACGGCTAATCGATTAGGTTTTAACCCTCTGCAGAGGTTTGTACACTTTACCCGCAAGATTCGATCCCTCTTTTACGTTCTCACACTTGAGGTGTTTGAGAACAAGACGACCAAACATGGTCTTCGAAGAGTTCCTCGACCACCGTCCGGTGCTCATCCAATCCTACCGTAGTTCTACATCTGCTAGCACCGTCCCAGCCAGTCACAACTAAGGTCAACCAAGCGAGCCCATAGTGACTTGCGGTTGCACGGTAAGCTTCGGGCATGAAGTATTCTTCCGTCTCTTTGAGTCTGGGTGAAGCTTTCCGCAAGATGTCATGGCGCTTCTCCATGCATCCCGCCAACCACTGGTTTCTCCAGGTGCCCGTCAACCGTCCTTCACCCAAAGAGTGTGTATTGAATTCTTGTCTCGGTCTTGAAGTCTTGAGGCCTTGAAGATGCAGTCCTTGCAGGTGCCATCATGGAGTTGTCATCATCGACGAGAGTCCTCCTTCTTCACACCACTCTCGTGCACTCATACCAAACCCGTCTACTATAGCGTAGCATTAAAATAAATAGCGTCCGGGCTTGGTAACAGGGTGATGGGTTCCTACCTCATGCATACTACTCAACTACAAGAATCAATAACACTCTTTGGAGGGTGGTTGCAAAGATGCCACTAAATGCAATAAAACATAGATGCGAAAGCATGGTCAAAGTGAACTTGCACGGTAAGTTGATGAAGATAACAACACTCTCGAATAATGACTTGGTAGAACTATTCGTCACTCCATTGAAAATCTATATAGTCAAACATAGCATTCATATAAGCAAACATCCTAGCAAACAATTCTAACACTCATAATAAAACCAACAAATAAAAATGCAAATCAAGGGACACCAAATAAAAACAAAGGAAAACTACACAACAAAACTACTAGAGAAAACTCTAAGACATAACACAAAATAGTTTTTGTCCTAAGTAAAACTTAACAAAAACAATAAACTAATAACTTAACAGAAAATAAAATAAAATGTAAAACAACTAAGTTAACAGAAAGTATTTTTTTATAAAATTTTATTTGCAAAAAGAAACAAATAAAAAGCTTTTATGAAACACTAACTATGACCTAAACAAATTTTCATACAAAACTAAATAAAATAAATTTTAAAATAAAAACAAAATTTTCTTTGGTTTACTAACAGAAACAAAACTAAATTTGTCAAAAGTGACAAAAATAAGTAATTTAAAATTAATAAAAACAACAAAGAAAAGACTAAAACAAAGCTATAACTAAAACAGTACTGTTTTGCTAAAAACTTAATTAAAAATATAGTAAAAATAAAGAAGTATATGCTACTGGATAGACAATACCATAATAAACCAGTACCAAAAGAATCAATCAAAAATACTTTGTAAAACTCAAAATATGACCAAATTAGTGATTTGAACAAATTTCATCAAATTCAAATCTAAACTATTCAAATTTGAAACCTGAGTACACAAACAGAAACTTAAGAAATTTGTGACACAATGAAAAAGAATCACTCAATTTGGATTAAAACCTAAAAGTTATAAGCAATATAAAATAAGAACTATTCTGATTTTAAAACGAAACGAAAAAAAACGCAGGCAGGTGCTCGTGGCCTCACTGCTCTTGGGCTAAACCGGTGGCGTTTGGTAACTAAACGGCGCTCGGCGATACTTAACAAAACCGTGCATGCACGTGTAATAAAAAACCGGGAACTGGTTGAACTAAACCGGACTTAACAGTATAAAACCGAACTAAACCGATCTAATAAAAAACCTAACTATTGATCTAATCTAATCACGACAGTATAATCTAGATCGAGCAGACGAGGAGGGAGAGGGAGCTCACCGTGGTGGTGGCGGCGAGCGCGTCGGGTGACGATGGTGGCGGCGCCCGGTGATCTTGGCGTCGGTGGAGTAGCCAAGGAGATGAAGCGGGCGGCGGCGAGTCCAATGGTGGTCGTGGCGTCGGTGGAGGTGGTCGGAGACGGTCGGCGGCGAGTCGAGGCGGCGGTGGCGTTCGGGTGTCGGCGGATGACGGTGCTCGGGTGGGTTTGAACTCGAGGCGAGGCACGGGAGATGCGGACGGCGAGGAGAGTCCGGAGGTGGTCTCGGGGCGCCGAGGGGTTGGAGTAGCTTCGGTGGGGCGGCAATGGCGCGGGCGGGGCACTCGGCTCCAGCGAGCAATGGCGGCGAGCGGAGAGGGTTTCAAGCGAGGGGAAAGGAGGGGGACGGTGGCGAGGTTGAGCTGCTGGGCCAGCCTGGCGCATAGGTGGGCCGAGGGAGAGAGAGAGTTGGGCCTCGGTGGCTTCGGCCGTTTTTTTTATAAAACATAGACAACAAAACAAACACAAATAAATAAATAAAAAATATTATATAGACATATAATATATCAAAATTTTCAGAAAAAGATTTCCTACAACATGAACTATCTTTCAAGTTCAAATAAAATCCTCAAAAATTTGCAAAACTCAAATAGTGTTGCTGTTGCAATAAAACCCAACAAAAATCATTTTAAAACACCAAAATGATTTCAAAATTATTTTCTCCTAATTTTCCATTGAAGGAATCATTTTACCCTTATTCCCATTTATTTATTTTAGGAAAAAATAATTTGAATAAAATCCAAATAATTCCAAATTTGAAAGGGAGTTTCAAAATACTTTCAAATGACTTTCAATGTGATTCTTTTAACTTCCAACTCATATTTCATATAATTGAAGAAGTCATTTTATCTTCTCTCATGAAAATCATTGAGTTGCATAAAGCTTTGAATTTGAAATATTTTCAATTGAAATTCAAATCTTTTCAAAACCCTTTTCATTTCAAATGGAAGAAGTCATGTCATCTTCACTCTAGGGTTTTGTGTTGGAATGAAATTGAATTCATTGAGATCCAAAGAGGGCAAAGGGAAAGTTTGGGAAAGTCATTTCATTCCCTCTCATTCAACTTCCAAAAAGTTTCAAATTCCACTCAGTTTCACTCAATCAATCAAACAAACAATCAAACAACAAGCATAGTTATTTATTTAATATAACATTCCAAAATTTAGAATTTTGGGATGTTACAAATCTACACACTTAAAATGAATCTCGTCCTCGAGATTGAATAAACTAACAAGTAAAGGTTAGGGTTTGGAGGTCTTCGGCAGATCCATCGACCGAGAGAGGTGCAGGGTGCTACCACACTTGAAAGCAATGCTACGGTTCTGCCAAAATTCATGTACTCCATCCTTTCGGTTGGCGGTGTCGGTCTTCTCATATTCTCGGAATAACTCTTTCACCGGTGCTCTCCGGTAGGGGCATGACCTTTTCCTCCAATCTGGAGTCCTTTCATTCATGGTGAGTTCCTTCGAGGCTGGGTCTTCGAGTGACAGTGCATGCGCCAACCCTAATCAACTATTCGATATTCTCATGGTGGTCAACAATTAATGGTTTCTCCTGAGGAAATGGGCCTAGTTTAAATCTCACCGTATAACCTCGATTGTAGCAGATTGCTGTAAAGGGTTCCATCGTCCTACCATTCTATGGTTTTATGGCTTGACGTGTCGACACTCTTCTAAGGTTTTCAAGGCTCTCGATTTTCCATCAACATACGATAGTTCATGATAGAAGTCTCGGTATGGGGCCAATCCATCCTGTACTTGAATCATTACCACATACGTAAGCAGTGAATCACGTATTCTAACACTTGGGCATACTCACAAGCATTGCAGAATTTCCTTGTCGATTTAACCGAGTTCGAATAAATCCATGGTTTCGCAAGCTGAACAAAACATCTATCGTTCTTCACAATCCTCGGGTTTCGTATCCTCCTAAACATGTCGGATGATTAAACTCAGAGTTTTCTTCGAAACATGTTCCTGACAAGAGTGTGCACGCTTCTTATTAACTCACGGGCACGTGGGTTATGGCCCACTTCAACTCTTGTACAAGTTTAACTCATCCTTCCGAGGATTTTCATTCCATATTCCAACATTACATCTCCTGTAAATCCAATAGTACTTCTTCCTTCATACCCTTGTGGTGACGATCATACAAAACTCCAACTGATTTTGTCCAGCTTCCTTCTATGGACCGTCATGAATAACACATTTCTTTCGTTATTGATCCTGTGGCTTTACGGAGTGCTACGACACCAAAAAAATGCACTAGTTTATCCATAAATCATATTATTTTTCATATCAAATCTCTTATTACATCCTTAACCAGTTTTCGTAAATACATCTTCCAAAAAGTACTTTGTTACAAATGCTGCCACCCACAGGATTTGGTATGGTCAGGCATTACTTCCAACTTTATTTATTTATCCTCCTCGAGGATTGTTTAGTCCCGCTGGAATTGTGCGACATGCGCCTTGAAATCTTCAATCTCCTGTTTCATCGTGGTGGCCTTGAGCTTCACCTCCATCATCTCTTCATGCACTTCTCTGAGGTATTCCTGAGTATAACGGAGTCTTGCTTCAAGTATTTCTCCGATCTGGCGTATGGCTTCCATGGCTGCTTCACGAACAGCGTCGAAGAAAGTTGCTTGTGGTACACGTGAGATGAAAAAGGTACTGCCCCATCATCTTTGGGCAAACTCCTTTCAAACGGTGGAGGTGTACCTCCACATACCAAAGTTCCACTCCCTTTTGCATGAAGGGGTAGCCTTTTGTAGACTGCATCTCCTTCAAGGTGAATATGCTTCATCATGTCCTTCAGGATCTTCGGGTAATCATGATCACTTGTCAGGGTCATGATCGTTTCCGGACCTTTAAGGAAGGACTCGTAAAGGGTCGTCATCTGCAGTTGTAAAACAAACATGGTGCTCAGAATAAGGTACACATCTCCTGGGGTACACATTCATATCATCCAAACAAAACTTCAAACTCAATTTCCAACATCCAGTTGATGCATCACAATTCACTTTCTTCCATGTTCATCCAGAATATTAATTTCCAAGATAAAATATAACAACTCCTTAAAGCCTTTCAGCATATGACATTTCAACTTTATTGAGTCATGAACTATTACAATCTCTGAGTATTCTATTACATAACTCAACTCATCGAACTCATGAAAATGAAATTGCTTTCTACTACTCTTGTTTCCAATATCAAAATTCCAACTACTCAACTCCAGCTTTCATCTTGTCGGGACATTTAGTAGCATAATGTCCTGCTTCCTTGCAATGAAAACAAATAACTTTCGATAAGTCTTTGGGCTTCTCGGAGATGGTCCCTGCTCCTTGAGTTCCTTGCTTCCTTTCGAGACAACGATTGGCATAATGCCCGGCGTCCTTACATTCAAAACAGGTAATATGACTCTTGTCCCTCTTTGCAGAAATTGGGTTGTTACGAGGGTGTCTTTGTTTTCTCTTCACGGGTTTCTTCGTTCGATCAAACCTTTTATTCCCTTTGGATCAAACTCTATTGCTTCCGTCGGAAGTATCCCGAGATACTCTTTTCTTTCCTTGGTGCAATCTTGTGAAAATGTCCTTCTTCTCCACATGAATAGCAGGCATTGGAGTAAAATCTGTTGAGGCCTTCTCCATCGGGGTCTTCAACACATTCCTTCATCACAGGTTCTTCTAGACCTTCCTTGAGGGCTTCTTTCATTCCTTCTTCCTGCTTATGAATAGTTTGTTGCACCGTGAGGTAAATGTGACACTGCACCGGGTAGTGGGTGGTTCCTTCACACAAGAAACAAGTCACCTGACTAGTTGGGCATTCCTCACCGGGTGTTTCTCCTCACAATGAGGGCATCCATCCTTGTGTTCCTCCAGTGTGTCCTATTTCTCCATAAATCTTGCGAGCACAAGGTTTCTTCTTGGGTTATCATAGTGCTTCCGGATGAGGCGTGATCTCAACAGGTCTTCTTGAATTCCTCCCAAGTTCTTGCTCCATTAAATCCTTGTATGGCTTGATGCATTTTCCATCAGGTTGCAGCACTTTCTGTAAAGCACTGAAGAGCGTATTGAACCTCATACTTCCTTGGAATCAATTTTTTTCTAAATTGATCCTCCATGTTTTGAATCCATAGCTCTGCCTCCAACTGAGTCATCGGTCCAGAGAATAGCAGACCAACTTCATTCATCATCTATGGGGTCCAAAAGTTTTGGGATGAGATATGAGAGAGGTGGGGAGGGATATACACACAATACAAACAATAGTTTTTGAACAAACAAGTTTTATTTTGGGGCTGTCGGAAAACATCAAACAAATGACAGCTCAAAAATCATCGCTTCTAACGTAGGTGTATCACAGGGGTTTGGTCTCTAAAGGTCAAATAATTCTTCAGATTCTTCAAATTCTTCTAGTCTTCGGAGTCTTCAATTGTTGCAGCTTCAACTCTTCTAATGCATGGTGAAATCCTCTTTACTCTGAACAGGTCATCAGTTCTCCGATATCTAATCCTTCTTGGAGCGTCTTCAGTTGATCCTCCGGGTGATCAAAGGATAAGGGGTATATTCTAACTATTTGAGGTGAGAGGGTCTATTTAATAAAATCAGAAAAGACGAGAAGTAAGAGTCTTTTTGAAAATAAAGTTTTGATATATCCTGTCCAAGGGCTTTTCGATTTCTAGAGTCACGTCCTCACATCAACATGTGCTCGATACCATATCAGAGCGACCCGACCTCGAGACGGTCAAGTCTACGTGTATTTGTGCCATCCACGGATCAGTATCTTTGGCACACACAAGTACATCAATGTATATATCAAAGTGCAATCACATGTATAAATAACGTAAAACTGATATATACCTCATATGTCTCAATGAAACAACAACGGGTGTGGAGTCCCATCAACGCCATCGGCGGGTTGAGTGTAGACCGTAACCTGTATCGTAACTCTTACTGTCGAGGAATTATCTGCAACATGATATGTTGCAGCCGTGTAAATCAGTACATTGAATGTACCGCAAGATCACAATAAGAGAAAACAGATGATAAACTATACTATATGCGGTATGGCTTTGTGGCTCAGTATCTGAGTTTTGTTTGCGTAAAAGCTGGTTTTATTTTCCCTACATCAAAGGAATAAATGAAGTCTGTACTATAGAGTTTTCTATCATGACATGGTTCCGCCAACCGATGTCTCATAGCCCAAATTCATCATAAGTTGCCCACAATTAAGTTATCATCCGGTGTTGAGAGTTCCGAGATAGATCCAAGTCCAGAGGCTCAAATTGTCCGTGGCATCGGGGACACGGCTAATCGATTAGGTTTTAACCCTCTGCGGAGGTTTGTACACTTTACCCGCAAGATTCGATCCCTCTTTTACGTTCTCGCACTTCGAGGTGTTTGAGAACAAGACGATCAAACATGGTCTTCGAAGAGTTCCTCCGAGCACTTTCCGTGCTCATCCAATCCTACCGTAGTTCTACATCTGCTAGCACCGTCCCAGCCAGAGTCACAACTAAGGTCAACCAAGCGAGCCCATAGTGACTTGCGGTTGCACGGTAAGCTTCGGGCATGAAGTATTCTTCCGTCTCTTTGAGTCTGGGTGAAGCTTTCCGCAAGATGTCATGGCGCTTCTCCATGCATCCCGGCCAACCACTGGTTTCTCCAGGGTGCCCGTCAACCGTCCTTCACCCAGTAGTGTGTATTGAATTCTTGTTTCGAGTCTTGAAGTCTTGAGGCCTTGAAGATGCAGTCCTTGCAGGTGCCATCATGGAGTTGTCATCATCGACGTAGAGTCCTCCTTCTTCACACCACTCTCGTGCACTCATACCAAACCCCATCTACTATAGCGTAGCATTAAAATAAATGACGTCCCGGGCTTGGTAACAGGGTGATGGGTTCCTACCTCATGCATACTACTCAACTACAAGAATCAATAACACTACTGGAGGGTGGTTGCAAAGATGCTACTAAATGCAATAAAACATAGGTACGAAAGCATGGTCAAAGTGAACTTGCCTGGTAAGTTGATGAAGATAACAACACTCTCGAATAATGACTTGGTAGAACTATTCGTCACTCCATTGAAAATCTATATAGTCAAACATAGCATTCATATAAGCAAACATCCTAGCAAACAATTCTAACACTCATAATAAAACCAACAAATAAAAATGCAAATCAAGGGACACCAAATAAAAACAAAGGAAAACTACACAACAAAACTACTAGAGAAAACTCTAAGACATAACACAAAATAGTTTTGTCCTAAGTAAAACTTAACAAAAACAATAAACTAATAACTTAACAGAAAATAAAATAAAATGTAAAACAACTAAGTTAACAGAAAGTATTTTTTATAAAATTTCATTTGCAAAAGAAACAAATAAAAAGCTTTTATGAAACACTAACTATGACCTAAACAAATTTTCATACAAAACTAAATAAAATAAATTTTTAAAATAAGAACAAAATTTTCTTTGGTTTACTAACAGAAACAAAACTAAATTTGTCAAAAGTGACAAAAATAAGTAATTTAAAATTAATAAAAACAATAAAGAAAAGACTAAAACAAAGCTATAACTAAAACAATACTGTTTTGCTAAAAACCTAATTTAAAAATATAGTAAAAATAAATAAGTATATGCTACTAGAGACAATACCACAATAAAACAGTAGCAAAAAGAATCAATCAAAATACTTTGTAAAACTCAAAATATGACCAAATTAGTGATTTGAACAAATTTCATCAAATTCAAATCTAAACTATTCAAATTTGAAACCTAAGTACCCAAAAAGAAACTTAAGAAAATTTGTGACACAATGCAAAAGAATCACTCAATTTGGATTAAAACCTAAAAGTTATAAGCAATATAAAATCAGAACTATTCTGATTTTAAAAGCAAACGAAAAAAAAAGAAAACGGGCAGGTGCTACGTGGCCTCTGCTCTTGGGCTAAACCGGTGGCGTTTGGTAACTAAGCGGCGCTCGGCCGATACTTAACAAAACCGTGCATGCACGTAATAAAAAACCGGGAACTGTTTGAACTAAACCGGACTTAACCATATAAAACGGAACTAAACCGATCTAATAAAAAACCTAACTATTGATCTAATCTAATCACGACCGTATAATCTAGATCGAGCAGACGAGGAGGAGAGGAGCTCACGCGGTGGTGGCCGACGGCGAGCGCGTCGGCGACGATGGTGGCGGCGCTCCGGTGATCTTCGGCGTCGGTGGAGTGGCTAGGGAGATGAAGCGGGTGGCGGCGAGTCCAGCGGTGGTCGTGGCGTCGGCGGAGGTGGTCGGAGACGGTCGGCGGCGAGGTCGAGGCGGCGGTGGCGTTCGGGCGTCGGCGGATGACGGTGCTCCGGTGGGTTTCGAACTCGAGGCGAGGCACGGGAGATCGACGACGAGGAGAGTCCGGAGGTGGTCTCGGGGGCGGCGAGGGGGTCGGAGTAGCTCGGTGGGGCGGCAATGGCGCGGCGGGGGCACTCGGCTCCGGCGAGCAATGGCGGCGAGCGGAGAGGGTTTCGGCGAGGGGAAAGGAGGGGGACGGTGGCGAGGTTGAGCTGCTGGGCCAGCCTGGCGCATAGGTGGGCCGAGGGAGAGAGAGAGTTGGGCCTCGGTGGCTTCGGCCGTTTTTTTATTTATAAAACATAGACAACAAAACAAACACAAATAAATAAATAAATAATATTATATAGACATATAATATATTAAAATTTTCAGAAAAAGATTTCCTACAACATGAACTATTTTTCAAGTTCAAATAAAATCCTCAAAAATTTGCAAAACTCAAATAGTGTTGCTGTTGCAATAAAACCCAACAAAAATCATTTTAAAAACACCAAAATGATTTCAAAATTATTTCCTCCTAATTTTCCATTGAAGGGAATCATTTTACCCTTATTCCCATTTATTTATTTTTAAGAAAAAAATAATTTGAATAAAATCCAAATAATTCCAAATTTGAAAGGAGTTTCAAAATACTTTCAAATGACTTTCAATGTGATTCTTTTAACTTCCAATTCATATTTCATATAATTGAAGAAGTCATTTATCTTCTCTCATGAAAATCATTGAGTTGCATAAAGCTTTGAATTTGAAATATTTTCAATTGAAATTCAAATCTTTTCAAAACCCTTTTCATTTCAAATGGAAGAAGTCATGTCATCTTCACTCTAGGGTTTTGTGTTGGAATGAAATTGAATTCATTGAGATCCAAAGAGGGCAAAGGGAAAGTTTGGGAAAGTCATTTCATTCCCTCTCATTCAACTTCCAAAAAGTTTCAAATTCCACTCAATTTCACTTAATCAATCAAACAAACAATCAAACAACAAGCATAGTTATTTATTTAATATAACATTCCAAAATTTAGAATTTTGGGATGTTACATAGTGCCAATCACCCCATGATCACGGAATTCACCCGTGATCACAAGGTGGATGGCCGGTCTATGAATGACATCGTCTTCACCTTCAAGGAGTAAATTAATTTCCTGCAAAGCCAAATCTATGATCTTCAAAATCAAGTTTTTGAGTAAGAAGCAAGATCTAAAGGTATGAGTTTAGCTGCTAGTTGCATGACTCAGGGGACTCGTGCATCCTCTTATGATGGTGAACCCCTACCATGGAAACCGGAGGACAAGCTTGCCACTACCTAATCACCACCATCATCACCAAAGAAGGAGACTTGAGTACACGGGTCTGGGCACTCTCCTTGGCTTGTGCCAAGCTTGGGGGAGATGCTCCGGTATCGTATCACCATCACTTTTATTACCTTTACCGATCTTAGTTCGGTCCTTAGCTATTTCATGATTTAGTTGAATAAAAGTTTAGTATGATCTATTTTCGAGCGTTAGTTCTGTGATCTATCTATCTATGTAATCATGTGAGAGTTATATAATAAAGTTTAGTTTGAGTTTTTGCTTCTTTACTTTTCTATTTCAATCAAAATAAAGTAAATAATGAAAAAGATCATATGCTAATCTTATGGTAAGTAATAACATCACATGAGGAAAAAGTATAAGTGGTAAAATTTATTGAAAGTAGGAAATAAAATTGCTTCTAAATGTGTTTGATCTTTGCGTGTAAGGGAAAATAAGCGTTATACGAATTTGTGATGGCAAAGTAATAAAAGCGCCGGACTGCATAATAAAGGTTTCTATCAGAAGGGGCAATATAACATGATGTTCTTTTGCATTAAGAGATTGTGCATACAAAATCAAAAAGCGCATGCCAACCTCCGCTTCCCTCTGCGAAGGGCCTATGTTTTACTTTTATGTATTTACTTTTTATGCAAGAGTCAAAGTATTCTTCTCTATTCCTTTTTACTTTCTCTTTTTGCAAGCACCATGTGGTGGGGAAAGATCTAGGCACATATATCCAATTGAATGTGAGTGAGAGGTGAATAAGTTGGGAGGCGAAACTATAAGCCCCTATCTTTCTATGTGTCCGGTTGAAACTTTTTGCTCATATGTATGTTGTGAGTGTTAACAATCCTAGAAGACTAAATGATGGTTGAGTATGTGGACTTGCCAAAAGGCTCCGATACGAGACCCTTCCTGAAAATATGATGAATTGTAGTTGCAAACTTGACTGAGAACGTACTTTGTTAGTTTTGAATAAAGTATATGCTTTTTACTCGATGTTGTGATGAATTGTAACATGTTCTTGAGAAGTTATATGATAAAGTTTCTTGCTATTAAAACAATGAGCATGATGCCACTATGTCCGTATTGTGTTTTTATCGACACCTCTCTCTCAAAACATGTGGACATGATTTTTTATACCGGCTTTCGCTTGAGGACAAGCGAGGTCTAAGCTTGGGGGAGTTGATACGTCCATTTTGCATCATGTTTTACTATGGTTTTTATAGTGTTTTTATGCTTTATAACATTTTATGGGGTAATTCTAATGACTTTTCTCTCATAATATGCAAGGTTTACACAAAGAGGGAGAATACCGGCAGCTGGAATTCTGGACCTGAAAAAGCTATGTCACAGGTAGCTATTCTGCACATCTCCAAATGAGCTGAAATTTTATGAGGAATTATTTTGGAATATGTAATAAATATTGGAGAGAAGAACTACCAGAGGGGGCAGCCAGGTGGCCACATGGCACTAGGGCGCGCCAGACCCCCTAGCGTGCCCTGGTGGGTAGCGGGCACCCTGGCCCACCTCTGGTGCCCATCTTCTGGTATATAAGGTCTTTTGACCTAGAAAAAAAATAAGGAGAGGACTTTTGGGATGGAGCGCCGCCTTCTCGAGGTAGAACTTGGGCAGGAGCACTTTTGCCCTCCGTTGGAGTGATTCCACCGGGGGAACTTCCCTCCCGGAGGGGGAAATCAAAGACATCGTCATCACCAACAACCCTCTCGTCTTTGGGAGGCCAATCATCATCAACATCTTAAATAACACCATCTCATATCAAAACCCTAGTTCATCTCTTGTGTTCAATCTTTGTACCGAAACCTCAGACTGGTACCTATGGGTGACTAGTAGTGTTGATTACATCTTGTAGTTGATGCTAGATGGTTAATTTGGTAGCAGATTATATGTTCATATCCATTATGCTATTTAATATCCCTCTGATCTTGAGGATGAATATTATTTTTGAGTAGTTGCCCTTGTTCTTGAGGCCACGGGAGAAGTCGTGTTGCAAGTAATCATATGAATTTGATATTAGTTCGATATTTTAATGATATGTATGTTGCGATTCCCTTTGTGGTGTTATGTGAGCGTTGACTACATGACACTTCACCATCTTTGGGCCTAAGGGAATGCATTGTGGAGTAGTTATTAGATGATGGGTTGCTAGAGTGACAGAAGCTTAAACCCTAGTTTATGCGCTATTCCGTAAGGGACTCATTTGGATCCATATGTTTAATGCTATGGTTAGATTGTTATCTTAATTTTTCTTTCATAGTTGCGGATGCTTGCGAGGGGGTTAATCATAAGTGGGAGGATTGTTCAAGTAAGAACAGCACCCAAGCACCAGTCCACCCACATATCAAATTATCAAAGTAGCGAACGCGAATCAAATCAACATGATAAAAGTGACCAGATGAAATTCCCATGTGCCCACAAGAACACTTTGCTTATTATAAGAGACCATTCCAGCCTGTCCTTTGCTACAAAAAGGATTGGGCTACCTTGCTGCACTTTATTTACCGTTACCTTTACTTGCTCGTTACAAATTATCTTACTATCAAACTACTTGTCACCGATAATTTCAGTGCTTGCAGAAATTACCTTGCTGAAAACCGCTGTCATTTCCTTCTACTCCTCGTTGGGTTCGACACTCTTACTTATTGAAAGTTCTATGATTGATCCCCTATACATGTGGGTCATCAATGCTTAACCCTGCCAAGTGTGTTTTTGGCATTCCTGCAGGTTAACTGCTAGGTTTTCTGGTCTCTGAACTAGATTATTGGTGTTAAATCACATGATGATGTGAACTATATTATTGACTCTAGTGAAAGTGGGAGACTGAAGGAAATATGCCCAAGAGGCAATAATAAAGTTGTTATTTATATTTCCTTATGTCATGATCTATTATTCATGCTAGAATTGTATTAACTGGAAACTTGATACATGTGTGAATACATAGACAAAACAAAGTGTCCCTAGTATGCCTCTACTAGACTAGCTCGTTAATCAAAGATGGTTAAGTTTCCTGACCATAGACATGTGTTGTCATTTGATGAACGAGATCACATCATTAGGAGAATGATGTGATGGACAAGACCCATCCGTTAGCTTAGCATAATGATTGTTAAGTTTTATTGCTACTGCTTTCTTCATGACTTATACATGTTCCTTTGACTATGAGATTATGCAACTCCCGAATACCGGAGGAATACCTTGTGTGCTATCAAACGTCACAACGTAAAAGGGTGATTATAAAGATGATCTACAGGTATCTCCGAAGGTGTTAAGTTGGGTTGGCATAGATCGAGATTAGGATTTGTCACTACGAGTATCGGAGAGTTATCTCTGGGCCCTCTCGGTAATGCACATCATGAGAAGACTTGCAACCAATGTAACTAATGAGTTAGTTGCGGGATGGTGCATTACGGAATGAGTAAAGAGACTTGCCGGTAACAAGATTGTCATAACGGTTCGACCGATAAAGATGTTCATAGAATATGTGGGAGCCAATATGAGCATCCAGGTTCCGCTATTGGTTATTGACCGGAGAGGTGTCTCGGTCATGTCTACATAGTTCTCGAACCCGTAGGGTCCGCACGCTTAATGTTTGATGACGATTTGTATTATGAGTTATGTGTTTTGGTGACCGATGTTTGTTTGGTGTCCCGGATGAGATCACGAACATTGCGAGGAGTCTCGAAATGGTCAAGAGGTAAAGATTGATATATTGGAAGATGGTATTCGGACACCGAAATGGTTTCGAGTGGTTTGGGTATTTTTTCGGAGTGCTGAGGGGTTACCGGAACCCCCCGGGGAAATATTGGGCCTACATGGGCCATAGGGGAGAGGGGAGGCAGCCCACAAAGGGTAGCCGCACCCCGCTCCCATGGGCCGTACAAATTGTACTAGGGGAGGGGAACACCCCCCTTTCCTTCTCCTCTTCCCTCTCCTTCCCCCTTTTCCCCCTCCGTGAGAAGGAATAAGAGGGGGGGCCGAATCCTACTAGGACTAGGAGTCCTAATAGGACTCCCCCTTATGGCGTGCCCCCAAGGGCCGGCCTCCTCCCTCTCCCTCCTTTATATACATGGGCGGGGCACCTCTTGGAGACACACAAATTGTTCCAAGCCGTGTGCGGCGTCTCCCTCCATGGTTTACTCCTCTGGTCATATTCACGTTGTGCTTAGGCGAAGCCCTGCACGGATCACATCACCATCACCGTCACCAAGCCGTCATGCTGATGAAACTCTCTCCCAACCCTCTGCTGGATTAAGAGTTCGAGGGACGTCATCGAGCTGAACGTGTGCTGAACTCGGAGGTGTCGTACATTCGGTACTTGATCGGTTGGATCGCGAAGACGTTCGACTACATCAACCGCGTTAACATAATGCTTCCGCTTTCGGTCTACGAGGGTACGTGGACACACTCTTCCCTTCTCGTTGCTATGCATCTCCTAGATAGATCTTGCGTGATCATAGGATTTTTTTGAAATTGCATGCTATGTTCCCAACAGTGGCATCCGAGCCAGGTCTATGTGTAGATGATATGCACGAGTAGAACACAAAGAGTTGTGGGTGATGATAGTCATACTGCTTACCACCAACGTCTTATTTTGATTCGGTGGTATTGTTGGATGAAGCGGCCCGGACCAACCTTACATGACCGCGTTCATGAGACCGGTTCCACCGACACACATGCAACTTGTTTTGCATAAAGGTGGCTGGCGGGTGTCTGTTTCTCCAACTTTAGTTGAATCGAATTTGACTACGGCCGGTCCTTGTTGAAGGTTAAAACAACAAACTTGGCGAAACAACGTTGTGGTTTTGATGCGTAGGTAAGAACTGTTCTTACTAGAAGCCCGTAGCGGCCACGTAAAACTTGCAACAACAAAGTAGAGGACGTCTAACTTGTTTTTACAGGGCTTGTTGTTATGTGATATGGTCAAGACTTGATGTGATATATGTTGTTGTATGAGATGATCATGTTTTGTAAAATTTATCGGCAACTGGCAGGAGCCTTATGGTTGTCGCTTTATTGTATGAGATGCACACGCCATGTAATTGCTTTACTTTATCACTATGTGTTAATGATAGTTGTAGAAGCAATAGTTGGCGAGACGACCACGGCACTACGATGGAGATCAAGGTGTCAAGCCGGTGATGATGGAGATCATGGTGGTGCTTTGGAGATGGATATCAAAGGCACAACATGATGATGGCCATATTATGATTGCTTGTGATGTTTATCTTTATGCATCTTATTTTGCTTAGTACGACGGTAGCATTATAAGA
The DNA here is from genome assembly GCA_021605205.1 of Aegilops longissima. Lineage (NCBI taxonomy): Eukaryota > Viridiplantae > Streptophyta > Magnoliopsida > Poales > Poaceae > Aegilops > Aegilops longissima. The sequence continues at coordinate 489,546,447 of CM038677.1, read as the reverse complement.
TGTTCCCTTAACTAAATTTCAAGGTATAAGTGTTCTCCCAGAGTATGCACCGTTTTGAAACTTCTTTGTGCTGAGACACCACGTGATGATTGGGTGTGATAGGCTCTATGTTCACATACAATGGGTGCAAGATAGTTTTGCACATAGAGAATACTCGGGTTAAACTTAACGAGCCTAGCATGTACAGACATGGCCTCGGAACACTGGAGACCGAAATTTCAAACGTGAATCATATAGTAGATATGATCAACATAAAGATGTTCACCATTGAAGACTACACCATCTCACATGATGATCGGACATTGTTTTGTTGATTTGGATCACCTGATAATTTAGATGACTCGAGGGATGTCTATCTAAGTGGGAGTTCTTAAGTAATATGATTAATTGAACTTAATTTATCATGAACTTAGTCCTGATAGTATTTTCATATCTATGTTGTAGATCAATAGCTTGCGATGTAGCTCCCCGTTTAATTTTGATATGTTCCTAGAGAAAAATAGGTTGAAAGATGATAGTAGCAATGATGCGGACTGGGTGCGTGATCTGAGGATTGTCCTCATTGCTGCATAGAAGAATTATGTCCTTGATGCACCGCTAGCTAACGAACCTATTACAGGAGCAGATGCAGATGTTATGAACGTTTGGCAAGCTCGGTATGATGACTACTTGATAGTTTAGTGCACCATGCTTTATGGGTTAGAACCGGGACTTCAAAAATGTTCTGAACACCAGGGAGCATATAAGATGTTCCAAGAGCTGAAATTGGTATTTCAGACTCATGCCCGACTCGAGAGGTATGATACCTCTAACAAGTACTTTTCCTAAAAGATGGAGGAGAATATCTCAACCAGTGAGCATGTGCCCAGAATGTCTGAGTACTACAAATCGCTTGAATCAAGTGGGAGTTAATCTTCCAGATAAGATAGTGATTGACAAAATTGTCTAGCCACTATCACCAAGCTACTTGAACTTTGTGATGGACTATAATATGCAAGGGATGATGAAAATGATTCCCGAGCTCTTCGCGATGCTGAAATCGACGAAGGTAGAAATCAAGAAAGAGTACCAATTGTTGATGGTTAACAAGACCACTAGTTTCAAGTAAAAGGGCAAAGGAAAGAAAGGTAACTTCAAGAATAATGGCAAGCAAGTTGCCACTCCCGTGAAGAAGCCTAAAGCTAGACCTAAGCCTGAAACTGAGTGCTTCTACTGCAAAGGGAATGGTCACTAGAAGTGGTTCTACCCCAAATAATTGGGGAATAAGAAGGATGGCAAAGTGAACAAAGGTATATTTGATATACATGTTATTAATTTGTACTTTACTAGTGTTCATAGTAACCCCTGGGTATTTGATACCGGTTCAGTTACTAAGATTAGTAACTCGAAACAGGAGTTGCAAAATGGACAGAGACTAGTTAAGGATGAAGTGACGATATGTGTTGGAAGTGGTTCCAAGATTGATATGATCGTCATCGCACACTCCCTATACTTTCGGGATTAGTGTTGAACCTAAATAAATGTTATTTGGTGTTTGCATTGAGCATGAATATGATTTCATCATGTTTATTGCAATATGGTTATTCATTTAAGTCAGAGAATAATTGTTGCCCTTTTTACATGAATAAAACCTTCTATGGTCATACACTCAATGTAAATGGTTTATTGAATCTCGATTGTAGTGATACACATATTCATAATATTGATGCCAAAATATGCAAAGTTGATATTTATAGTGCAACATATTTGTGGCACTGTCGTTTAGGTCATATTGGTGTAAAGCGCATGAAGAAACTCGATGCAGCAGGACTTTGGAATCACTTGATTATGAATCATTTGATGCTTGCAAACCATGCCTCATGGGCAAGATGACTAAGACTCTGTTCTCCGGAACAATGGAGCGAGCTATTGACTTACTGGAAATAATACATACCAATGTATGCGGTCCGATGAGTGTTGAGGCTCGCGGCGGGTATCTTTATTTTCTAGACCTTCATAGATGATTTGAGCAGTATATCTACTTAATGAAACACAAGACTGAAACATTTGAAAAGTTCAAAGAATTTCAGAGTGAAGTGGAGAATCATCGTAACAAGACAATAAAGTTTCTACGATCTGATCGCGGAGGCGAATATTTGAGTTACGAGTTTGGCCTTCATTTAAAAAATGTGGAATAGTTTCACAACTCACGCCACCTGGAACACCACAGCGTAATGGTGTGTCCGAATGTCGTAACTGTACTTTATTAGATATGGTGCGACCTATGATGTCTCTTACCGATTTACCACTATTGTTTTGGGGCTATGCATTAGAGACAGCTGCATTCACTTTAAATAGGACACCGTTTAAATTCATTGAGACGACGCCGTATGAACTATGGTTTGGCAAGAAATCAAAGTTGTTGTTTCTTAAAGTTTGGGGTTGCAATGCTTATGTGAAAAAGCTTCAGCCTGATAAGCTCGAACCCAAATCGGAGAAGTGCGTATTCATAGGATACCCAAAAGAGACTATCCTTCTATCATAGATCCAAAGGCAAGATCTTTGTTGCTAAGAATGGGTCCTTTCTAGAGAAGGAGTTTCTCTCGAAAGAAGTGAGTGGGAGGAAAGTAGAACTTGATGAGGTAATTGTACCCTCTCTTGAATTAGAAAGTAGCTCATCACATAAACAATTCCAGTGGTGCCTGCTACCTCTTGAGCACTGCGTTGGTTCTCCCTTGAAGAGGAAAGAGTGATGCAGTAACGTAGCGTAAGTATTTCCCTTAGTTTTTGAGAACCAAGGTATCAATCCAGTATGAGACCACGCACGAGTCTCTCTTACCTACACAAACAAATAAGAACCTCGCAACCAACGCGATAAAGGGGTTGTTAATCCCTCAACGGTCACTTACGAGAGTGAGATCTGATAGATATGATAAGATAATATTTTTGGTATTTTTATGATAAAGATGCAAAGTAAAATAAACGGCAATAAAAATAGCTAAGTAGTGGAAGATTAATATGATGGAAAATAGACCCGGGGGCCATAGGTTTCACTAGTGGGTTCTCTCAAGAGCATAAGTATTACGGTGGGTGAACAAATTACTGTTGAGCAATTGATAGAATTGAGCATAGTTATGAGAATATCTAGGTATGATCATGTATATAGGCATCACATCCGCGGCAAGTAGACCGACTCCTGCCTGCATCTACTACTATTACTCCACACATCGACCGCTATCCAGCATGCATCTAGAGTATTAAGTTCATAAGAACGAAGTAACGCTTTAAGCAAGATGACATGATGTAGAGGGATAAACTCATGCAATACGATATAAACCCCATATTTTTATCCTCGATGGCAACAATACAATACGTGCCTTGCTACCCTAACATCCTTTGGGAAAGGACACATAAGATTGAACCCAAAGCTAAGCACTTCTCCCATTGCAAGAAAGATCAATCTAGTAGGCCAAACCAAACTGATAATTCGAAGAGACTTGCAAAGATAACCAATCATACATAAAAGAATTCATAGGAGATTCAAATATTGTTCATAGATAAACTTGATCATAAACCCACAATTCATCGGTCTCAACAAACACACTGCAAAAGAAGATTACATCGAATAGATCTCCACGAGAATCATGGAGAACTTTGTATTGAGATCCAAAAAGAGAGAAGAAGCCATCTAGATAATAACTATGGACCTGAAGGTTTGAGGTAAACTACTCACACATCATCGGAGAGGCTATGGTGTTGATGTAGAAGCCCTCCGTGATCAATACCCCCACCGGCAGGACGCCGGAAAAGGCCCCAAGATGGGATCTCACGGGTACAGAAGGTTGCGGCGGTGGAATTAGGTTTTCGTGGATGCCTCTGTTGGTTTGGGGGTACGTAGGTATATATAGGAGGAAGAAGTACGTCGGTGGAGCAACATGGGCCCCACGAGGGTGGAGGGCGCGCCCAGAGAGTAGGCGCGCCCCCTGCCTCCTGCTCTCCTGGTTGCTTTCTTGACGCAGGGTCCAAGTCCTCTCGATCACGTTCGTTCCGAAAAGCACGTTCCCGAAGGTTTCATTCCGTTTGGACTCCGTTTGATATTCTTTTTCTGCTAATCACTGAAATAGGCAAAAAAATAGCAATTTGGGCCGGGCCTCCAGTTAATAGGTTAGTCCCAAAAATGATATAAAAGTGTATAATAAAGCATGTTAAACATCCAAAACAGAATATATTATAGCATGGAAGAATAAAAAATTATAGATACGTTGGAGACGTATCAGTGCCTATACCAATTAGTGAGGAAGCTAATGATAATGATCATGAAACTTCAGATCAAGTTACTACCGAACCTCGTAGGTCAACCTGAACGTTCCGCACCAGAGTGGTATAGTAATCCTATTCTGGAAGTCATGTTACTAGACCATGATGAATCTACGAACTTTGAGAAAGCGACGATGATTCCAGATTCCGCAAAATGGCTTGAGGCCGTGAAATCTGAGATAGGATCCATGTATGAGAACAAAGTATGGACTTTGGTTGACTTGCCCGATGATCGGCGAGCCATTGAAAATAAATGGATCTTCAAGAGGAAGACAAACGCTGATAGTAGTGTTACTATCTAAAAAGCTCGAATTGTCGCAAAAGGTTTTCGACAAGTTCAAGGTGTTGACTATGATTAGATTTTCTCGCTCGTATCGATGCTTAAAGTGCATACGAATCATGTTAGCAATTGCGCATTTATGAAATCGGCAAATGGATGTCAAAATTGCATTCCTTAATGGATTTATTAAAGAAGAGTTGTATATGATGCAACCAGAAGGTTTTGTCAATCCTAAAGGTGCTAACAAAATGTGCAAGCTCCAGCGATCCATCTATGGACTGGTGCAAGCATCTCAGAGTTGGAATATACACTTTGATGAGTTGATCAAAGCATATAGTTTTATATAGACTTGCGGTGAAGCCCGTATTTACAAGAAAGTGAGTGGGAGCACTAAAGCCTTTCTGACAAGTATATGTGAATGACATATTGTTGACCGGAAATGATGTAGAATTTTCTAGAATGCATAAATGAGTTTTTGAAAGGAGTTTTTTCAAAGAAAGACCTCAGTGAAGCTGCTTACATATTGGGCATCAAGATCTATAGAGATAAATCAAGACTCTTGATTAGATTTTTCAATGAGTACATACCTTGACAAGATTTTGAAGTAGTTCAAAATGGAACAGTCAAAGAAGGAGTTCTTGCCTGTATTGCAAGGTGTAAAGTTGAGTAAGACTCAAAAATCCGACCATGGCAGAAAATAGAAAAAGAGATTGAAAGTCATTCCCTATGCCTCAGCCATAGGTTCTATAAAGTATGCTATGCTTTGTACAAGACCTATTGTGTACCTTGCCATAAGTTTGGCAAGGAGGTACGATAGTGATCTAGGAGTGGATCATTGGACAGCGGTCAAAGTTATCCTTAGTTACCTAAGAGGACTAAGGAAATATTTCTCGATTATGGCGGTGATAAAGAGTTAGTCGTAAAGAGTTACATCGATGCAAGCTTTTACACTGATCCGGATGACTCTGAGTCACAATCTGGATACATATTTAAAGTGGGAGCAATTAGCTAGAGTAGCTCCATGTAGAGCATTGTAGACATAGAAAATTTGCAAAAATACATACGGCTCTGAATGTGACAGACCTGTTGACTAAACTTCTCTCACAAGCAAAACATAATCACACCTTAATACTATTTGGGTGTTAATCACATAGCGATGTGAACTAGATTATTGACTCTAGTAACCCTTTTGGTGTTAGTCACATGGCGATGTGAACTAATCACATAAAGATGTGAAATATTGGTGTTAAATCACATGATGATGTGAACTAGATTATTGACTCTAGTGCAAGTGGGAGACTGAAGGAAATATGCTCTAGAGGCAATAATAAAGTTGTTATTTATATTTCCTTATGTCATGATAAATATCTATTATTCATGCTAGAATTGTATTAACCGGAAACTTGATACATGTGTGAATACATAGACAAAACAAAGTGTCCCTAGTATGCCTCTACTAGACTAGCTCGTTAATTAAAGATGGTTGAGTTTCCTGACCATAGACATGTGTTGTCATTTGATGAACGGGATCACATCATTAGGAGAATGATGTGATGGACAAGACCCATCCGTTAGCTTAGCATAATGATCGTTAAGTTTTATTGCTACTGCTTTCTTCATGACTTATACATGTTCCTTTGACTATGAGATTATGCAACTCCCGAATACCAGAGGAATACCTTGTGTGCTATCAAACATCACAACGTAAAAGGGTGATTATAAAGATGATCTACAGGTATCTCCGAGGGTGTTTTGTTGGGTTGGCATAGATCGAGATTAGGATTTGTCACTACGAGTATCGGAGAGTTATCTCTGGGCCCTCTCGGTAATGCACATCATGATATGCCTTGCAAGCAATGTAACTAATGAGTTAGTTGCGGGATGATGCATTACGAAACAAGTAAAGAGACTTGCCAGTAACAAGATTGAACTAGGTATGAGGATACCGACGATCGAATCTCGGGCAAGTAACATACCAATGACAAAGGGAATAGCGTACGTTGTCATAACGGTTCGACCGATAAAGATCTTCGTAGAATATGTGGGAGCCAATATGAGCATCCAGTTTCCGCTATTGGTTATTGACCGGAGAGGTGTCTCGGTATGTCTACATAGTTCTCGAACCCGTATGGTCCGCACGCTTAATGTTTGATGGTGATTTGTATTATGAGTTATGTGTTTTGATAACCGAAGTTTGTTTGGAGTCTCAGACGAGATCACGAATATGACGAGGAGTCTCGAAATGGCCAAGAGGTAAAGATTGATATATTGGAAGATGGTATTCGGACGCCAAATTGGTTTCGAGCGGTTCAGGTATTTTTTTCGCAGTACCGAGGGGTTACCGGAACCCCCCGGGGAAATATTGGGCCTGCATGGGCCAGGAGAGGGGAGGCAGCCCACAAGGGGTGGCCGCGCCCCCTCCCATGGGGAGTACGAATTGAACTAGGGGAGGAGGCACACCCCCCTTTCCTTGTCCTCTTCCCTCTCCTTCCCCCTTTTCGCCCTCCATGAGAAGGAATAAGAGGGGGGGGCGAATCCTACTAGGACTAGGAGTCCTAGTAGGACTCCCCCCTTATGGCGCGCCCCTAGGGCCGGCCTCCTCCCTCTCCCTCCTTTATATACGTGGGCAGGGCACCCCTTGGAGACACACCAATTGTTCCAAGCCGTGTGCGGTGTCTCCCTCCACGGCTTACTCCTCCGGTCATATGAACATAGTGCTTAGGCGAAGCCCTGCACGGATCACATCACCATCACCGTCACCACGCCGCCATGCTGATGAAACTCTCCGTCGACCCTCTGCTGGATCGAGAGTTCGAGGGACGTCATCGAGCTGAACGTGTGCTGAACTCGGAGGTGTCGTACGTTCGGTACTTGATCGGTTAGATCGCGAAGACGTTCGACTACATCAACCGCGTTAACATAATGCTTCCACTTTCGGTCTACGAGGGTACATGGACACACTCTTCCCCTCTCATTGCTATGCATCTCCTAGATAGATCATGCGTGATCGTAGGAAATTTTTGAAATTGCATGCTACGTTCCCAACACACATATCATTGGATAATAATATATAGCGTTGAGCACCATGTTTAAGTAGAGATTACAATGGGTAAAAGAGATGTTACACCGCTGCATAGAGGGAGAGAGAGAGAGTTGGTGACAATAGAGACAAAGTTGTTGGTGTAGATCACCGTCACGATGATGGCCCCGGTGGCGTTCCGGCGCCACCGGGAGAGAGGGGCGAGACCCCCCCCCCTTCTTCTTCTTCCTTGGCCTCCCTCCTAGATGGGAGGAGGGTTTCCCCTCTGGTCCATGGCCTCCATGGCGGCGGAGGGGCGAGAGCCCCTTCGAGATTTGATCTCTCTCTCTCTGTTTCTCTTCTGTTTCGCATTCCCGTTTTCTGGCCCTTCACCGTTTCTTAAATTTCCGATATCCGTTACTCCAATTGGGCTGAAGGTTTAACATGATTTTCTTCCGGATATTATATTTCTTGCAGCAAAAGAAGGGCACGAACCTCCTTACAGGGGTGGCCACAAGCTTTCCAGGTGCGCCCTGGTTAGGGGGCGCGCCCCTTGAGCTTGTGGCCCCCTCAGGCATCGTCTCGCGTTGAATCCACTTCCCAAAAATCACATATATTCCAAAATAAATCTCCGTAAATTTTTATCGCGTTTGGACTTCGTTTGGTATGGATATTCCGCGAAACAAAAAAATGCAACAAACAAGAACTGGCATTGGGCACTGGATCAATATGTTAGTCCCAAAAATAATATAAAATGTTGCCAAAAGTATATGAAAGTTCTAGGATATTGTCATGAAACAATAAAAAATTATAGATACGACGAAGACGTATCACTCTGTACCAGATGCTGAAAAATACGGACAACTTTGTCTGGAGTGATGCTGCTAATGATGCTTTTGAAGCCCTCAAGAAGCAGTTGGCTAAGACGCCCGTCCTCGCTGCTCCTATTGACAAAGAGCCTATGCTCATGTACATCTCTGCTAATAACAAGGCAGTGAGTGTGGCAGTTGTCGTTGAGCGAAAGGAGGTAGGAAAGGAGTATCTAGTCCAGAGGCCAGTTTACTATGTCAGTGAAGTTCTAACTGAGTCCAAGCAGTGATATCCACATTGGCAAAAACTCGTGCTTGGTGTTTTCATGGCTAGTCGCAAGTTGAAGCACTACTTTTTGGAGGATCCTATCACTATGGTCAGTTCAGCCCCTCTTGGAGATATCATCCAAAAGCCACGGGCCAGGTTGCTAAGTGGGAAATTGAGCTTGGGCCACATCATCTGAAATATGTGCCCCGGACGGCTATCAAATCTCAAGCATTAGTGGATTTCATCAACGATTGGACTGAACTTCAAGTTCCCGAGGAGAAGCCAGACAACACCTATTGGACGATCCACTTTGATGTTTCCCGGCAATCGGAAGGCTCGGGAGCTGGAGTCATAATAGCTTCCCCATGAGGTGACAAGTTTTGTTATGTTCTAAGGATTATGTTTCCCTGTACTAACAATGCAGCTGAGTATGAGGCCCTCCTCCATGGTTGTCGTATGGCTAAGGAGATGAATCTTAGCCGAGTCAGATGCCTGGGCGACTCTGATTTAGTCGCCCAGCAGGTTACTGGAAAGTGGGATTCGAAAGACCCCTTCATGGCGGCTTATCGGCAAGCAGTGACTAATATCGCATGCCATTTTAAAGGTTATCAGGTTGATCACATTGGTCAGTGGCTTAACAAGGCAGCTGATGCATTATCACACCTCGGCTCTCAACGTAAGCCGGTCCCTCCCAATGTGTTCCTTGACGTCCTCCATAATCCTTCTGTCACATTGCCTTCAGAGGATGGTCTTGCTATACCTGACCCGGAGGCACAATTGGTGGCGGCTCTTCGTGCTATTCCCGATTGGACGATTCCTTACTTGGCTTATTTGACTCACGGCAAACTCCCCAAGGATGAACTCGTTGCGCGTTAGATAGTCCACCGTTCCAAGTCCATGACTATTGTAAAAGGCGAGTTGCACAGAAGAAGCATCACCGGTGTTTTTCAACGATGTGTTACCCCTGACGAAGGCCGCGAGATTCACTCCGGTGATTATGGTCATCATGCCGGCTCAAGATTCTTAGTGCAAAGGTTTCAGACATGGTTTTTATTGGCTCAAGGCTCATGCAGATGCTGAGGATATCGTGCACAAGTGTGATGGATGTCAGAAGTATGCACGTCAGGCTCATGGCCGGCTCAAGAACTCCGGATGATTCCCATCACTTGGCCATTTGCTGTCTAGGGGCTTGATATGGTTGGTCCGTTCAAACGCGCCAAGGATAAGAAATTAAGAATACACACCTTTTGGTTGCTGTCGATAAATTCACCAAGTGGGTCGAAGCAGAGCCGATCCACAATTGTGATGCAGCCACAACAGTCAAATTCCTGAAAAAGTTGATTTTCCGCTTTGGTTATCGACATAGCATCATCACTCATAATGGCACTAATTTGTCCAAGGAAGCCATGAAGCAGTTCTGTCAAAGAGAGCATATCCGTCTTGATGTAGCATCAGTAGCACATCCTTAGTCCAATGGTCAAGTAGAACGTGCTAACCAGGAGATCTTACGAGGTATCAAGCCAAGACTCATGGCTCCGCTTGAGCGCACTCCGGGTTGCTGGGTTTAGGAACTCTCCTCAGTTCTTTGGAGTATATAGACTACCCCCAATAGATCAACAGGCTATACACCTTTCTTCATGGTCTATGGCGCAGAAGCCTAGTTACCCAGTGACAACTGTCATGATTCTCCAAGGGTGACAACTTATGTAGAAGTAGATAATGAGAAAGCTCGACAAGACTCCTTGGATGCTCTGGAGGAGGAACGTGACTTTGCTGCAGCACGATCAACAATCTATCAGCAGGACCTACGCTACTATCATAGCCGTAGTGTGCGCAGCCATACTTTCCAGGAGGGCGACTTAGTGCTCCGGCTGATCCAAGCACAAGCCGGCATGCATAAGCTTTCACCTCCTTGGGAAGGGCCTTTTTTTATTAGCAAGAATCTCAACACTGGGTCATATTACCTGGTTGACATACGTGAACGTAATAAGTCACGTACATCTAAGGAGGAGACCAACATGCCTTGGAATATTGCTTATCTATGACCTTATTACAGTTAGAGCCATTGGCTCCAATTTATTGTACATACCTCTGTATATATCTTTTATGATCAATATAATAAATCCAACATCCCCGAAGCTCGGGGCTTCTATCGTTTCGTCTCAAAAATTGTGTATGAGTCTTTATTTTTTGATCATAGGTCACTTGGGGGCTTCCAATTCATCGAGTTTAGATATTAACATCCCTCTTGACCCAACATATGCCATTATGAATTCTGGTTAAACCTGCCTGTTTGCTTGATGCTACTCCACCAACATGACCCGACGTACTCTCGACAATCAATCTAATATGACCCTGAACTTGTCAATGTTAAAACATCGGCTTACATCATGTGAGAGTCGGCTTACAGAAAGCTAGGATAAACCATGGGCTATTACGCCAGCTTCACTGAAGCAAGACTCGAGCCTCCATAGCAGGTCTTCTAGTCGTGCCTCGAAAGCCGGCTTAACATTATTTATATATCTCTGAATTTTGTTCTATTTTATAGGATTTTTTGCTCCTTGATCAAGTTATTATATCGACCACAAGTCGCCAGGCCAACAATACACCGGGTCATTTTTTGATCAAGATCGAGAACATCGACCATGAGTCACCGGATTAATAGTACACCGTGTTATTTTTATCAAAGATTGCAATGATGAACAAAGTCGTCGGGTCATAAAAACTAACCAAAGCTATCATTCAAAAAGTGGTGCATTACCACAAGCATAAGATCATTACAAGTATTAAGGATAAAATTGGCGGATTATCACGCACCATGCCAGACCAACATCTTCTGCAGTATCAAAGTGCGCGATGGTACCACAGATGAAACATGTGTTCTTTCTATCCCTATTACAAAGCCACAGCTGGGCTCAAAATATTCGCAAGTTTTATCAGGAGTCATCTAGTCCTGTAAGCCGGCCCCTGTGCCCTCCGGGTTGACGCTCTCGGGATAACATTTTCTTGGTGACCTCCAACGCTTGATTTTTCCGAGTTATCCCGCGCTGGCTCTTCTTATTCTTCGATCTGAAGGTGGTTCAGATCCCATTCAATAGTTGTTAATGCTTGGAAGATGGCATCGTCTTGTATGATAATTGACGGGTCAACATCAGGAGAAATGATATGCTTACGCCGTGCAGGAGTTAAGTCAAATGGCTCAAATGTTGGCGGGTTAACCCGTATGTTCTCCTCATCATAAGCAGGTTGATACTTGGTCAGATCAAGCTCTCCAGCTAGTTGACTCGCCAGGGCACGAGTTTCTTTTAAGCAACATGCATAATCTAATTGAGAAAATTCACTACCATCAATGTTAAATTCAGGAAACCGGCCAGATATTTCAGCCGGCTCCATGTGTGGCAAGTAAGCCTTTGCACGAGTAAGCGAAAACATAGCACCAGCCTGGGCGGCTGATCTTTTCCATTCTTCAATTTGCTTTTGGATGGTAGATAGCTGCTTCAGCACATTTTTTATAAACTTTAGAGGCTCTTTCCCGCCCTTCACAACCATAATGGTAAATAGGCTTCCTGCATATAATTGCTCCAGGAAGGTGTATATGGCTTCAACTTCACCAAGAGCACCTGGACGCCGTTCCCATTTCTTTTGCCTGCAAATTTAGCCATTTAAGGATTACAAAGGTAAACTACCAAATCGATTTTAAAATAGGAGTCGTCAGGCGAGTTATCAAAAAACATTCAAAAGGCTGCTTACCAAAGATGGCTATAGTCATATTTGCGATGTGACACTTCAAGCCTTGCATTTCTTATGTCTCAGCCGCAAGCCGGTTTTCAGCCTCTTCCACGTGTTTGATTAAGGCGGCTTTTTCAGTCTCAAAGTGGCTTTTTCAGCTTCAAAGGTGGTTTTGTCCTTCTCCAGTTCTTCTGTGTAAGACTGTTGAGTCTCTTGCAGGCTTGATTTTGCCTTCACTCACAAGGCATGTTTCACCTCAATTTCCTTTTTAAGCTGCTCACTTTTGACTCGGAAACATTCAACATATCCTCTAATTAAAATAAGTAATCTTTAACAACGAAGTCATTTAAAGTCCCGAGCCGGCAAAATTTCACGACCCGATATATGGGGGCTGCGGTTCGACTTTTTCTACATTTATCTACTATGCTAAAAAGTCTCATGCAGTTGTAAGCAGTCAACATGACACTTGGGGGCTAATGCATCCTCACTTGTTTTCTTCATCATAACCCAGCCATTTTTGAGAATATGACCGGCTCATGGGGGCTACATTAAGCTCTGTTATTATGGATGGAAGTTATATAGTACCGGCTTCTTATCTACATAATAAGCCAGCCCATGGCGACTATAGGGCAAGTTTTTCATCTATTCCACAATTATTAGTTCCATCTTACTATAACATACTAAGCTCTCCCTTGGGGGCTACAGTGCTATCAAAAACTTTACAAGTCTTAAGCCTACTCTTGTCTTCCTATGATTAAGACTTGGGGGCTACATCAGTATGCATATATACAGTATTGGAACAAGACGGGTCATCTCATACCTCGCATTTTCTTCTCAACATGTTTACCATGCCCACCTCAGCGTCGCGACTCTCAGGTAGCCGGGTCAAATACCCATGGTGCAGCTCTTCAATACTGAGGTTCTCTAAGCTGGGAAGTTCCAGTTTGGTTTTGCCCTTGTCCAATGAGAACGGGTCATCTTTGGCCAAAACCTTGGCCAAAGTGCCAGAGGCATCAGGAGCGCTCTGTCCCTCCCAAGTAATGGCCACCTCTATGTCAATCTCCATCTGATTGGCATCTTCAATTTCTTGGCGAGGGCTGGAAGCAAGAATAGGGCTTGACGGGTGAACATTCTCAACTGGTTCATATGGCCTGGCTTGCTCATCTGCAATGATCACCGGTGGCTTATTAGTGATTTACTGGCTCATGGACTGTTTCTGTTCCATGGTCCGGGTTGTTCTCGCTCGCATGCATAATTTGGGCTTCCGCGTTATCCTGTGGAGGATTTTGGGTGCCAGAGGTAGCAGGTACAATGGAGGGCTCACCAGCCTTTTTCTTGGCAAAGTCTTTGGCCCTGATGTCAGTACAAGCAAGCTTTAGTCAATAAGATTTACAATGGTAAGGTAAAGTATTCCACATACTTACCCGCGCTTGATTGTGAAAACCGACAGTTGAGTGCCGATTGATTCTCTAGACGATGGTGGCGACTCTTGATAATTTGAATTAGAGAGGTTAAGTGGTTGCCTCATGAGTCCAGCTCGTGGAAGAGATGGAGTTGGGCTATGAGGCACCTCATTCGGTCGTTTACGAGCGACTAGCTCATCCGATAAGCCGGTAGACTACTCGCCAGAATTGCTCCCGAATTTGCACTTGCTGGCTTGCTACGACTTCTTCAAAAGGAAGTTTGGGTCTAAGTAAGTGTCATGATGTGAAAGTGGTACCTTCCTCGGGATTAAAATTTCTGAGATGGATGAGATTGAAATTACCTCGGCGTTGCCGGCTTGACTAGCCTCAGTATTATCCTGAGAAGAAGGGGCGTCGGCAAGTTGATTAAAAAGACGACCAAGAGAGTCAAGTTCTACCTCAGACTCTTCTCGATCGGCCGTCTCATCAGCGCTGATCAGCTCATCTACTCACTCAACTAGAGCGGGGGTAGTTTTTCGAGGTTTCTTCTTCTAGAACTTATCGTTTGCCTGCTTATATGATAAGCTGGAGGTCAAGATTAAGATGAAAAAAATCAAATATAGAATGAGCAAGACATAGTGCAAGAATACTTACTGGAGGCACTGGTTTTTTTATGCAGAAGGGAGCAAGCCTAGTCTTGTTGCATTTATCTTGAGGCTCTCCCAGCAGCCTTTTTGTGGCCTTATTAATTTCATCCGCCGACAAGTCGACTTGACTAAAGTGTTGCACATCAGCTAAGTCGCCAGTATAGTTGCACATTAAGTCGCCCCTCAAACTTAATGGATGGATTCTCTAGCTGATCCAACACCAGGTCAGATCGATCCCAGTGAAGCCATTTGCTGACATGGCCCTCAACTTTGAGTATATGGGGGTAACTTGTTGTCTCTCTTCATTAGGCGGCCAACCCGGAAAGGCAATGGTTGCATTGAGTCGGTCCAATCTATAACCCGACAATGGGTTTTCGTCTGCATGAGCGGTGTTCTTACAATAGAACCAAGTTTTATTCCATCCTTTCAGATGACTCACCAGTTTTGCCTTTGGGAAAAGACTATTTTTCCGCCTTTGAATGGAAATCCCACCAAGTTCTATGCTAGGACCGTCCGCGGACTTGGTCTGGTGGTTGATGTAGAAAAATTCCCGAAAAAGAGGGACAGTTGGCTCTGTCTGAAGATAGACTTCACAGAAGACTTGAAATTGGCAAAGGTTGGTCATTGAGTTTGGACCAATATCTTGAGGGTGGAGGTCAAAGAAATTGAGGAAATATCGGAAGAATTTGGACCCGGGTGATGAGAAGCCCCTGTAAAGGTGATGTCTGAAAACAATGACTTCTCCCTGGTTGAGCTGGGGGGAGCTTTCTTCATCAGGCGCCCGCCAGCTGATTACTCCTTGAGCCAGCGGCAGGCCTTGCCCCACTAGGTCATCAAGAACAAGGGTAAACAATTGGAATCTCACCCAGTTGTAGGCCTTATCAGTCTTAGCCTTGTCGGTCTTGGCCATGATGGGTTGCTTGAGGATTGAAACTGCAAGTAAAATATGGATGGCGGGTCATGATCATGGGCGATAAGTCGCCAAGTTGTTTATGTGATAAGCCGGAAAAATAATGAGCTTGTTATGATTTGTGGCCAGTTAGCGCGTTCGTTCCATTACAAACGAGTCGCCAAGCTACTCAAAATATTGAGCCGGCAAGATAAGGGTAGCCGTGTCTCTTAATGCTATGAATATCAAATTATACAAGCTATAGAAGTAATATTAGGCTGGCAATCAAAACCGGTTTCTGACGAAGCAGTTACAAGTACAGATCTACAAAATCATGGTGCGAGCTTTTCAGATGCCAAAATGGTGTCGCAACCACCACTTGAGTATTTCTATGGATAGTTCAAGCGAATCTAGACTTAATAACGGAGAATGGTGGTAAGTACCGTTGAACACTGATGAACTACAATAACATACAAAGAACATAGGGGTTTTCTACAGATCTAAGGGAAGGAAGTTGGTGTACTTGAACGCGGTGGATATCTCCACGGGATCCTTGAACAGCTCCGACGATGACTGATGCAATGTGGAGGATGCGGTTGATGTCGCCGGAGAACTCGAGGTGGCGAAGCTCTGTTGCAGATGACCGAATGAGGAAGAAAAAGACCGAATGGATAGAGCAGTAAAAAGTGGATCTGGGACCCTCTCGCGTGTTTTTATAAGGGGATGAGGCAAGGAAAAGGCAAGTGCAAAAACCGAGGTGGCATAGTAACTTTTCAAGTAAGGGACACCTCAATTTTCGGGCCTGACAGATATGCTCGAAAAGATTCATTATGATGCCACACCTAAACTCCAGGGATTTAGGAAGATGACGTCATGTTAAAAGGAAGTAAAAAATGTCAAGGTATAAAGAAGCCACGAGCCGGCAAAGTTATATGACCCGGCCACAAGACGAATTTAAGAGAAAGGATTTTCCTGGTCCGCAGAAAGGTGACCCGGAACTATAATCAATTTGAAGATTAACAAGGATAAATCCAAGTCAATCTAGAGGCTAATGTTGGGAATATAACCCCATGGTATGACCCACCCGTTTGGGGCCGGGTTATCTAGTGGCAGCTTAAGGAACACGTTCGTCATATGGGCCGCAATGACCATAAAGCTCAGGGCCCGGAGGGCGATTCGTGGAATCGGCCGTCTTAGGGCCCAATACCAGGGACACCGAATTAACAAGGAGATAAAGGAAACCCCCTTACTTGGGAGATAAGATAAGTAGGAAACAGACTAGGGCACGGGTGGTGTCGAAATCGGAGCTCCGCGAACCCAAAGGAACGTTCGAACTCTGGTGTGTGCGCGAAGAACTCCACTAGCTATGGCTCACTGCTCACCACCTCACGGCTTTGCTCCAGGTGCTCGAGCAAGAGGGAAGGAAAGGGGGGAATACGATGATTTACCCAGGTTCGGGCCACCTTGCGGTGTAAGACCCTACTCCTGCTTTGTGGTGGATTGCCTCATGAGGAGGATGAGTATGAACTAGTACAAGGGAGAGTGGATGAACTTAACCTCGGTCCTCACTCCTCCGTCCTCCATCCTCTGTCTAAGGTGGTGGCCTAGCTGTACTTATACTGGCCCAGTCCTCTTCCCCCGAAAACTCTAGGCGGGAAGGCATGCCACAACGGCCAATTGCGAAGGGAAATAGGAGTACACCCTATCCTGACTAAAGGTGGTATTTGCCTGCAAAGCTTGCGGTCGTGACGCATAGGTGGGCTCGGCGTTGACCTCCGTCCTAGCGAGCCCGCCATCCTAGTCTTGTTGCACCGAAGAGGTAACCTTTGGGGCTTCCTTGGGAACCCGCGGGTTGGCCTTTTCCCATTAGCACCAAAGAGGAAAGCCTCACCATCCGTGCCCGCTGGCACCGGTCCTCGCGACGCTCATCGTTGATCGCATCACCCAAGTGCGTCATGAGGCGAGGTGGCGAGCCTAGAGATGCCCGCCTCGCGAGGGGCCTCGGGAGGCAGCCTAGCAAGGTTGCCCCTCATGGAACCCTCGGAGCACCTGGCGACACTTGCTGATCCTCGCTTCACGAGGCGGGGGCCCTCGCGAGGGCCTTGCTCGTGAAGTCTTGACGCTGTTCTCACCGGGCCCTTTGACGATGTCGCGCAATGGGCCGCAGGCTGACGGGCCTAGGTACCCCGAGTCCCAGAGCCCCGATAGTAGCCGTCGGACCCATGGTGCGCACGATCCTGCTTGTGGTGGAGGCGAGGAGTGGGGGCGAAGCAACGAGGGGCCCAACCGCGTGCGGGCCAGGCACGACGCGTGGCGCACGGCGGGGCATCGATCACCCCCACTTCCCCACATCGCCTCGGAAACTGTCTTGGTTGACATAAAGCCGACATTGCGGGCCGCGTGAGGCCATCATTACTCCAAAGGTGAAGGGGCGCGAACCGGCCTCCCTTGATCACTATAAAGAGGGCGAAGGGTCGGACTCCTCAAGCCCGTCTCTGTCTTCTCGCCTCTCCATCTTCAACCATCGCTGTCGTAGCCATGGCACCATTGAGAAGGTTTTCTGCCACCGAGAAGGGCAAGGCGAAGCTGGAGGGATAATAGTCGCTGCAGCCAGCGAGCGGGCGAGGCCGCCCTCGAAAGTCCGCCCCTATGCCAGGGGCGCCTTGATACGTCTCCAACGTATCTATAATTTTTGATTGCTCCATGCTGCTTTATCTACTGTTTTAGGCAATATTGGGCATTATTATCCACTTTTATATTATTTTTGGGACAAACCTATTAACCGGAGGCCCAACCCAGATTTGCTGTTTTATGCCTATTTCAGTGTTTCGAGGAAAAGGAATACGAGACGGAGTCAAAACGGAACGAAATCAACTGGAAAAGTTATTTTTGGAAGGAAAGCAACCCAGGGAACTTGGAGTGCACGTCAGGGGAGATACGAGCTGCCCACGAGGGTGGGGGGCGCGCCCACCCCCCGGGCACGCCCCCTACCTCGTGGGGCCCTCGTAGCTCCACCGACGTACTTTTTTCACCCATATATACCGTCGTACCCTAAAACTTCCAGAATAGAAGATAGATCGGGAGTTCCGCCACCGCAAGCCTCCAGAGCCACGAAAACCCAATCGGGACCCCTTTCCGGTACCCTGCCGGAAGGGGGATCCATCTCCGGTGGCCATTTTCATCATCCCGGTGCTATCCATGACGAGGAGGGAGTAGTTCACCCTCGGGGCTAAGGGTATGTACCAGTAGCTGTGTGTTTGATCTCTCTCTCTCTCTCTCTCTCGTGTTCTCTCTTGTGTTCTTTATGGCACGATCTTGATGTATCCCGAGCTTTGCTATTGTAGTTGGATCTTATGATGTTTTTCCCCCTCTACTCTCTTGTGATGAATTGAGTTTCCCCTTTGAAGTTATCTTATCGGATTGAGTCTTTTATGAGAACACTTGATGTATGTCTTGGTGATCAACTTGCGGGTTTCGTGACATTGGGAACCTATGCATAGGGGTTGGCACACGTTCTTGACTCTCCGGTAGAAACTTTGGGGCACTCTTTGAAGTACTTTTATGTTGGTTGGATGAATCTGAGATTGTGTGATGCATATCGTATAATCATGCCCACGGATACTTGAGGTGACAATGGAGTATCTAGGTGACATTAGGGTTTTGGTTGATTTGTGTCTTAAGGTGTTACTCTAGTACGAACTCTTCTATAGATTGATCCGAAAGAATAACTTTGAGGTGGTTTCGTACCCTACCATAATCTCTACGTTTGTTCTCCGCTATTAGTGGCTTTGGAGTGACTCTTTGTTGCATGTTGAGGGATTGTTATATGATCTACCTATGTTATTATTGTTGAGAGAACTTGCACTAGTGAAAGTATGAACCCCAGGCCTTGTTTACTATCATTGCAATACCATTTACGCTCACTTTTATCACTTGTTACCTTGCTGTTTTTGTTATTTCAGATTACAAAAACCTATATCTACTATCCATATTGCACTTGTATCACCATCTCTTCGCCGAACTAGTGCACCTATACAATTTATCATTGTATTGGGTGTGTTGGGGACACAAGAGACTTTTTGTTATTTGGTTGCAGGGTTGTTTGAGAGAGACCATCTTCATCCTACGCCTCTCGCGGATTGATAAACCTTAGGTCATCCACTTGAGGGAAATTTGCTACTGTCCTACAAACCTGTGCACTTGCAGGCCCAACAACGTCTACAAGAAGAAGGTTGTGTAGTAGACATCAAGCTCTTTTCTGGCGCCGTTGCCGGGGAGGCTAGGTAAGTGAAGGTATATCTTTAGATCTTGCAATCGAATCTTTTTGTTTCTTGTTTTAGCACTAGTTAGTCCATAAAAGAACATTACAAAAAAATGGAATTGAGTTTGTCTCATACGCTTCACCTTTTTAATATCTTTCGTGAGAATGATGGAAAGGAAAATTGTGCCAAAGTGCTAGAAGAAGAATTACATAGAATGCTTGGCATGAAATATGTGAATGATGAGCATGATTGCACTGTTGTTAGTATGAATTCCTTGAATATACATGATGCTAATGATATGCAAAGCCGCAAGCTTGGGGAAGCTATGTTTGATGAAGATGATATTTTTTGTCCCCCAAGCTTTGATGAGCAAATTTACTATGATGAAAGCATGCCTCCTATCTATGACAATTATTGTGATGACACGTATGCTTTAAAGAATAATGATAACCATGAAACTTGTCATCTTGATCTTAATTCTCAATCATATGATAGATATTTTGTTGAATTTGCTCCCACTACTATTCATGAGAAGAATTTTGCTTATCTGGAGAGTAGTAAATTTTCTATGCTTGTAGATCATGAAAATAATGCTTTAGGTGCTGGTTATATTGTTGAATTCATTCATGATTCTACTGAAATTTATTATGAGGGAGGAATATATGCTTGTAGGAGTTGCAATAATATCAAGTTTCCTCTCTATGTGCTTAAAGTTTTGAAGTTATGCTTGTTTTACCTTCCTATGCAAGATGATTCTTGTTCCCATAAGTTGTTTGTTCACAAAATTCCTATGCATAGGAAGTGGGTTAGACTTAAATGTGCTAGTCAAATTCTTCATGATGCTCTCTTTATGTTTCAATTCTTATCTTTTATGTGAGCATCATTGAAATCATCATGCCTAGCTAGTGGTGTTAAACGTTAGCGCTTGTTGGGAGGCAACCCAATTTTATTTTAGTTTCTTGCTTTTTGGTTCTGTTTAGGAATAAATAATCCATCTAGCTTCTATTTAGATGTGTTTTTATGTTTTAATTAGTGTTTGTGCCAAGTAGAACCTTTGGGAAGACTTGGGTGAAGTCTTTATGATCATGCTGTAAAAAACAGAAACTTTAGTGCTCACGAGATTAGCAAAAACTTTTTACTGGAGAGTGCTATTTAGTTGATTCTTTTTGCAGATGATTATTAGTCAAATTCCTCAGCTCCACCAATTTATTTTAGAATTTTTGGAGTTCCAGAAGTTTGCGATAATTACAGATTACTAGATTGTTCTGTTTTTGACAGATTCTGTTTTGATTGTGTTGTTTGCTTATTTTGATGAATCTATGGCTAGTAAAATAGTTTATAAACCATAGAGAAGTTGGAATACAGTAGGTTTAACACCAATATAAATATATAATGAGTTCATTACAGTACCTTGAAGTGGTGTTTTGTTTTCTTTCGCTAACGGAGCTCACGAGTTTTCTGTTAAGTTTTGTGTTGTGAAGTTTTCAAGTTTTGGGTAAAGATTCAATGGACTATGGAATAAGGAGTGGAAAGAGCCTAAGCTTGGGGATGCCCAAGGAACCCCAAGGTAATATTCAAGGATAACCAAGAGCCTAAGCTTGGGGATGCCCCGGAAGGCATCCCTCTTTAAATCTTCGTTCATCGGTAACTTTACTTGGAGCTATATTTTTATTCACCACATGATATGTGTTTTGCTTGGAGCGTCATTTTATTTTCTTTAGCTTTGCTTGTTTTTAGTTAGAATAATGTTTTGCACCTCTAGTTTCAATAAAAATGTCAAGGATAGCCTTTGCCATGCTTATTTTGCTAGTATACATGTTGCTGTCTGAAAACAGAAAGTTTACCGCTGTTGCAAAAATTCCCTAGAAAAGTCAGAGAGAGGTATAATGTTGAATATTTTTTCATATTGATCTCTGATAAATTTATTACAGTGGTAATTTTAGTTCATAATTTTTGGAGTCAGGGAAGTATTGATACTCTTGCATTCTTTACAGACTGTACTGTTCTGGCAGATTGCTGTTATGTTTGCATTTTGCATATGTTTGCTTGTTTAATGATTCTATTTGAGGATAGGAGTATTAAATATGCAGAGGAATTAGTATGCAATGTTGAATAATAATGTTAGTGATTTGTTACAGTAGAAAATGATAAGGTTTTGCATTGGTTTATACTAACCTATCTCACAAGTTCTTTGTGAGTTTGTTGTGAATGAAGCTTTTGATAAAAAGAGAAACCATGATATGAGAGGAATTAAGGAGACACAAAAGTTCAAGCTTGGGGAAGCCCAAGGCACCCCAAGATAGTATTTCAAGAAGTCTCAAGCATCTAAGCTTGGGGATGCCCCGGTAGGCATCCCACCTTTCTTCTTCAACAACTATTGGTTAGCATCGGTTGAGCCTAAGTTTTTGCTTCTTCACACGAGTTGTGCTATCCTTGCAATGTAGTTTTCTTTAGCTTTGCTTGCTATTTGAATAAAGTATCAATATCTGAAATTATTAAATGGGAGAGTCTTCACATAGTTGTATAATTATTCGACCTTCATTGATCTTCACTTATATCTTTCGGAGTAGTTTGTTGTTTGCTCTAGTGCTTCACTTATATCTTTTAGAGCACAATGGTAGTTTTTGTCGGCGTTCTGGGAACGGGGGTACCCAGACTTGCCCGCCTGCGGCCTGCGGCGTGGCTCAAGGGGTGGCCCAGTACAACCCATCTTCATCAGCACCAGCTCAAGACCCTCGCGAGGGGCCAAGCCTCGCGGTGCGGACGACAGGAAACTTCCTCAGGCACGGCCTCGTCAGGCTGGCTCGTGAGGAGGCGGAGAGATCAACGCGGGGTACCTCACGAGGTGACCATGACGCAAGCCATGACGACCAAGGGCGCCAGGCGGGCGCCAGCCCGCGCAGTGTCCTCATTTCCTCTTTGGTGCAAAGGAGGCAAGCGCAGGCGAGAGCATCAAGCAAAGGCAGCCGTTTCGGTGCAACAAGACCAAGACCGTCAGAACGGCAGGAAGGAGGTCATCGTGGAGCCCAAGCCGGCGCCACCACGAGCCTTTGACAAAGCGAGGACCAACTTTAGTCAGGATAAGTGTACTAGATGTTCCCCTTCAAAATGGGCAATTGTTGGCGCCCTTCCCGCTCAATATTTGGGAAGAGGCCCAGGGCCTCTGCCTATAAGTAGAGCTAGCCACCACAGTAGAGGCATCTCATCTTAGCTTGATCCAATACGATCGAGAGCCTAGCCACAAGAACACCTCACCCTCGCGAGGCTGTTCTTCCTTGTATTGTTCATCATCAGCCCAAGAGGCAATCCACCACACCACACACTGGAGTAGGGTGTTACACCAGAATGGTGGCCCGAACCAGTATAAACCTTGTGTCCCTTGTGTTGCTCTTCGTGTAGTTTTAGATCCTTGCGAGGCGACGAAGTGCTGGTAGGTAGGGGGTGAGATCTCCGCGTGCACCCCAGAGTTCGAACCTAGAGGGTTTGCCGGAACCCGAAATCCGACATTTGGCGTGCCAGGTAGGGGTGCACCTGAATCCGTCTTCCGCCGCCTTGTTCATCGCCGCCCGTCGCATTCATGTCGGACGCTCGTCGGGCCCGTGACGAGCGCCGAGCCGCTCTCGCCACCCGCATCTCCCAGACGGCCCCCGTCGGCGGCCGCCCGCCGCTTCCCGTCGCCGCCGCCATCAACGCCGCCACCGGCCCGGCGGGGAACGAGCAGCAAGCATCGTCCCAGCATCCGTGCGTGAGGCGAGACGGCCGCACCGCTACTCCTTCACTCGCCCCAGCTGGTTCTTCGTCTCGCACGCTCCGCGCGCCCATGGAGGCTCGAGCCGCGCTCATAGCGGCAAACGAGCTCCTGCACTACCGCCCTGTCGACGACGTCTACGAAGAGTGGCTCAACCGCGTCGCCGAGCTCGTCCGCGCCGCAGGGGGCTCCCCTGCGTCGTCCTTCTCGCTGCACCGTGCCCTGCCTTGCGCGGGCGATGAAGCTCCGGGGGCGCCTCAGCCGCCTCTCCCTCAAGAAGGCGCCCTGGCCCCAAGGCGCCTAGCCCCTGGGCGGAACCCACTCCGTCCGGCACCAGGGCAGCAAGAGCAGAGCTGTCAAGAGGTCCCTCGCCCCAAGAAGCTGCCCGAGTGCTCCCTGCACCGGCCCGTCACGACCGCGCTCCTGCTCCAACACGCCAAGATCCCGCGCTACTCCGAGCGGTAGCGCATGGGGACCCGCAAGACCAAGCCCTTCATCACCAAAGGCCTCCCGTGGCTACAGCAGGCTGTCGCGCCTTCACCATCGAGCTGCGCAGCGTCGCGTGGCCCCGCAAGTTCAAGCCAGACCTGCCTCCTCGCTATGACGGCACGGCCGATCCTGCGGAGTTCCTCCAGCTCTACGAGCTGGGCATTGAAGCTGCCAACGGGGACGAGAAGGTCATGGCGAACTGGTTTCCCATGGCGCTCAAGGACGGTGCCCGCACTGCTCCTCGAACCTGGCTCTCGCACGATCTCCTCTCGGGCGAGATGCGCACCCGCTTCATCGCCAACTTCCAAGGCACTCGAGACCGGCCCCCCTGCCGTGAGCGACATGCGCCGCATCAAGCAGAAGCCAGGAGAGACCCTGCAGAAGTACATCCAGCGCTTCAACAACGCGCGCCTCAAGATTCCCAAGGTGACCAAGGAGGCCATCATCTCAGCCTTCTCCGACGGTGTGCGTGACGCCAAGATGAAGGAGGAGCTGGAGATGCATGAAGATCTGTGCACATCCTTGGAGCTGTTCCACTTGGCGACCAAGTGCGCCAAGGCTGAGGAAGGACGCCTTTCCCTCCTCGAGCTGCCAGCCGCAGACCCAGAAGAGAAGAAGCCCAAGGTCAAGGACATGAAGCGCAAGGGCGCTGCCGTGCTCGCAGCAGAACCAGATACCAAGCGAGGCAGAGATCGGCCCGAGTCTTCTAAGGGCAGCTGGTACTGTGTGTACCACGACCTCCACACCCACAACACCAATGTCAAGAACTCCGGGCCGTGCGAGAAGGGCTAATCGGTCGACGCCCCGACCGCAACGATCGAGGCTACGGCGAGGAGGAGGAAGGAACGCAGGATGTTGGGAAGACCGTGGCCCTCGCCAAGGGTGGCGCGACCGACCTCGCGAGGACCGCTGGCAGGATCAGCCTCGCGAGGGAGGTTGGAGGGATCAGCCTCGCGAGGATCGCCCGCAAGGCAACACAGGCCTCCCTCCTCTGCCACCACAGCCAAGGATAAATGAGGACCACCATCAGGACGAGGGGGCTGGGGGCTTCCAGGAGCCGCGCGCAATCGCTTGCATCTTGGGCGGAGCTCAAGCCCCAGCCTCTCACCGCATCTTCAAGCAGTTCACCCGCAAAGTGAATGCAGTCCTCCCCAAGCTCGAAGCCACGCGCCCTCTCAGGTGGTCAGCGTGCGCCATCACATTTAGCTCGGCGGATCAGCTCAAGTGTGCGGCCACAGCCGAAGTCCTCCCGATGCTTTGTTCCCCAATCATCAGCAACATGCAAGTCACCAGGACCCTCATCGATGTCGGAGCAGGGCTCAATGTCCTATCCGTAGAGACATTCAACAATCTCCAAGTGCCTTACAATCAGCTTCAGCCAACCAAGCCTTTCTCCGGAGTCACCGATGGCTCCACAGTTCCGATTGGGCAGGTCCGCCTCCCTGTCACCTTTGGGGCGCGCGACAACTACCGCACCGAGCTCATCGACTTCGACGTCGCTCACATTCGCCTGCCATACAATGCCATCCTCGGGTACCCAGCTCTGGCCAAATTCATGGCCGTGACTCATCACAGATACAACGTCCTCAAGATGCCGGGGAGCGGTGGAGTCATCACGGTGCCTTGTGAAGAGAGAAATGCGGTGTGCTCCCTGGAGCGTGCTTTTCAAGCCGCGTCACTTGAAGACCCAGATCGCAGGAGCGGGAGGCTCCCCGAGGCTGCTCCCAAGAAGAAGAAGACATCGCCTGGCCCGACCCTTCGGGAGGCAGGCCCCTCAGGGTCCGCGCCTGTTCAGGGGGCACCTCCTTCTGTCGCATAGGAAGGCGCGCCCGGTGCCCTCCTCGAGCAAGGCTCGGGGGCTTTCTCCTGGAGGGCCACCGACCTTGCTAAGGTCACGAGGGAGGCGCTTGGGCACCACTTGGAGGCGTGTTTCAAAGCACGTTTCCCTCAGGAAGGAGCAAGGCAAGGAGGGCCAAACCCTCAGGAGTTCGTCAGCTAGATCATTCAGGAGCTGCAGGAGTCAAGAGTCATGAGTGGTAGCCGCCGCTTACCCGCCGTAGCTCCCCATCCAGGCGAGGATGGTGGGCTCAACTGAGCCGCCTCTCAGGAGCGCCTCTAGCCCTCACGTGTGGGGCGCTGTGAAGGTCCACCCCACAGCTACGTTCGCATGCCCTAGAGCTTGCCGAACGCGGCTGCCACGCGCCAGCGCCTCATGGGGAGCATCATGGAGGCTCAAGAGGCCAGGCGTTCCGCAGTCCTGGCGGAGATGGAGATGGTCCGCGAGGAGCCACCGGCGCCTCCGGAGCCACCCGAGGCTCCTGGGCCTGGGGGCTCGTGAAGATCGGCTTCCGCAGCCCACAACGTCTGCTACTTCAGCATCCCTTCGTCTTCAACGTTATCAGGTGACATCCTTCAAGTTTCATTTCGGTGGGCGCCCCGTGGCTGCATCATTCCCAGGCCGCGTGGGTTCGTCCCTGCGGCGTGTATCCCTTTTACTTCATGTTCCTAGCTTACCTTATCGGGGGCGCCCCTCGGGCTTCATCATCCCCAAGCCACTCGGGCCAGACCCAGCGGCATGTACTCCTCTTGCGTTTATTCGGGTCGTGCGTTTGACCCATCATGATTGTTATTTGATGCCTGTCCACGGCACCCCTTCTTCCTTCATGTCGGCCGCTTGCACGTTAAAGGGGGGGTACCTGAGCATCGCGATGAAGGAAATATGCCCTAGAGGCAATAATAATGTTATTATTTATTTCCTTATATCATGATAAATGTTTATTATTCATGCTAGAATTGTATTAACCGGAAACATAATACATGTGTGAATACATAAACCTACAGAGTGTCACTAGTATGCCTCTACTTGACTAGCTCGTTAATCAAAGATGGTTATGTTTCCTAACCATGAACAAGGAGTTGTTATTTGATTAACGGGATCACATCATTGGTTGAATGATCTGATTGACATGACCCATTCCATTAGCATAGCACCTGATCGTATAGTTTGTTGCTAGTGCTTTTCTTCATGACTTATACATGTTCCTATGACTATGAGATTATGCAACTCCGCTTGCCCGAGGAACACTTTGGGTGCTACCAAACGTCACAACGAACTGGGTGATTATAAAGGTACATTACAGGTGTCTCCAAGGTACATGTTGGGTTGGCATATTTCGAGATTAGGATTTGTCACTCCGATTGTCGGAGAGGTATCTCTGGGCCCTCTCGGTAATGCACATCAAATAAGCCTTGCAAGCATTGCAACTAAATGTGTTAGTTGTGAGATGATGTATTACGGAACGAGAAAAGAGACTTGCCAGTAACGAGATTGAACTAAGTATTGATACCGACGATCGAATCTCGGCAAGTAACATACCGATGACAAAGGGAACAACGATGTTGTTATGCGGTTTGACCGATAAAGATCTTCGAGAATATGTAGGAGCCAATATGGGCATCCAGGTCCCGCTATTGGTTATTGACCAAGAATAGTTCTAGGTCATGTCTACATAGTTCTCGAACCGTAGGGTCCGCACGCTTAAGGTTTCAATGACGGTTATTATGAGTTTATGTATTTTGATGTACCGAAGGAGTTCGAGTCCCGGATGAGATCGGGACATGACGAGGAGTCTCAAATGGTCGAGACGTAAAGATCGATATATTGGACGACTATATTCGAGTTCGGAAAGGTTCCGAGTGATTCGGTATTTTTCGAGTACCGGTAGTTACGGGAGAAGTAATGGGCCTTGATGGGCTTTAGTGGGAAGAGGAAAAGGCTGCTGCGCCCCTCCCCTCTAGTCCGAATTGACTAGGGAAAGGGGCCGCCACCTTCCTACTCCTCCACTTCCTTCTCCTTCCTCCCCTACATGGAAGGATTCCTAGTTGGACTAGGAAAGGGGAATCCTACTCCGGTGGGAGTAGGACTCCCCTTAGCGCGCCAAACATAGGGCCGGCCTCCTCCTCCCTTGCTCCTTTATATACGGGGCAGGGGCACCCATAGACACACAAGTTGATCTACGGATCGTTCCTTAGCCGTGTGCGGTGCCCCCCTCCACCATATTCCACCTCGATCATATTGTAGCGGTGCTTAGGCGAAGCCCTGCGACGGTAGAACATCAAGATCGTCACCACGCCGTCGTGCTGACAGAACTCCTTCCCCGACGCTTTGCTGGATCGGAGCCCGGGGATCGTCATCGAGCTGAACGTGTGCCAAGAACTCGGAGGTGCCGGAGTAACGGTGCTTGGATCGGTCGGATCGTGGAGACGTACGACTACATCAACCGCGTTGTTATAACGCTTCCGCTTTCGGTCTACGAGGGTACGTGGACGGACACTCTCCCCTCTCGTTGCTATGCCATCACCATGGTCTTGCGTGATCGTAGGAAAATTTTTGAAATTACTACGTTCCCCAACAGTGGCATCCGAGCCTGGTTTTATGCGTTGATGTCATATGCACGAGTAGAACACAAGTGAGTTGTGGGCGATACAAGTCATACTACCTACCAGCATGTCATACTTTGGTTCAGCGGTATTGTGAGATGAAGCGGCCCGACCGACATTACGCGTGACGCTTACGCGAGACTGGTTTCACCGCTGTGAGCACTCGTTGCTTAAAGGTGACCGGCGGGTGTCTGTCTCTCTCACTTTAGTTGAACTGAGTGTATACGCCCGTCCTTGAGAAGGTTAAACGGAGTCTATTTGACGAAGTATCGCTGTGGTTTTGATGCGTGGTAAGAACGGTTCTTGCTCAGCCCGTAGCAGCCACGTAAAACTTGCAACAACAAAGTAGAGGACGCCTAACTTGTTTTTGCAGGGCATGTTGTGATGTCATATGGTCAAGACGTGATGCTATATTTTATTGTATGAGATGATCATGTTTTGTAACCGAGTTATCGGCAATCGGCAGAGCCATATGGTTGTCGCTTATTGTATGAAATGCAACGCCATGTAATTGCTTTACTTTATCACTAAGGAGTAGCGATAGTCGAGAAGCAATAGTTGGCGAGACGACAACGATGCTACGATGGAGATCAAGGTGTCGCGCCGGTGACGATGGTGACCATGACGGTGCTTGGAGATGGAGATCACAAGCACAAAATGATGATGGCCATATCATATCACTTATATTGATTGCATGTGATGTTAATCCTTTATGCATCTTATCTTGCTTTGATTGACGGTAGCATTATAAGATGATCCTTACTAAATTATCAAGAAGTGTTCTCCTGAGTATGCACCGCTATGAAAGTTCTTCGTGCTTGAGACACCACGTGATGATCGGGTGTGATAGGCTCTACGTTCAAATACAACGGTGCAAAACAGTTGCACACGCGAATACTCAGGTTATACTTGACGAGCTATGCATATAAGATATGACCTCGAACACGGAGACCGAAGGTCGGCGTGAATCATATAGTAGATATGATCAACATATTGATGTTCACCATTGAAACTACTCCATCACACGTGATGATCGGTCATGGTGTAGTTGATATGGATCACGCAATCACTTAGAGAATTGGAGGGATATTTTTCTAAGTGGGAGTTCTTAAGTAATATGATTAATTGAACTTTAATTTATCATGAACTTAGTCCTGGTAGTATTTTGCAAATTATGTTATAGATCAATAGCTCGCGTTATTGCTTCCCTATGTTTTTATATGTGTTCCTAGAGAAAATTGTATTGAAAAATGTTAGTAGCAATGATACGGATTGGATCCGTGATCTGAGGTTTATCCTCATTGCTGCACAGAAGAATTATGTCCTTGATGCACCGCTAGGTGACAGACCTATTGCAAGAGGAAGATGCAGACGTTATGAAACGTTTGGATAGCTCAATATGATGACTACTTGGTAGTTTAGTGCACCATGCTTAAACGGCTTAGAATCGGGACTTCAAAGACGTTTTGAACGTCATGGACCATATGAGATGTTCCAGGAGTTGAAGTTAATATTTCAAGCAAATACCCGAGTTGAGAGATATGAAGTCTCCAACAAGTTCTATAGCTAAAAGATGGAGGAGAATCGCTCAACTAGTGAGCATGTGCTCAGATTGTCCAGGTACTTTAATCGCTTGAATCAAGTGGGAGTTAATCTCCCAGATAAGATAGTGATTGACAGAATTCTCTAGTCACCATCACTGAGTTACTAGAACTTCGTGATGAACTATAGTATGCAAGGGATGACGAAAACGATTCCCGAGCTCTTCGTGATGTTGAAATCGACGAAGGTAGAAGTCAAGAAAGAGCATCAAGTGTTGATGATTGTCAAGACCACTAGTCTCAAGGAAAAGGGCAAAGGGAAGAAGGGGAACTTCAAGAAGAACGGCAAGCAAGTTGCTGCTCGAGTGAAGAAGCCCAAGTCTGGACCTAAGCCTGAGACTAAGTGCTTTTGCTGCAATGGAACTGGTCACTAGGAGCGGAACTACCCCAAGTATTTGGCGGATAAGAAGGATGGCAAAGTGAACAAAGGTATATTTGATATACAGATTATTGATGTGTATTTTACTAGTGTTCGTAGCAACCCCTCGGTATTTGATACTTGGTTCGTTGCTAAGAGTAGTAACTCAAACGGAGTTGCGAATGAATGTAAACTAGTTTAAGGGAAGTAACGATGAGTGTTGGAAGTAGTTCCAAAATTGATATGATCATCATCGCACACTCCCTATACTTTCGGGATTAGTGTTAAACCTAAATAAATGTTATTTGGTGTTTGCGTTGAGCATGAATATGATTTGATCATGTTTATTGCAAAACGGTTATTCATTTAAAGTCAAAGAATAATTGTTGTTCTGTTTAAATGAATAAAACCTTCGATGGTAATACACCCAATGAAAATAGTTTATTGGATCTCGATCGTAATGATACACTTATTCATAATATTGATGCCAAAAGATGCAAAGTTAATAATGATAGTGCAACTTATTTGTGGCACTGCCGTTTAGGTCATATTGGTGTAAAACGCATGAAGAAACTCCATGTCGATGGACTTTGGAATCACTTGGTTATGAATCATTTGATGCTTGCGAACCGTGCCTTTTGGGCAAGATGACTAAAACTCCGCTCTCGGAATAATGGAACAAGCTACCGACTTATTGGAAATAATACATACCGATGTATGCGATCCAATGAGTGTTGATGTTCGTGGCAAGTATCGTTATTTTCTGACCTTCACAAGATGATTTGAGCAGATATGGGTATATCTACTTGATGAAACATAAGTCTGAAATAGTTGAAAAGTTCAAAGAATTTCAGAGTGAAGTGGAAAATCATCGTAACAAGAAAATAAAGTTTTTGCGATCTGATCGTGGAGATGAATATTTGAGTTACGAGTTTGGTCTTCAATTAAAACAAAGTGGAATAGTTTCATAGCTCACGCCACCGGAACACCACAACGTTATGGTGTGTCCGAACGTCAGAACCGTATTTTATTTTGATATGGTGCGATCAATGATGTCTCTTACCGATTTACCAATATCGCTTTTGGGGTTATGCATTAGAGACAGCTGCATTCACGCTTATTAGGGCACCATCTAAACCGCTGAGATGACACCGTATGAACTATGGTTTAACAAGAAACCTAAGCTGTCGCTTTCTTAAAGTTTGGAGTTGTGATGCTTATGTGAAAAGTTTTCAACCGATAAGCTCGAACCTAAATCGGAGAAGTGCGTCTTCATAGAATACCCAAAGGTAACTATTGGGTACACCTTCTATCACAGATCCGAAGGCAAGTTATTCGTTGTTAAGATGGATCCTTTCTAGAGAAGAAGTTTCTCTCGAAAGAAGTGAGTGGGAGGAAAGTAGAACTTGATGAGGTAATAGTACCTTCTCCCTTATTGGAAAGTAGTTCATCACAGAAATCAGTTCCAAAGATTCCTACACCAATTAGTGAGGAAGTTAATGATGATGATCATGAAACTTCAGATCAAGTTGCTACCAAAACCTCGTGAGGTCTTCCAGAATAAGATCCGCACTGAGTGGTACGGTAATCGTTTCGGAAATCATGTTACTAGACCATGATGAACCTACAAACTATGAGGAAGCGATGATGAGCCCAGATTCCGCGAAATGGCTTGAGGCCATGAAATCTGAGATGGGATCCATGTATGAGAACAAAGTATGGACTTTGGTTGACTTGCTCGATGATCGGCAAGCCATTGAGAATAAATGGATCTTCAAGAGGAAGACGGACACCGATAGTAGTGTTACTATCTACAAAGCTCGACTTGTCGCAAAAAGGTTTTGACAAGTTCAAGGTGTTGACTACAATGAGATTTTCTCAATTGTAGCGATGCTTAAGTCTGTCTCAATCATGTTAGCAATTGCCACATTTTATGAAATCGGCAAATGGATATCAAAACTACATTCTTTAATGGATTTATTAAAGAAGAGTTGTATATGATGCAACCGAAGGTTTTTCAATCCTAAAGGAGCTAACAAAATGTGCAAGCTCCAATGATCCATCTATGGACTGGTGCAAGCATCTCGAGTTGGAATAAACGCTTTGATAGTGTGATCAAAGCATATGGTTTTATACAGACTTTTGGAGAAGCCTCGTATTTACAAGAAAGTGAGTGGGAGCACTACAGATTTCGATAAGTATATGTGAATGACATATTGTTGATCGAAATAATGTAGAATTATTCTCAAAGCATAAAGGAGTGTTTGAAAGGAGTTTTTCAAAGAAAGACCTCGTGAAGCTGCTTACATATTGAGCATCAAGATCTATAGAGATAGATCAAGACGCTTGATAAAGTTTTTCAATGAATACATACCTTGACAAGATTTTGAAGTAGTTCATAATGGAACAGTCAAAGAAAGAGTTCTTGCCTGTGTTACAAGGTGTGAGATTGAGTATGACTCAAAACCCGACCACGGCAGAAGATAGAAAGAGAATGAAAGTCATTCCCTATGCATCAGCCATAGGTTCTATAAAGTATGTCATGTTGTGTACTGATCTATTGCATACCCTACCAC
The DNA here is from genome assembly GCA_021605205.1 of Aegilops longissima. NCBI lineage: Eukaryota > Viridiplantae > Streptophyta > Magnoliopsida > Poales > Poaceae > Aegilops > Aegilops longissima. The sequence goes on along the minus strand of CM038677.1, from coordinate 489,513,633 downwards.
TAAGATTGGCAAGGAGTGCAATAGAGATCTAGGAGTAGATCAATGGACAGCGGTCAAAATTATCCTTAGTAGAATAAGGATATATTTCTCGATTATGGAAGTGAAAAAGGTTCGCCGTAAAAGGTTACGCCGATGCAAGTTTTAACACTAATCTAGATGACTCGAGTCTCAATCTAGATACATATTGAAAGTGGGAGCAATTAGCTAGAGTAGCTCTGCAGAGCATTGTAGACATAGAAATTTGCAAAATACTTACGGCTCTGAATGTGACAGACCTGCTGACTAAAATTATCTCACAAGCAAAACATGATCACACCTTAGTACTCTTTGGGTGTTAATCACATAGCGATGTGAACTAGATTACTGACTCTAGTAAACCCTTTGGGTGTTGGTCACATGACGATGTGAACTATGGGTGTTAATCACATACAGATGTGAATATTGTGTTGAATCACATGATGATGTGAACTAGATTATTGACTCTAGTGCAAGTGGGAGATCAAGGAAATATGCCCTAGAGGCAATAATAATGTTATTATTTATTTCCTTATATCATGATAAATGTTTATTATTCATGCTAGAATTGTATTAACCGGAAACATAATACATGTGTGAATACATAAACCTACAGAGTGTCACTAGTATGCCTCTATTTGACTAGCTCGTTAATCAAAGATGGTTATGTTTCCTAACCATGAACAAGGAGTTGTTATTTGATTAACGGGATCACATCATTGGTTGAATGATCTGATTGACATGACCCATTCCATTAGCATAGCACCTGATCGTATAGTTTGTTGCTAGTGCTTTTCTTCATGACTTATACATGTTCCTATGACTATGAGATTATGCAACTCCGCTTGCCGAGGAACACTTTGGGTGCTACCAAACGTCACAACGAATCGGGTGATTATAAAGGTACATTACAGGTGTCTCCGAAGGTACATGTTGGGTTGGCATATTTCGAGATTAGGATTTGTCACTCCGATTGTCGGAGAGGTATCTCTGGGCCCTCTCGGTAATGCACATCAAATAAGCCTTGCAAGCATTGCAACTAAATGTGTTAGTTGTGAGATGATGTATTACGGAACGAGAAAAGAGATTTGCCAGTAACGAGATTGAACTAAGTATTGGATACCGACGATCGAATCTCGGACAAGTAACATACCGATGACAAAGGGAACAACGTATGTTGTTATGCGGTTTGACCGATAAAGATCTTCGTAGAATATGTAGGAGCCAATATGGGCATCCAGGTCCCGCTATTGGTTATTGACCAAGAATAGTTCTAGGTCATGTCTACATAGTTCTCGAACCGTAGGGTCCGCACGCTTAAGGTTTCAATGACGGTTATTATGAGTTTATGTATTTTGATGTACCAAGGAGTTCGAGTCCCGGATGAGATCGGGGACATGACGAGGAGTCTCAAATGGTCGAGATGTAAAGATCGATATATTGGACGACTATATTCGGAGTTCGGAAAGGTTCCGAGTGATTCGGTATTTTTCGAGTACCGGGTAGTTACGGAGAAGTAATGGGCCTTGATGGGCTTTAGTGGGAAGAGGAAAAGGCTGCTGCGCCCCTCCCTCTAGTCCGAATTGGACTAGGGAAAGGGGCCGCCACCTTCCTACTCCTCCACTTCCTTCTCCTTCCTCCCCTACATGGAAGGATTCCTAGTTGACTAGGAAAGGGGAATCCTACTCCGTGGGAGTAGGACTCCCCTGGCGCGCCAAACATAGGGCCGGCCTCCTCCTCCCTTGCTCCTTTATATACGGGCAGGGGCACCCCATAGACACACAAGTTGATCTACGGATCGTTCCTTAGCCGTGTCGGTGCCCCCTCCACCATATTCCACCTCGATCATATTGTAGCGGTGCTTAGGCGAAGCCCTGCGACGGTAGAACATCAAGATCGTCACCACGCCGTCGTGCTGACAGAACTCCTTCCCCGACGCTTTGCTGGATCGGAGCCCGGGGATCATCATCGAGCTGAACGTGTGCCAAGAACTCGGAGGTGCCGGAGTAACGGTGCTTGGATCGGTCGGATCGTGGAGACGTACGACTACATCAACCGCGTTGTTATAACGCCTCGCTTTCGGTCTCACGAGGGCGTGGGCGGACACTCTCCCCTCTCGTTGCTATGCCATCACCATGGTCTTGCGTGATCGTAGGAAAATTTTTGAAATTACTACGTTCCCCAACACGCGACTCATGGGCTCCTAATAGCTCTCCAGCCCTCACCATCTGGCCTTGTCCACGGCATCGCGACCTGGCATACCAGCGACGGCTGAGACCCGCTGGAGGGGCGGGACCCGAGGACGTAGAGCGTCGGCATCTAACCAAATATGCAGGATCACATCACAAGTTAAGGCCCAGTGCCAGGCGCAACCCGCCTTGAGGTAGGGCCCCGTGAGTCCCGCGCTGGCTCACGGGTGCCCAGATACACCTCGTCAGGCCCTACCGTGCCGGCCACGTGTCGTATGGGGCTGTACACGCCTGGGGCTCCCGAGGGGAGCCCTCCCACGCACTGTGGAAGCACCATGCTCCGCGCTGGTGGACGACACCGCCGAGGAGCGGCTATGCCCGCATACACATACGGAAGTGCTATGCTCCGCTGGTGATAAACAATCGAGGGTGGCCCCGGCCAGATCAACCTCGTGGGAGCCCAGAGCTCAATGTCTGGCCTCGTCGCAACGCCTCCCCTCGGGAGTGCCGCGCGAGGGGTCTGGGCACGGGGGCTATGCCTGGGTCACGCCCAGACGCACGACACCCAGCCAGGGCCCTCGGGCCTGGTTCGTCGCACGTCCCTCCCCGAGCGGAGCCAAGGTACGAAGGCTGTTAGAACATCAAGGGGGACTCCTGAGCATCGCGACTCAGGAGCCTAACTGGTCACGTAGCCCACCCCTTAGTTCCGAAAGGCTAACAGCGGTTGAGGTATGCGCGGGGACGGGCTCTGCAGACGTAGAATGGAAAATTCACCCATACATCTCACCTCCCTACTTGCTGTTCATGCGCCACGGGGGACTCCTGAGCATCGCGACTCAGGAGCCTAACTTGTCACGTAGCCCCTCACTCCTTGGTCCCGTCCTGGTTTCCGGTCGAGGCTAACGGCGGCTGAGGTATGCGCGGGGCCGGGCTCTGCCGGCGTAGAACATAAGCAAGTAGGAAGGAAAAGCGCAAATCTCAAGGAATTCAAAAGCAAATATTACAGTCCATAGTTGTTTTCACAACGCCAAACGCAAGTTTAAACGCCTCCCCGAGGCATGATGCATGTTGCAGGAGCTGAAAGCAGAACAGGAGCCCCAAAGGAGTCACTTGTTGACGGCGGAGCTGCGCTGGGCGGGTTCGCCTCGTGAAGCCTCAGGACCGGCAGCGCCGCTGGCTTGGTGTGAAGGCCCGAACCGCCCACAGAGCCTCGCTCGACCCTTCACGGCCTCAGAGCGGCACCGCAAGCTCGTCGCTCACGGGCTCCAAAGAGCTGTCGAGGTCGACGTTGGGATCTTGATGGTAGACGGGGGTAGGGCGCGCCGGCGCCCAAGACAGACACACGCCTCGGCTGAGCCGTGGGGCCAAGGCCAAGGTGACATCTTCAAGGGCGCGGACCAGGAAGGGAAGCAGCTTGGCAGGGGCCGTCCTCGGCGCCGCCAGGAGGCTTTCCAGCCGCTGTCATAAAGCGGCCTCAAAGGTGGTGAGCCGCCGCCTCCATCTCCGCGAAGGCCACACGGTCCTCGGCAAGGACCAGCGCCTTGCCGTCCAGCTCGACCCTCTTCGCCTCCAACTCCTGCTCCAGCGCACCCAAGCGGTCGCGGCGCCGGTTAAGCTTGGCATCCCGGTCCTTGACGGCCGCCTCGCGAGCCTTCATGTCTTCCTCCTTCTCTTGGTGAACGCGGGCCTCCTTGGCAAGCTGGTCACGCAGGCCCTGCAGCTCGCTCTCCAGCGCCTTGCAGCGACCTCGGACATCGGCTACCTCCCCCAAGGCGGCGTCACGAGCGGCCTTTGCCCCAAGGACGGCCTGTTTCTCCTCGTCGCAAGCCGTCGCGACCTGAATCAGCGCCGCTCGAATTGAAGCATCAGAGCGAACCCAGCCGGAGGCCAGCTCCAGGCGTCCGGCCACCAAGCGAGGGTCGGCGCCCAGAAGATCTTGCCGCAGCCGGTCCAGTTCAGCAGCAGCACGATCCAGGACAGTGGGAGGAGTCGGAGAGAATTCAGTTGGTGGAGTAGGAGGAGAGGATGGCAGCGTAACCATAGCATCCTGAGGCGGGACCTTCTGCGCCCCGACAGCTGCGGCAGTGGCATCAGGCAAGGATACCTCGGGAGTCGCTTGGGCCATGGGGGCTGAGTTCGCCCCAGCTAGCTCCGCCAGGCCTCGCGAGGATGACCGGGCAGGAGAGGCCTGTGTCTTGCCGTCACCTTCTTTCGCGGGCGGAGGCACTGCCCCGGACGAAGCCTCAGGAGCTCCCTTCAGCTTCTTCGCCGCAGGCGCCAGCCTAGCCAAGGAATACAGATATCAAGCCTCAGCGACAAAGCAAGAAATAAAGCAAGAATCAAGCACTTACTGGTCATCACTCGTGGGCTCGAGCAATCTCGGGCCGAACTTGAAGCCCGAGAGCCGGCTACAGGGATCAGCCTCAAGAGGCTCGGGAGCAGGAGGCGCGTCTGCAGGTCGCCTCGGAGCCGGGGCAGACCCGCGGGGGACCAGCCCCATCATGTCCTTCTTCGGGATCAGGGGCAGGCTCTCGCCGCCCCGCTCATCGCCATCCTCGTCGTCACTCGGCAAGAGGCGGAGAGCGCGGGACCTGCACCGAGGGAGGGGCGCTCTCGACTCCCCGTCGGTCGCCTCAGAGTTAGGCCCCTCTCCCGGCTCCTCTCTTCCTCCTCTCCGCTGGAGTCACTGGAGGACACGTTCACCGTCGTCAGGGCTGCCGGGTCCTCGTGTACCCCCGCGGGCACAGGCCCGTCCCCGTTGAAAACGGGCATGGAGTCCACCACCTGCTCCCAATCATCTCGAAGGAACAAGGGTACAGGAGCGCCCTCCAGCCTCGCCACGTCTCCCCCGACCAAATATTGGAGGGACCGCGGCCAGATCCTCGTCGGCCAAGACTACGGGCTCGGGTGAGGCCTCCACAACGGAAGCGAGTACTGACGAAGCGGAGCCACCCGGTGCTCTAGGAACTCCCTCAGGAGCGACGCCCCGGTCAGCTTCGCCATCGCCATGTTGCCCGCCACAGTCGCGCTTCATCTTCTCCAAAGACTGCTTCGGGGATCCACGAGTTCCGTGCGAGACCAATCGTCGGTGGCCGTGGGCTGCTCCGTGGGCAGAATCAGCCGAGGATGGATGCGCCGAGCGTCTACCATGACCCAGTTGCTCCTGAAGCCCTCAATCCTCTTCCCGGGCTTCGAGATGGCATTGAGCTGCCATACGCGACAAAGCTCACAAGACGCCTGAGATGGGCCCGCGAGAGACCCGGAGGTAGAAGTAGTGGCGCAGCAGGGCCACTGAGGGCTGCACTCCGACATGAGCCTCACAATAGTAGGCGAAGATCGCCAGAAGAAGAACAGAGTTGGGGTGGAGGTGCAGAGCTTGCAATTTGTAATGGCGGAGGACAGAAAAGAAGAACTCAGGAAAGGGAGGCACCAGACCGGCAGCAATGGCGCTCACAAAGAGCGGATAGAAGGTGCTTCCTTGGCCCTCGGGAAGGGCGGAGCCGGCCCTGAGCACCGCTGCCCTGTCGTTGCCTTGCGCCGCCGTCATCCGGCGTGCTCGGGCAAGGCCCTTCTCCGACACGTTCGGAGAGTCCAAGGAGGGTGAGTACCAAGCTCCGGCCGAGGTCTGGCGAGGCGCCATGTCTTGCTGGGGCACGCGGTCGAAGTAGATCTGGAGATTTCGGAAGTAGGAAGGAAAGGTGCAAGAAAGGGGATCTGGGCAAAGGAGGCAAAGCCTAGACGGGTCCCGCTCTTTTGTCGATTCACGCAGTTGCTAAGGCGCCCACGTCCAATCAACCGCCACGCGGCGCCCAAGGCCACAGGCTGTTAGGGCCCGTGGCGCTTCGCACTTGCCCATTCGCTTCTCCACTAAGCCAAGTCCAGGCGCGCCTTGGGCCCGGGGGCTACTATCGGCGTTCTAGGAACGGGTGTACCCAGACTTGCATGCCTGCGGCGTGCGGCGTGGCTCTAGGGGTGGCCCAGTACGGCCCATCTTCATCAGCACCAGCTCAAGACCCTCGTGAGGGGCCAAGCCTCGCGGGGTGGACGACAGGAAGCTTCCTCAGGCACGGCCTCGTCAGGCTGGCTCGCGAGGAGGCGGAGAGATCAAGGCGGGGTACCTCACGAGGTGCCCATGACACAAGCCATGACGACCAAGGGTGCCAGGCGGGCGCCAGCCCGCGCAGTGTCCTCATTTCCTCTTTGGTGCAAAGGAGGCAAGCGCAGGCGAGAGCATCAAGCAAAGGCAGTTGTTTCGGTGCAACAAGACCAAGACCATCGCAACGGCACGAAAGAGGTCATCGTGGAGCCCAAGCCGGCGTCACCACCAGAGCCTTTGACAGGCGAGGACCAACTTTAGTCAGGATAAGTGTACTAGATGTTCCCCTTCAAAATGGCCAATTGTTGGCGCCCTTCCCGCTCAATATTTGGGAAGAGGCCCAAGGCCTCTGCCTATAAGTAGAGCTAGCCACCACAGTAGAGGCATCTCATCTTAGCTTGATCCAATACGATCGAGAGCCTAGCCACAAGAACACCTCACCCTCGCGAGCCTGTTCTTCCTTGTATTGTTCATCATCAGCCCAAGAGGCAATCCACCACACCACACACAGGAGTAGGGTGTTACACCACAATGGTGGCCCGAACCAGTATAAACCTTGTGTCCCTTGTGTTGCTCTTCATGTAGTTTTAGATCCTTGTGAGGCAACGAAGTGCAGGTAGGTAGGGGGTGAGATCTCCACGTGCACCCCAGAGTTCGAACCTAGAGGGTTTTCTGGAACCCGAAATCCGACAGTTTTATTTTTAAGAAATAGATGAACTCTCATGCTTCACTTATATTATTTTGAGAGTCGTTAATAGCATGGTACTTTGCTTAATATTAATATACTTGGTATTCAAGATATGTGAAACTTTCTTTTGAGTGCGTTGAATACTAAGGTAAGTTTGATGCTTGATAATTGTTTTGAGATATGAAGGTGATAATATCGAAGTCGTGCTAGTTGGGTAGTTATGAATTTGAAGAATGCTTGTGTTGAAGTTAGCAAGTCCCGTAGCATGCACGTATGGTTAAAGTTGTGTAACATATTTGAAACATGAAGTGTACCTGGCTAGTGCATCCTTATGAGTGGCGGTCGGGGACGAGCGATGGTCTTTTCCTACCAATCTATCCCCCTAGGAGCATGCGCGTAGTACTTGGTTTTTGATGACTTCGAAATTTTTGCAATAAGTATGTGAGTTCTTTTGACTAATGTTGAGTCCATGGATTATACGCACTTTTACCTTTCCACCTTTGCTAGCCTCTTCGGTACCATGCATTGCCCTTTCTCACCTTGAGAGTTGGTGCAAACTTCGCCGGTGCATCCAAACCCCGTGATATGATACGCTCTATCACACATAAACCTCCTTATATCTTCCTCAAAACAGCCACCATACCTACCTATTATGGCATTTCCATAGCCATTCCGAGATATATTGCCATGCAACTTTCCACCGTTCCGTTCAACATCATTATGACCTACGTTACTTTTGTCATATTGCCATTGCATGATCATGTAGTTGACATCGTATTTGTGGCAAAGCCACCGTGCATAATTTTCATACATGTCACTCTTGTTCATTGCACCATCCCGGTACACCGCCGGAGGCATTCATATAGTCATATCTTGTTCTAGTTTCGAGTTGTAATCCTTATGTTGTAATCAATAGAAGTGTGATGATTATCATTATTAGAGCATTTCCCAAAAAAAAAAGAGAAAGGCCAAAAAAAGGCCCAAAAAAAGAAAATAAATAAAAAGGGCAATGCTACTATCTCTTTTTCCACACTTGTGCTTCAAAGCAGCACCTTATTATTCATGTAGTGAGTCTCATATATTGTGCTTCAAAGTAGCACCATGTTTTTCATATAGTGAGTCTCATAAGTTGTCTTTTTATACTAGTGGGAATTTTTCGTTATAGAACTTGGATTGTATATTCCTATGATGGGCTTCCTCAAATGCCCTAGGTCTTCATGAGCAAGCAAGTTGGATGCACACCCACTTGTTTTCTTTTGTTGAGCATTCGTTTAAAGCTCTAGTGCATCCGTTGCATGGCAATCCCTACTCCTCATGCTGACATCAATTGATGGGCATCTCCATAGCCCATTGATTATCCTCGTCAATGTGAGACTTTCTCCTTTTTTGTCTTCTCCACACAATCCCATCATCATATTCTATTTCACCCATAGTGCTATACCCATGGCTCGCGCTCATGTATTGCGTAAAGGTTGAAAGAGTTTGAGATTATTTGAGTATGAAACAATTGCTTGGCTTGTCATCAGGGGTATAGAAGTTGGGAACATCTTTGTGTGACGAAAATGAAGCATAGCCTAACTATATGATTTTGTAGGGATGAACTTTCTTTTGCCATGTTATTTTGAGAAGACATGATTGCTTTGATTAGTATGCTTGAAGTATTATTATTTTTGTGTCAATATGAAATTTTGTCTTAAATCTTTCGGATCTGAATATTCATATCACAAGTAAGAAGATTTATATTGAAATTATGCCAAAGTATCACTCCGCATCAAAAATTCTTTTTTATCATTTACCTACTCGAGGACGAACAGGAATTAAGCTCGGGGATGCTTGATACGTCTCCAACGTATCTATAATTTTTTTATTGCTCCATGCTACTTTATCTACTGTTTTAGGCAATATTGGGCTTTATTATCCACTTTTATATTATTTTTGGGACTAACCTATTGACCGGGGGCCCAGCCCAGATTTGGTGTTTTATGCCTATTTCAGTGTTTCAAGGAAAAGGAATATCAGACGGAGTCAAAACGGAATGAAATCAACTGGAGAAGTTATTTTTTGGAAGGAAAGCAACCCAGGGAAGTTGGAGTGCACGTCAGGGGAGATACAGGCTGCCCACGAGGGTGGGGGGCGCACCCACCCCCTGGGCGCGCCCCCTGCCTCGTAGGGCCCCCGTAGCTCCACCGACGTACTTTTTTCACCCATATATACCGTCGTACCCTAAAACTTCCAGAACAGAAGATAGATCGGGAGTTCCGCCGCCGCAAGCCTCCAGAGCCACCAAAAACCAATCGGGACCCCTTTCCTGTACCCTGCCGAAGGGGGGATCCATCTCCGGTGGCCATCTTCATCATCCCGGCGCTATCCATGACGAGGAGGGAGTAGTTCACCCTCGGCGCTGAGGGTATGTACCAGTAGCTATGTGTTTGATCTCTCCCTCTCTCTCGTGTTCTCTCTCGTGTTCTTCTATGGCACGATCTTGATGTATCCTGAGCTTTTCTATTGTAGTTGGATCTTATGATGTTTCTCCCCCTCTACTCTCTTGTGATGAATTGAGTTTCCCCTTTGAAGTTATCTTATCGGATTGAGTCTTTTATGAGAACACCTGATGTATGTCTTGGTGGTCAACTTGCGGGTTTCGTGACATTGGGAACCTATGCATAGGGGTTGGCACACGTTCTTGACTCTCCGGTAGAAACTTTGGGGCACTCTTTGAAGTACTTTTATGTTGGTTGGATGAATCTGAGATTGTGTGATGCATATCGTATAATCATGCCCATGGATACTTCTGGTGACAATGGAGTATCTAGGTGACATTAGGGTTTTGGTTGATTTGTGTCTTAAGGTGTTATTCTAGTACGAACTCTTTTATAGATTGATCCGAAAGAATAACTTTGAGGTGGTTTCGTACCCTACCATAATCTCTACGTTTGTTCTCCGCTATCAGTGGCTTTGGAGTGACTCTTTGTTGCATGTTGAGGGATTGTTATATGATCTACCTATGTTATTATTGTTGAGAGAACTTGCACTAGTGAAAGTATGAACCGTAGGCCTTGTTTACTATCATTGCAATACCGTTTACGCTCAGGTTTATCACTTGTTACCTTGCTGTTTTTATTATTTCAGATTACAAAAACCTATATCTACTATCCATATTGCACTTGTATCACCATCTCTTCGCCGAACTAGTGCACCTATATAATTTACCATTGTATTGGGTGTGTTGGGGACACAAGAGATTTTTTGTTATTTGGTTGCAGGGTTGTCTGAGAGAGACCATCTTCATCATACGCCTCTCACGGATTGATAAACCTTAGGTTATCCACTTGAGGGAAATTTGCTACTGTCCTACAAACATGTGCACTTGCAGGCCCAACAACGTCTACAAGAAGAAGGTTGTGTAGTAGACATCACGCCTCCCCGGGGACGTGGGCATCCTCCATTGGCTGTTCGCTCTGGCTCGGGTAACCGCGGAACGAACCCCACCCACCGGTGTGGCCGCGGGGGTCGAGGTGGCCGCGACCGAGGAGGGAGAAGTGGCGAAGCCACCAGGCCGCCTCGGGCAGGGGCCCACTCTGCCGACTGAGCCCGTGAGTTCGTCGTGTGGATGGACAACCCGCCTCGCACTTGGCTCCAGCTCCCGGACTCCTTCCCGGAGGAGCTGGTGATTGACGCACCCTTAGGGCTGTGGCTGCAGCCAGACGGCTGCTACAACAAGTCCTCCTGGGTGGCGGCGGAGTTCACTCCATCTGGCTACATGTACCTGACGCGGGGTGGAAGTCGTTCGCCCGCGCTCGCGGCCCGAAGGAGGGGCACACACTTCACTTCAAGTTTGATAGGGCCACGACATTTTTCATGAAGATCTTCGGGGAGGCTGGTGGCCGCCTGGAGTGCTGCATAAAGAGCAACAGTAGTAGCGGCGGTCACTCCTTTGGTGACGACAGCAGCGACGACGGCAGCACCCCCCGGGGGGAAGCAGGAGCGACGACGACTCTGATGAGCCCCCACGCTACCGCATCAAGATGGAGGAGGACTCCAACTAGGCGCTTGTCGGCTTTCTGGGAATGGGGGTCCCCAAACTTGCCTACCTGCGGCCCACAGCTGGCTAAGCAGCAGGCCGTACGGCCCATCTTCATCAACAAGGCGTCCAAGACCCTCGCGAGGCTCCAAGCCTCGCTAGGCGGACGACGCAATACCTCCTCTGGAGTAGCCTAGCCAGGCAGGCTCACGAGGAGCGGAGATATCAAGGCGAGGCAAACCTCACGAGGCTCTCGTGAGTTGAGCCATGATGAATGGCACCAGGCGGGCGCCAGTGCGCGCAGCGTCCTTGTTTCCTCTTTGGTGCTAAGGAGGCCAGCGCAGGCGAAGAGTACTGAGGCATCAGGCAAAGGTTGCTATATTGGTGCAACGAGACCAAGACCAGAAGGACGGCAGGACGGAGGTCATCGCAGAGCCCAAGACGGCGTCACCCTAGAGCTTTTTGCAGGCAAAGACCGCTTTTGTCAGGATAGCTTGTACTAGCTGTCCCCCTTCAAATTTGCCCGCCGTTGTTGGCTTCTTTCCCGCTCGACATTTGGGAAGAGGACCAGGGCCTCTATAAATAGGACTAGCCACCACAGTAGGAAGCAACAGATCTCGAGCTGATTGAGATCACCCTCAACCACTCAAGCACAAGAACACCTCAACCTCAGGAGGTTGTTCTTCCCTTGTACTGTTCATCATCAGCCCGAGAGGAAATCCACCAGCACCACACTGGAGTAGGGTATTACACCACAATGGTGGTCCGAACCAGTATAAACCACGTGTCTCTTTGTGTTGCGAGTTCGTCGAGTTCGTCCGCGAGATCTTAGCGAGCTAGGGCGTAGATCGGTAGGAGGGAAAGACTTCGCGCGCACCCCAGTGTTCGAACCTTAAGGGCTTGCCGGAACCCCACATCTGAAATTTGGCGCGCCAGGTAGGGGTGTGCCGTAGCTTCCTTCCACAAGACGTTGTCTGTCAGATCCATGGAAGACGACGCCATGCTCGAGCTGGCGCGGGCTGCCCTCACTGCCCGCGTCGCCCAGACGGCTCCCGTTGGCGGGCCACCTCATCGTTCTCCGTCTCCCGCCGCCAACGCTTCCACAGGCCCGGCGGGGAACGAGCAGCAGGCGTCCTTGCTGCATCCTTCGGTGCGGTAGGACGGCCGCACCGCTACTCCATCGCTGACCCCTGCCGGTTCTTCATCTCACGCGCATCGCGCTCCCATGGAGGCACGGGCCACGCTCCTCGGGGCGAACGAGCTCCTGCGCTACCGCCCCGTCGACGACCTCTACGAGGAGTGGCTCGACCGCGTCGCCGAGCTCCTCCGCGCCGCAGGGGGCTCTCCGGCGCCGTCCCACTCTCTGCCTCCCCCTCAACCACCCGCGGGAGACGGGGCTCATGGCGTGCCTCCACCACCTCAACCCCAAGACGGCGCCTTGGCACCAAGGCACGCGGCTCCGCCGCGCCTGGCACCCGCGCGCGAAGAGTGAAGCTGCCAAGAAATCCCGCGGCCGTGAGAAGTTGCACCCGCGGTCCCTGCGCCACCTCTTTAAGACCGCGTTGCCCGCAGCGGCGCAGCGCGGACCCTGCCAAGACCAAGCTCCACCTCCAAAGCGGGCCCCGGCAACCACGGTCGGCTGCCGCGCCTTCACCCCCGAGCTGCGTAGCGTCGCCTGGCCAGGCAAGTTCAAGCCGGATGTGCCTCCTTGCTATGACGGTACCGCCGACCCCGCGGAGTTCCTGCAGCTCTATGAGCTGAGCATCAAAGCGGCCAACGGCGACGAAAAAGTCATGGCGAACTGGTTTCCCATGGCTCTCAAGGATGGGGCTCGCTCCTGGCTCCTGAACGTGCAGCACGGCTCGATCTCCTCTTGGGACGAGATGCACGACCGCTTCGTCGCCAACTTCCAGGGCACTCGCGACCGCCCACCGGCCGGGGGTGATCTATGCCGCATCAAGCCACAACCAGGAGAGACCCTCCAGAAGTACATCCAGCGCTTCAACAACAGCCGCCTCAAGATCCCCAAGGTCACGGACGAGGCCATCATCTCCGCGTTCTCTGACGGCGTCCGTGACGTCAAGATGAAGGAAGAGCTTGCCATCCACGAGGAGCTCTGCACATCTCAGGAGCTGTTCAACCTGGCGACCAAGTGCACAAGAGCTGAGGAGGGGCCGGCCGCAGGAGCGGAGGAGAAGAAGGCCAAGGCCAAGGACGTGAAGCGCAAGGAGGCAGTGGTGCTCGTAGCGGAGCCCGAGTCATCCAAGAATGACCGACCGTTCTGCGCCTTCCACAACCTGAACACCCACAACACCAGCGACTGTCAAGAGCTCAGAGCCATACGGGAAGGACGCTACGGTTGACGCCCCGAGCGCAACGACCGGGGCGACGGCCACAGAGGAGGACGTGGAGCCGGACGCTGGGACGACCGTGGCCCACGACAAGAGTGGCGTGACCGGCCTCGTGAAGACCGCTGGCAGGACCGACCTCGCGAGGGCGCCTGGAGGGACCCGCCTCGTGAGGATCACCCCCAGGGCAACACCGGTCTTTCCCCGCTGCCGCCACCAAGAAGGAACGACGACCACCACCAGGGCCGAGGGGTGGGGGCTTCAGGAGCAGCGTCGATCGTCAGATCTTGGGCGGTGCCTGTGCCCCAGCCTCTCAAATAAGATCTTCAAACAGTTCGCTCGCGAGGTGAACACGGTGCTCCCCAAGCTCGAAGCCACGCGCCCGCTCAGGTGGTCCCAATGCGCCATCACCTTCAACCCGGCGGATCAGCTCAAGTGCGCAGCCACCACTGGCGCCCTCCCTATGCTGTGTTCCCCAGTCATCAGCAATGTGCAGGTCACCAAAACCCCCATCTACGGCAGCGCAGGGCTCAACGTCCTATCCGTCGACATGTTCGACAATCTCCAAGTGCCATATGAACAGCTCGAGCCCACCAAGCCTTTCTCAGGAGTGACCGACGGTTCCACCATACCGATAGGGCAGGTCCGCCTACCTGTCACCTTCGGGGAGCGCAAGAACTACCGCACCGAGCTCATCGACTTCGACGTCGCGCACATCCTCCTGCCATACAATGCCATCCTCTGGTATCCAGCCCTGGCCAAGTTCATGGCATTCACTCATCCCGGCTACAACGTTCTCAAGATGCCAGGAAGCGGAGGAATCATCACGGTCCCCTGTGAAGAGAGAGATGTGATGTGCTCCCTCGAGCGCGCCTTTCAAGCCGCAGCAATCGGCGACCCCGACAGCAGAAGTGAAGGCCCTCCGGAGACCATTCCCAAGAAGAAGCAGTCGCGCCGTGCTGGACCCCAGGAGGATGGCACCGCGGCAGGAGCCTCGTCAGGATCAGCGCCCGCTCCAGGGGTGCCTCCCTCCATCGCATGGGAAGGTGCGCCTGATGCCCTCCTTAGGCAGGGCTCGGGGCTCTCTTCTGGAGGGCCTCAGACCTTGCCAACCTCAAGAGGGAGGCGCTTGGGTACCACTTGGAGGTGTGCTTCACGGCACGTGTCCCTCAGGAGAACACAGGGCAAGGAGTGCCCACCACCCAGGAGTTCATCACCAAGACCACTCAGGAACTACAAGATGCAAGGGCCATGCGCGGCGACCGCCGCTCACAAGGCGCAGCTCCGCATCCTGGCGAGGATGCTGGGCTGCGTGTCTGTATCAACGTCCCAGGGCTCAACAGGGCCGCATCTCAGGAGCGCTTCTGGCCTTCGCATATGGGCTGCTGTTGGGGCCCACCACATAGCTATGTTCGCATGCCCTTCGGCTTACCGAGTGTGGCGTCGGCCTATCAACGCAACCTACGGCGTGTCCTGGCGGCTCAAGAGGCCAGGTACCACGCCGTCCTGGAGGAGATGGAGATGGTCTTCAGGGAACCTCCCAAGCCCCCAGAGCCTCCCGAGGCTCAGGGTCTTGATGGCTCATGAGGAGTCATTTCTTCAACGCACGCCTTCAGCTGCACCAACTCTACTTCCTCTACAGAACCAGGTGACATCTTCCAAGCTCGTTTAAGCTGGGAGCGCCCCTGAGGCTGCATTATTCCCAAGCCACGTGGGTCCATCCCTGTGGCATGTATCACTTTTGCTTATGTCTTTAGCTTACCTTACTGGGGGCGCCCCTCGGGCTGCATCATCCCCAAGCCGCTCGGGCCGGAGCCAGTGGCATGTATCTTCCTGCATTTATCCAAGTTGATCTGCTCTGCATGCTTAACCTGCCAACTGCTACCACCTGCCCGATCATCGCCTCCCTCAGGGCCTCCACAGGGGCACGACGCTGGTGCATGGGTCCGTCCCTGCCACACCAACAAATCTGAGCGATCGAGCTCTGGCTCGAGGCACGCCCCGCGCATGTCACCTCACCAGGCCCTCAGTGCCTTCACCTCATCCAAAGCAACAGCGGCAGACTAACAGCTGTAACGGCAAACCGTGTTTCTCCCTCTGCCTGTTTACAGGGATCCCGTGGGAAGGATGGCAGGCGGCACCGCGGGTCTCCCTTTCTCTCATGCAATTCGCTTGCGCGTTAAAAGGGGGCTCCTGAGCATCGTGACTCACGAGCTCTTACTGGCTCCCCAGCCCTCACCCCCTGGCCTTGACCACGGCATCACGACCTGGCATACCAGCGGCGCCTGAGCTCGCTCGAGGGCCGGGATCTAAGGACGTAGAGCACTAAGGAGAGCATGAGGCAGGGAGACTCGTCTGGGCCGGTCTAACTATGCCGCACAAGTAGGCGTGCAGCCCCGAGCGCAACGTCGGGAGTCGCCACGAAATCAACAAGATAAGTCCCGCACTCGGATCGGCTACATGTCTGGGCCTAATGGTCGCTCACGCCTTATCGCAATCCTGTTGCGGCCACGCCAACTCCCTTTCTTGCCTTACCATAGCTGCTTGAGTGCTAAGGGGGACCTCCTGAGCATCGCGCCTCAAGGGCTCTTACTGGACCTCGGGCCGCACACGTCCTGGCCTTGACCACGGCATCGCGACCAGCATACCAAAGAACGGTCAGAGCCGCTTTGGGACCGGACACATCAACGAGAGCAACAAGCTATCACGAGGAAAGAAAGGGGGGACCGATCCTTAACGGGACGCGCGTTCGCCAAATTTTCATAACAAGGAAGATAAGTACAAAAGACATTACAGATCCTTACATGCCCCCGCGGGGTGATTCATGGGTCTTTGCAGGAAACAAAAGCTGATACTAAGGGGAATCCTATTTACATCCTTCCGTGGCGGACGCCATCTTCAACAGTGGGCCACGGGAGGCTGGCGCCAACCCCATCCAGATCAGCGGCGGCGACGGTTGGACGCCGCAGCTCTGCTCCGAGCGCGGCGAGAGGTCGGGGGCACGTAGCTGTCGCCGCTCGTCTCCGGAGTCTCGTAAAGCTCAGGAGAGCTGCTGGGTTCCCAAGGGCTGCTGCTGCTGGAGTAGCCGCGAGCGGAGCGTGCGTTAGCTTGGCGCTCCTCTCCGGAGCAGCACTCCAGGCGGTGGCCCTCGGCGTCAAAGACCTTGAAGATCTTGCCGGAGGGAACCGCTTCGATCTCCGCTCCGGTCGCCGGAGCACTGCAGTGGGCGTGCTGCAGCCAGTGTTCGAGAGGCCCCCTCGGCGGCATTACGTCGGTGAAGAGTCGCGGGAAGCGGATCCAGGAGCTTGGAGGCATCAGCGCCCACACCACCAACTCGCGCGAGGAGTCCGCGGCATGGACCCCAGGGGCAACTACGCGCGTCGCCGTGGCGCGGCAACCCCGGACGCGGCGTGGGCGGCGTTGCTCGTTGCTTCGTCCTCCCGAGCCCTCGGCTCGGGCATACAAGGGTAGCGGGTACCCTGGAGGAGGCCGCTCGCACCAAGGCCTCAACACCACCTGCATCGCAGCTTCGTCACAGCGATGTATCGACCTCTTCTTCGGCGGAAGTGGCCCCGGATCATCACGGGGAGCCTTGCCGTTCTCTTCAGTAGAAAACTTTCTGATGGGCGCCATTGTGTGAGCAGTGGAGCAAGGAGGAAGGAGCAAACAAGCGAGGAAGAGATGGGAAACGGGGGCTCCACCCCCCTCCCCATTTATAGCAAGAGAAGGCCAACCGGTGTCTCCCATGATCGGAGGTAATGATGGTTTTCCTTGCATGTCGCGGGGACTTGTCAAGTAGTGCAGTTGCCGAGGCAGCATGGAGAAGCAGAGGTGCCCACGTCCAATCAACCACCATGCGTCAACCGAGGCCGCAGGCTTTTGGGGCCCGCGGTGCTCCGAACTTGACCCCTGGCTTCGCCACGAAGCCAAGCCCGAGCGCACCTTGGGCCCGGGGCTACTGTTGGTGTTCTGGGAACGGGGGTCCCCAGACATGCCTGCCTGCGGCCCACAGCATGGCTAAGCAGCAGGCCATAGGGCCCATCTTCATCAACAAGGCATCCAAGACCCTCGCGACGGTCCAAGCCTCATGAGGCGGACGACGCAAGACCTCCTCTGGAGTAGCCTAGCCAGGCAGGCTCACGAGGAGCGGAGATATCAAGGCGGGGGAAACCTCATGAGGCTCTCCTGATGTGAGCCATGACGAACGGCACCAGGCGGGCGCCAGGCCGGCGCCAGCGCGCGCAGTGTCCTTGTTTCCTCTTTGGTGCTAAGGAGGCTAGCGCAGGCGAAGAGTACCGAGCTATTAGGCAAACGTGCTATATTGCTGCAACGAGACCAAGACCAGAAGGACGGCAGGACGGAGGTCATCGTGGAGCCCAAGACGGCGTCACCCCAGAGCTTTACAAAGGCGAAAACCGCTTTTGTCAAGATAGCTTGTACTAGCTGCCCCCCTTCAAATTTGCCCGCCGTTGTTGGCTTCCTTCCCGCTTGACATTTGGGAAGAGGACCAGGGCCTCTATAAATAGGACTAGCCACCACAATAGGAAGCAACTGATCTCGAGCTGATTGAGATCACCCTCAACCACACAAGCACAAGAACACCTCAACCTCAGGAGGTTGTTCTTCCCTTGTACTGTTCATCATCAGCCCGAGAGGCAATCCACCACCACCACACTGGAGTAGGGTATTACACCACAACGATGGCCCGAACCAGTATAAACCTCGTGTCTCTTTGTGTTGCGAGTTTGTCGAGTTCGTCCGCGAGATCTTAGCGAGCTAGGGCGTAGATCGGTAGGAGGGAAAGACTTCGCGCGCACCCCAGTGTTCGAACCTTAAGGGTTTGCTGGAACCCCACATCCGACAGCACTGGCGATGCCGGAGCCCAGGCCTCGGGAGTGGTTTCCGCCTGGAAGAAGTTTCCCTGGACGACATGGGCCCCGTGGGGGCGTGTAAGAAACTCCGGCGCTTGCGCCTTTATCTTAAATGCTTCCAGCTCGTGTTTTTCTTATCGTGGCACTTCTCGTTTGGGCTTATCCTGTTCTTCACGATCGCGTTGTGCTCTGCGTCGCCGGGACCCAGTCCCCAAGCAAGCCTCAACCATCGCTGGTATGCCAGGCCGTGATGCCTTGGGCAAGGCCAGGAGGTGAGGGGCTCGAGGTCCGGTAGAAGCTCTTGAGGCGCGATGCTCAGGAGGTCCCCCTTGACGTGCAAGCGGCTCATGAGAGAAAAGGCTTTTGCCCCGACGAGATTACGAAAAGAAGGAATGTTTATTAATGAAACTCATGTGCCGTGCGAGGCGACTGAGGGAGTCCTGGATTAAGGGGTCCTCGGGCGTCTGTCATGTTAGCCATGTGCCGGACTGATGGGCTATGAAGATACAAAGACCAAAGACTTTACCCGTGTCCGGATGGGACTCTCCTTGGCCTGGTAGGCAAGCTAGGCGGCCAAATATGAAGATTCCTTTCTCTGTAACTGACCTTATGTAACCCTAGTCCCCTCTGGTGTCTATATAAACCGGAGGTCTTAGTCCGGAAGTAGGAAGTAGGGTATTACCTCCATAGAGAGGGCCCGAACCTGGGTAAACATTGTGTCCCCCGTCTCCTTTTACCATCGACCTTGGACGCACAGTTCGGGACCCCCTACCCGAGATCCGCCTGTTTTGACACTGACATTTGTGCTTTCATTGAGAGTTCCACTGTGTCGTCCCCAAAAGGTTTGATGGCTCCTTCAATCGTCAACAACGATGCCGTCCAAGGGGAAACCTTCCTCCCCGGACAGATCTTTGTGTTTGGCGGCTTCGCACTGTGGGCCAACTCGCTTGGCCATCTGGAGCAGATTGAAAGCTCTGCCCTGGCCATTAGGTCAGAGTTGGAAGCTTGAACTACGTCACGGATATCCGCGGAGACTTGATCTTCAACGGATTCAAGACCAAGGCAGTCACTCCCCGTAACCACGATGAACATGACTTAAATCTGTCATCAGGCCATGCCCAGGAAATTGCACCTGTAACCGCCCTAGCCTTAGAGCTGGAGCAGATCGCACCATCCAAGGACGGGAAGCTCAACCCCGCCACGGAAGCCGCAGATTCCGTGGCATTGGAGCCGCACACAGACCTAACCACGGGTAATATGTGTGTCTCCGGAACCTCGAACTCGTTTCCAGCTATAAGTTCCGAACCATGTGCATCCGCGTACGTTGAGCAGGATCGGTCATCGATCGCCGAATTCAACGCCGTGGACATCTTCCGGCACTCTCCTTTAGGCGACGTACTCAACTCATTAAAAATTCTATCCCTAGCGGGGGACTCTCAGCCGAATTATATCCGGTTTGAACTGGAGGCTGATGATGGGAAATTTTGCTTCCCACCCGCCACCCACTATATAGGCACTGTCGAGGACTTAACCGGCATGCTCGATTGCAGCACTAAAGACATCGATGGCATGGACGACGATGCTGATGAGGAACAAGGCCAAAACCCACCATTCACCGGACGCTGGATGGCCACTTCTTCGTACGACGTATACATGGTGGATACACCTAAAGAAACTAACAACGATGACAAAGAAGATCCATTTGAGGATAAACCTCCTGAGACTGTAACATCCCAAATTTTCAATTTGGAATGTTATACATTAAGTCATCATGCATTGCATATTTTCTCGCATTTTGACGATCCTAGAAATTTCACGCAACTCAAGGACCCTCGGAGAGAGTTGGAGATTTCAAAATTTTCATATTTGTGTTTTCTCGAATTATGAAAAAAAGAGGATCATTTGATTGTATTTATTTCATCTTCAAATAATTTTCCAATATCAAAATATGAGAGGGAATAATATGACTTTCCCAAAAATTAGGAAAAAAAATGAAGATTTAATAAATAAATCAATTCTGGATTTTTCGGAGTTTATTTGCCTTAGGGAAAAATGCGTGATTTCAAAAATTGCATTTTGGCCCCGAGTAAAAGTTCATTTTGTTCGACTCATTTTTAGGAGTTGGGGAAAATTTACTTTGTAAATTTTGGATTTCGTTTAGATTTTATTTTATTCGTTTTTTCTGCATGATATTTAAAAAAAAGCAGCGCCGCTACTGGGCCAAGGGCCCACTGCCCAACCCTTCCTCCTGGCTGGCCACACACAAGCCTTGCCTCCCTGCCCGGCCGAATCCGAGGAGGATTCCTCCTCCTCCTCCTCCTCCTTTGCTTGCCCCTCCCCAAGCCACCCTCCCCTCTTTAAATACCCAACACCCCCTCTTCTCCCCACAAACCCCTCTCCTCCCCAACCCCGCACTCCGCCCGCCGCCACTTGCGCCGCGCCCTTGCCGCCGCCAATACTTAGCCGCCGCCCACGAGCCCGCCTCGTCGACGTAGCCGCACCGCGCCACCCTTCCCTCGATTCGTTTTTTTTATAAAAACCATTCCGGTTTTCTCTTCCCTCGGTTCGGTTTTATTTATAAAAAAAACCGTTCCGGTTTTCTTTTTTCCGTTGTTCGGTTTTTTTTCCGAAACCCTAGATCGGTTTTATTTCCGGTTTTGTTTAGCGAGCGTTCGCCGGACCGTTCGTCTTAACGAACGTGATCACTGTTATTCCCGGTTAACGAACGTCCGTTCGTTTAACCGTTCGTCGTTTTTATTTTAATCGGATTTATTCCGCTATTTCTTTTCTGAACACGATTTCAGATCCGATCTTCGTTCTAGTTTATCTTCTCGCTCGTTTGTCGGAATCAGGTGATTCAAGCGCCTGGAGTTTCGTTTCGAAACCGCCGTTCCGACTAATCAACTTAAACAAAGTTTTGCTACTGTAAAATTTGACCTAGTTTCAACTTGCTAAAACCGAGCTGTTTTCTTCCGCCGGTTGTTTTCCGTTGTTTTGTTCGATTCGTTTTCTTTTGCAACCAGGGTTCTTAGTTGAACTTTCTGGTCAGATCTTTTGTTCGAGATTTACCCGTGCATTAGATGAGTACTCATTGTATGCTTGTTGTTTTTCTGCGATAGATCACCCGGAGTGCGCCGCTTGTTACTTCGAATCTCTAGGTTTCGCGGATCATCAGCAAGGCAAGTAACACTTTGATCATACCTTTTTTCTACTACCCAGTTTTATGCATTAGATCAATCCTTAAACATTGCATGATTAGGATCTAATTAAATTGTGGGATGGGAAGTAGATGAGGTAGTACCTATTACCTCTTTTACTTATGAAACCTTGGGAGTTACTTCTACGTTTGCTTATTTGCCATGCTATGCTAGTAGACGTGGATTGGGTGAGTGTATCCATGACAGATGTGAGATTGTTAAATTAATGGTTTATTTAAGGTGGCAACTTAAACACACATCTGGGTGGATTGAGGCACCTGGTTTCCATCAGGACCTGCCTGTTTTTCTTCGGACCGCCACCCAGGCTCAAAGGGATCATGAGATTATTCAAACTAGTAACTTCCGTGTGCAGCCACAAGCCATTATGGGCTCTGGCATAGTTGATTAAGTCGTGCAAACTCTTATAGTGGTGGACTAGCAGATGTAGGGGATGTAGATGTACCGGTCTACCCATCGTAAGGTTCTAGCGCTTTTGAAAGACTATGTCTCGGTCATCCATTTCTCAAACACCCTGCAGTACGAGAAAACAAACGGAGGCGATCGAGTCTTGTGGGGAAAAGTGCGCAAACCTCTGCAGAGTGTACAAACTAATCATGATTAGCCGTGTCCCCGGTTATGGACATCTTGAGTATCTAGTTCTTGAATATCATGTGAATCTCAACATGTTACTCTAATTTAATATTGTTGGGTTTGTTAAGGATTATTTTTAATTGGGATTGAGAATGTTGTCAACCATTCTCAATGTTTAACAACCACCATGATAGTTAAACAAATTTATTCCTTTGCAGTAGGGAAAAACTGGCTTTATGCAAAACTGAAATCAGAGAGCTTTACCACCAGCCACATATGCATGCGATACAGCTTATCATTCGTTATTCTCTATGTGTTACATTGGCAGCATATTCCATGTGTGACCCGTTTGGCTGCAACTTTCATGTTGCAGACTTTTCGATTTACGACAGTAAGGTGCTTTAGGTCGTGGTTCTATACTCGGTGATGCATACCGGAGTTGATGGACTCACTTATCTTCCAAGTCTTCCGCTGTTATCGTTATTAGATGGCCTTAAGCCATTTTTATTGTAATAAGTCCTCTTTTGGACAACGATGTAATAAGTGTGTGATTGCTACTCTGTTATAAATCCTTCAAGCACTTGTGTGGTGTCAAGATTATCGATCCAGGATGACACCGAGCACGAGACTTGATCCATTCGGTCGGGTCGCTCAGAGATGGTATCGAGCACACGCCGACCGAGGACACGACCACTAAGTTAAAGCCATAGATCACTACTCTCTTCACATTTCTAACTCCTCATCTTTTTCTACTCTTTTAGGATGACGGACGCAAAGATCAAGTACGCCCAACCAGATGAAGGCACACCTTTTGGATTTCACTTGAAGGAAGTCACCAAGTACCTGATCATTGGACTACCAAGCTTCACCGGGACTTTCAACGCCACACCGCTCAAGAAGAGCTGAAGATTCAAGCTCACGTTCGGGAAGGACATTCGCCCCAATCACCAAGCCTATAGATAGTGTTTTCGATTGCACCAACTCGAGTCCGGAAAGAGCATGGCAGCTCATATCACCATGGGACGACATTGGCGAAGTTTACCAAGAAGACCTCAAGGACACCATCTACCAGATTTGCGGACGCCGAGATGAACAATGGGAGATAGTCAAGCACCAAGAAGGATAGATCCATTGCAGCTTTCATCCAGAGTTAAACCAGCACATTCGACGCCAGAGAACCAGATGTGCAATGATATGATCGAATTGAAGGATGCGAAGGGAAGGATCATCGAACTTGAAGAAGAACTAAAGTCTACACGTAAGGACTACATGGACGAGATCGTACCTGTAGTAAGGCACAATAGCGATCTTAAGTATGAGATTGAAGAACTCAAGAAGAAATTAGCACTCAAGAATGAAGACAAGTACGCCGACGGTCCGAGCAACTACATCATCATCACGACACCGATTCGGATCCAAGTGAACCCGACTTTGAAGACGAAGCTGGAGCAGACATCATGGAGTCTTCCACCGGTTCAAATTAATAGATGACCCCCACATATTAATAGTATTCCCTCCATGTAAACATTATAGTTCAAACACTTTTACGATAGTTAGACCGTTGTAAGCCCTTTGTTTGAAATGAATGAAGTGATTTTGTGTGCATATGCATTTGGGTAGTGTTTTCTCCTTAGACCTCACTCTATTCTTAATTCTCGTCTTTTCTAAACCCTTCAGATGCCTCCGAGACGCGACCCCGGGTTTGTTTTCCTGCCAGAGATCAGCCAGTTGGTCCAGCAGCAGAACACTTTGATCCAAACATTGGTACAGAACCAAGGCAACAACAAAAACAACCCACCACCACCACCACCATGCGGATCACTTGACTCGCTTCTTAGGATGCATCCGCCGTGTATTCCAAAGAGCACCGAGCCGATTGTAGCAGATGATTGGCTCCGTAAGATAGGGAGGGAGTTGACCACTTCAGGATGTACAGATGGAGAAAAGGTGAAGTTTGCTACACACCAGCTTGAAGGACCCGCAGCAGCATGGTGGGAGAATTTTACAGCCACTTACCCTGTAGACACAGTCACATGGGATCAGTTTCAGCAAGCTTTCCACACTGCCCATGTCACAGCTGGAGCTATGGCCATGAAGAAGCGTGAGTTTCGCAATTTACGCTAAGGAGGAAGGACTGTTGGCCAGTATGTGGATGATTTTAGTAAGTTAGCACGTTATGCCCCAGATGATGTTGCTACAGATGCAGCTAAGCAGGAGAAGTTTCTGGAAGGACTGAATGATGAGTTAAGCATGCGGTTGATGGTAGCAAGTTTCAATAACTACCAGGAGTTGGTAGACCGTGCCCTCATGATTGAAGGAAAGCAGCAGCAAATTGAGAATCGCAAGAGGAAGTATGGGCAGGGGAAGTATAACTCGAGCCCAAACAGAAGCTCCCGATATACCCCTAAACAGGAGTTCGGTTTCAAAGATACACATGGAGGAGGTAGTTCGCACAACCATAATGGCCACAAAAATGGTAATGGGAATGGAGGAAGCAACGGCCAGAACCGGACCACACCATCAACCCCAACCAAGAAAGACCTGAGCCACATCACCTGTTACAAGTGTTCCAAGACCGGACATTATGCAAATGAATGTCCCGAAGGCCAAGGTGGAAATGGAAGCTCTGGAAAGAAGCCAAACCCTTTCAACAAGGGACAGGTGAACCACATTGATGTGGAGGAGGTTGAAGATCAGCCCGATGCAGTAATCCGTAAGTTTTTGGTTAAGTCATTTACTGCACTAGTTCTTTTCGATACCGGTGCAACGCATTCATACATATCAAGGGGATTTGTAGAAAAGTATAGCCTGCCTACTCAGATTCTTAAAACCCCTATGCTAGTAAGCTCACCAGGAGCGGAGTATATGGCCAGACAAGGATGTTTTCAAGTGCCATTAAGTATAGGAAGGCATGTGTTCCCGACGGATTTGATCATTTTGGAATCCCAAGGATTGGATGTGATTCTTGGTATGGATTGGCTGTCGATGTATGGGGGAAACATCGATTGCGCAAGTAAGACGATTTTGCTCACAACACCAGAAGGAAGAAGGATTAGGTATATATCGCGACATGGACCAAATAGGAATCAAGTAAATTCCTTATCGAGTTGTGCAGAAGAGGTGCCAGCAGAAAGATTACCTGATGTATTTCCGAGGAATTGCCGTGAATGCCACCGGATAGAGACATTGAGTTTTGATTGAGCTTTTGCAGTGCAGGCCCAATATCGGCGACCATACAGGATGCCCGCATGTGATTTGGCGGAAATCAAGAAGCAGATTAAGGAGCTATTGGATAAAGGTTATATACGCCTAAGTTCTTCGCCTTGGGGATCACCCGTACTTTTAGTAGAGAAAAAGGACGGATCGTTAAGGATGGTTGTTGACTATCGTGGTTTAAATGAAGTAACAATCAAGAACAAGTACCCACTACCAATAATAAATGATCTGTTTGATCATTTGCAAGGAGCTAAAGTGTTTTCCAAGATCGATTTGCGATCGGGTACCATTAGTTGAAGATTCGAGAGCGTGACATACCTAAGACAGCATTTACCACGAGATATGGATCAGATGAATATACCGTTATGTCATTTGGACTGACTAACGCTACCGCCTATTTCATGAACCCGATGAACAAAGTGTTTATGGAGTTTTTGGATAAGTTCGTCGTGGTGTTCATAGATGATATTTTGATTTTCTCAAGAATGAAGAGGAACATAAGGAACATTTACGATTGGTTTTGGAGAAACTAAGGGAACATCGTTATATGCCAAGTTCAGCAAATGTGAGTTTTGGCTAAAGGAGGTTGGATTTCTTGGACATGTTATATCCGGAGAAGGGATAGCAGTTGACCCCATGAAGGTTGAGACCAGAACTAAATGGGAAGCACCAACGACAGTTGAGAGATCCGAGTTTCCTTGGACTCGCAGGATACTAACGAGATTCATTGAGAATTTCTCAAGGATTGCAAAGCCTATGACGGAATTGCTGAAAAAGGATACCAAGTTCATATGGACCGAGGATTGTGAGGCAAGTTTTCAGGAGTTGAAGAAAAGATTGGTTACCTCACCAGTGTTAATTTTGCGGATCGGACCAAGGATTATGAGGTGTATTGCGAAGCTTCACGCCGAGGACTTGGAGCAGTGCTTATGCAGGAAGGAAGAGTTGTTTCAGATGCTTCACGACAACCAAGCCTCATGAGTTGAATTATGCCACACATGATTTGGAGTTAGCAGCTGTTGTGCATGCATTGAAGACATGGAGACATTTTCTCATTGGAAATCATTGTGAGGTGTACACGGATCACAAGAGTTTGAAGAACATCTTCACGCAGAAGGAATTAGATCTCAGACAGAGGAGATGGTTGGAGCTTATTAAGGATTATGATATAAGATTGCATTATCACCCCGGGAAGGCTAACGTTGTAGCAGACGCATTGAGCCGTAAGAGCCACGTCAATACACTAATGATGGGAGGAATACCCAAGGAGTTAGCCGAGGACCTTCGAGAGCTATGCTTGGAAATAGTCCCAGAGGCTATGTAGCAGCATTGGAGATTCAATCTACGTTAATGGACAAAATCGAGAAGCTCAAAAGGCGCATAAGGAAATTGCCTCTATAAAGGAGAAAATGAGCGAAGGAAAAGCAAAGGGATTTCGTGAGGATGAGCACGATACCCTATGGTTTGAGGACCGTGTTTATGTGCCAAATGACCCGGAGATCAGGAAGTTGATTTTGCAAGAAGCACATGATTCGCCCTACTCGATTCACCCAGGAAATACCAAGATGTATTTAGATTTGAAGGAAACGTTCTGGTGGACCGGAATGAAGAAGGATATTGCAGAGTATGTAGCAGTTTGTGATGTATGTCAAAGGGTGAAGGCGAACATCGAAGCCAGCAGGATTGTTGCAACCATTGCCGATACCGAATGGAAGTGGGATAAACTAGGCATGGATTTCATCACAGGTTTGCCAAAGACTCGCTCAGGCTATGACTTGATTTGGGTTATAGTCGACCGCTTGAAGGTAGCTCATTTCATTCCAAATCAAGACTACCTATAGCAGTGCTAAGTTGGCAAAGATATACATGACCAGAATTGTGTGTTTACACGGAGTTCGAGGAGTATCAGACGATAGAGGAACCCAATTTACCTCGAAAGTTTTGGAATCAGTTGCACTAAACATTGGGAACCAGGCTGGAGTTCAAGACAGCTTTCCACCCACGCACCGATGGACGACCGAGAGAGTCAATCAGATTTTGGAGGATATGTCGAGAGCTTGTGCACTAGATTATGGATCTAGTTGGGATGATAACTTGCCGTATGCAGAGTTTTTCTATAACAACAGTTACCAAACCAGCTTGAAGATGGCACCTTTCGAGGCTTTGTACGGAAGGAGGTGCAGGACACCGCTATCATGGGACGAAGTTGGAGACCGTCAGTTGTTTGGACCAGATTTGATTAAGGAGTCTGAACAGAAGGTTAAGTTGATTCGCGATAGGCTCAAGGTAGCCCAGTCCAGACAGAAAAGCTATGCGGATTCAAAATGCAAGGCGATAGAATATGAAGTTGGAGACAGAGTTTATCTTAGAGTATCCCCACTTCGAGGAGTTAAGCGTTTTGGAGTTAAAGGAAAATTAGCACCATGTTTCATTGGACCGTATAGGATCTTGCAACGCATGGAAGAAGTTGCTCATAAACTGGAATTGCCAGAGGGACTGTCAGGAGTTCATGATGTATTCCATGTTTCTCAGCTGAAGAAATGTCACTCCGATATGGCAGAGGTACCGCTAAGAGATACAGTGCCACTTGAAGCAATTCAGTTAAAGGATGATTTGACATATGAGGAGAAACCAGTCAAGATTCTCGATTATGCCAGCAGAGTTACTCGCAGCAAGGTTATCAAGTTTTGCAAGGTTCAATGGAGCCACCACACCGAGGATGAAGCCACCGGGAAAGAGAAGAAGATTTGCTCAAGGACCACCTCACCTATTTTCTAGTTAACCCGAATCTCGAGGGCGAGATTCATCTTAAGGGGGGTAGGTTTGTAACATCCCAAATTTTCAATTTGCAATGTTATACATTAAGTCATCATGCGTTGCATATTTTCTTGCATTTTGACGATCCTAGAAATTTCACGCAACTCAAGGACCCTCAGAGAGAGTTGGAGATTTCAAAATTTTCATATTTGTGTTGCTCGAATTATGAAAAAAAGAGGATCATTTGATTGTATTTATTTCATCTTCAAATAATTTTCCAATATCAAAATATGAGAGGGAATAATATGACTTTCCCAAAAATTAGGAAAAAAATGCAAATTTAATAAATAAATCAATTCTGGATTTTTCGGAGTTTATTTGCCTTAGGGAAAATGCGTGATTTCAAAAATTGCATTTTGGCCCCGAGTAAAAGTTCATTTTGTTCGACTCATTTTTAGGAGTCGGGGAAAATTTACTTTGTAAATTTTGGATTTCGTTTAGATTTTATTTTATTCGTTTTTCTGCGCGCGATATTTAAAAAAAAGCAGCCTCGCTTTGGGCCAAGGGCCCAGCTGGCCCAAATTTTTTCCCAGCGCGCCAAGACCAAGCACGCCGCCGCCGCACAGTCAATCCGAGGAGGATTCCTCCTCCTCCTCCTCCTCCTCCTCCTTTGCTTGCCCCTCCCCAAGCCACCCTCCCGCCCCCTCTTTAAATACCCAACACCCCCTCTTCTCCCCACAACCCCTCTCCTCCCCAACCCAGACCCGCCGCCGCCGCCAGCGCCTAGCCGTCGCCCCGCCGGAGCCCCGCCTCGTCGAGGTAGCCGCGACGCGCCACCCTTCCCTCGGTTCGGTTTTTTTTTATAAAAACCCTTCAGGTTTTCTCTTCCCTCGGTTCGGTTTTATTTATAAAAAAACCGTTCCGGTTTTCTTTTTTCCGTTGTTCGGTTTTTTTTTTCCGAAACCCTAGATCGGTTTTATTTCCGGTTTTGTTTAGCGAGCGTTCGCCGGACCGTTCGTCTTAACGAACGTGATCACCGGTTATTCCCGGCTAACGAACGTCCGTTCGTTTAACCGTTCGTCGTTTTTCTTTTAATCGGATTTATTCCGCTATTTCTTTTCTGAACACGATTCCAGATCCGATCTTCGTTCTAGTTTATCTTCTCGCTCGTTTGTCGGAATCAGGTGATTCAAGCGCCTGGAGTTTCGTTTCGAAACCGCCGTTCCGACTAATCAACTTAAACAAAGTTTTGCTACTGTAAAATTTGACCTAGTTTCAACTTGCTAGAACCGAGCTGTTTTCTTTCGCCGGTTGTTTTCCGTTGTTTTGTTCGATTCGTTTTCTTTTGCAACCAGGGTTCTTAGTTGAACTTTCTGGTCAGCTCTTTTGTTTGAGATTTACCCGTGCATTAGATGAGTACTCATTGTATGCTTGTTGTTTGTCTGCGATAGATCACCCGAAGTGCGCCGCTTGTTATTTCGAATCTCTAGGTTTCGCGAATCATCAGCAAGGCACGTAACACTTTGATCATACCTTTTTTCTACTACCCAGTTTTATGCATTAGATCAATCCTCAAACATTGCAGGATTAGGATCTAATTAAATTGTGGGATGGGAAGTAGATGAGGTAGTACCTATTACATGTTTTACTTATGAAACCTTGGGAGTTACTTCTACGTTTGCTTATTTGCCATGCTATGCTAGTAGACGTGGATTGGGTGAGTGTATCCATGGCAGATGTGAGATTGTTAAATTAATGGTTTATTTAAGGTGGCAACTTAAACACACATCTGGGTGGATTGAGGCACCTGGTTTCCATCAGTACTTGCCTGTTTTTCTTCGGACCGCCACCCAGGCTCAAAGGGATCATGAGATTATTCAAACTAGTAACTTTAGTGTGCAGCCACAAGCCATTATGGCCTCTGGCATAGTTGATTAAGTCGTGCGAACTCTTATAGTGGTGGACTAGCAGATGTAGGGGATGTAGGTGTACCGATCTACCCATCGTAAGGTGCTAGCGCTTCTGAAAGACTATGTCTCGGTCATCCGTTTCTCAAACACCCTGCAGTACGAGAAAACAAACGGAGGCGATCGAGTCTTGTGGGGAAAAGTGTGCAAACCTCTGCAGAGTGTACAAACTAATCATGATTAGCCGTGTCCCCGGTTATGGACATCTTGAGTATCTAGTTCTTGAATATCATGTGAATCTCAACATGTTACTCTAATTTAATATTGTTGGGTTTGTTAAGGATTATTTTTAATTGGGATTGAGAATGCTGTCAACCATTCTCAATGTTTAACAACCACCATGATAGTTAAACAAATTTATTCCTTTGCAGTAGGGAAAAACTGGCTTTATGCAAAACTGAAACTGTAGA
This sequence comes from Aegilops longissima, assembly GCA_021605205.1. Taxonomy (NCBI): domain Eukaryota; kingdom Viridiplantae; phylum Streptophyta; class Magnoliopsida; order Poales; family Poaceae; genus Aegilops; species Aegilops longissima. The sequence goes on along the minus strand of CM038677.1, from coordinate 489,483,267 downwards.
GCTTTACCACCAGCCACATATGCATGTAGTACAGGCTTATCATTCGTTATTCTCTATGTGTTACATTGCCAGCATATTCCATGTGCTGACCCGTTTCGGGCTGCAACTTTCATGTTGCAGACTTTTTAGACGACAGTAAGGTGCTTTAGGTCGTGGTTCTATACTCGATGATGTCACTGGAGTTGATGGACTCACTTATCTTCCAAGTCTTCCGCTGTTATCGTTATTAGATGGCCTTAAGCCATTTTATTGTAATAAGTCCTCTTTTGGACAATGATGTAATGAGTGTGTGATTGCTACTCTGTTATAAATCCTTGAAATCTTGTGTGGTGTCAAGATTCTCGATCCGGGATGACACCTGAGCACAGAGACTTGGTCCATTCGGGTCGGGTCGCTACAGAGACGCAGCCCAGACGCTGGCGTCAACAGTGCCGCTCCAAGTCACGTCGTGCAAAAGATAGCAATACCGGCACCAGAGAAAACAACACTCCGGATGGTGCCGAAGACATAGAAGATCCCGACGAACAAACTGCCGAACAGGACAATCGGGAAGATGGGCAAGTTAGCCCTGACGAACAGGCCATACATGAAGACTCGGAGGACAGTAATTATCTTCCGCTCTCCGAGGATGAGGTGAGCCTTGGCAACGACGATTTTATCGTGCCTGAGGAACCTCTCGAGCAGGACCGCTTTAAGCGCCGGCTAATAGCCACTGCAAGGAGCCTGAAAAAGAAGCAGCAGCAACTTCAAGCTGATCAAGATCTGCTCAATGATAGATGGACTGAAGTCCTGGCAGACGAGGAATACGGCCCCAAGCGCCCAGCCAAATGTTACCTGAAGCGCAAATTGCTACCTCAGTTTGATGATGAGGCGCTGGAGCCCATACCATCATCGCATAATGCGGCTAACCAACCACTACGCGATCGGGACAAAGCGGCTTTAGGCCGAACACTAGCCCGCCCCACCTCACCGTGAAGGCAGAAATAAAATAGCTCGGGGCTATACATACGACCTTCGGCAGGACCTGGACAGTAGAGCAGGATATACCAGAACGATCTACGGATCGTGAGGGCGTGCCCCGACACGCGTCGACAGCTACCTATTCGGACACAACAAGCCTAGTCACGCCCGGACTAAAAACCCCAGACGGACTCCATCGGAGCTACGTTGTGATGTGGCCCAATATAGAGGCGCCGCACACCCTCTTTGCTTCACTGATGAAATAATGGAGCATGAATTCCCAGAAGGGTTTAAACCCGTTAATATTGAATCATAGAAGGAACAACTGATCCCGCGGTGTGGATCAAGGATTTTCTTCTCCATATTCATATGGCCCGCGGAGATGACCACCATGCCATCAAATACATCCCGTTAAAACTCAGAGGGCCAGCTCGGCACTGGTTAAACAGTCTGCCTGAAAACTCCGTTGGCAGCTGGGAGGACTAGGAAGACGCCTTCCGCGACAACTTACAAGGAACATATGTCCGGCCACCGGATGCCGATGACTTAAGTCACATTATCCAGCAGCCCGGAGAGTCAGCCAGGAAGCTCTGGACGAGGTTCTTAGTTAAAAAGAACCAAATCGTTGACTGTCCGGACGCAGAAGCCCTAGCGGCCTTCAAACACAGCGTCCGGGATGAGTGGCTCGCCCGCCACCTCGGTTAGGAAAAACCAAAATCCATGCCAACCCTTACCGCTCTGATGACCCGCTTTTGCACGGGAGAAGACAGCTGGCTCGCTCGTAGAAGCAACAGCGCCAGCGATCCGGGCACTTCCAAAGTTCGGGATGGCAATGGAAAACCACGACGCAATAAACACGAATGTGGTAATACTAATGAGGGAACGCACGACACAGCGGTCATTGCCCGATTTAGCGGCCCCAAACCGGGTCAACGGAAAAAGCCATTTACGGCAAATAGAGACGGGCCATCCAAATTAGACAAAATATTGGATAGGCCATGCCAGATTCACGGCCACCCCAATAAACCAGCTAATCACACCAACAGAAGCTGTTGGGTCTTCAAACAGGCCGGCAAGTTAAATACTGAACACAAGGGGAAGAGGCCGACCGGCGACATTGATGACGAAGAGACCCGCCAACCAAACACCGGGGGCCAGAAGCAATTTCCCCCGAAGTAAAAATAGTGAACATGGTATACGTGACACACAACTCTAAAGGGGAGCAGGAGAAGCACTCCCTCCGGACTGAGGATCATACTATGGCAACCTCAGCCGAAGTACAAAGCGGTCTTATTAAACCGCATACCTTGTCGGCCATTAAGCCACCGGTCTCCGTTCAACAGGATCGACCAATTTCGGAGCTGGACTAGCAGTTCAGCTTCCGCCGTCCACCTCATATATCTGCGAAATCGGTACCGCGCATACTTAACTATGCACTTAAGATACCCTGGGCATCGGCGGAAGCAATATACGGACGAGCCTGCAAGTACTCCCATAAACCTCTTTTTTCTTTTCTAACAACTCTTTTCTTTTCATTATCCTTTACCACAGGTGGCTCAAAGGCGGGTCATCCCACGGACTCTATTGAAATTCGGGTTCATATACTCACCCAAAGGCTATTCCCATCAAGGAACCCCTTCACCTAGGACAGGCGGCGCAGACGTGCGACAGGAGGTCCAAAATAAATTTTTATAGACCGCACTCTCTATCTTGAGCCTGTAAGGTGCCTTTTTCCTCAGCTTCGACCCCCGGCATGTCTAATAGTCGGGGTTGCGGCTTTGTCATCTATAAAATAACAATTGGCATATCACTCAGGTCCCAGTGAACGTAAACCGTATTCGGTATTCGTTTTTTTTTAAACGGAATTTTGCTCCGTTGATTGTTTCACACACACCTCGGCATAACCTGCCAGGGGCTCGGTATGGGAACAAATGAGTTGCCGACAAGTCCGAACAACTTTATAGCATACTTTGGCATCACGAGTTTGGCCTTATATGCATCAGCTCCGAATCATGCCTTGGGTCAATAGTTGGGTTTCCTGGCTCCTGTGCTTGCTACCTTACGTTCCGCTCTATCGGATAAGGTAGTAAAGGGAGAACTACTGTGATTGTGCTTCCGGTTCATCTGGTCAAGCACCTCAGTAGAGAAAGCCAAAAACTGACTGTCATGATGCGGCGAGAGCTGGTCAACCACTCGACGACTTATTGGAATCTTTCGCGATTCCCTCCGTATTATACGAAGGACCTTTTTTCTTCAAGTCATATATGTAATGCACCGTATTGGAATAAGCCGTGCACATACCAGGGGCTATATCATTGTCCCCCATAGAACTCCTATGGCTAAGTGAAAGTGTTAACGCCCTATAGTACGATTGCCTAGTTCGCCGCATTGACACCTCCTTCATGGACCAAGACGTCGGATTAAGAGTGATCAAACGCTTTTCCGAACACCCCCGTACTTCCTACGAGGGGGCTGAAGCCGACGACTGGAAAACTTACAGATTATACAAAAACGGCCGCACAGGAGGAACCAAAGCTTTTAGGCAACACTAAAGCGAAAATAGCTTTATTATATTATAATATTGTCTTTTACAATTTCCATACATCTCACTCGAATACTATGTTTTTCGAGCATTGACCCTCTATTAAGCGGGCACCCTCTAGGACATTCTCGAAATAATGCTCCGGTGCGTGATGGTCCTTGCCCTTGGGTGGACCCTTCGCTGCAACATCAGTGGCCTTCATCTTTGCCCAGTATGTCTTGACATGGTCTAAGGCCATCCGTGCACCTTCAATGCACGTTGACCGCTTAATGACGTCGACACGCGGCACCGCATCGGCAAGTCGCCGTACCAAACCAAAATAACTATCCAGAATTGGCTCGTCCAGCCACAGCCCGACCACGCGTTCTTCATGGCAGAACCGGTTAGTCTATGGAGCACGGCCCATTGGGTCATCTGTTCGTTCAACAATGGAGGGCGTTTTGACGCACCGAATGGTGACCAGAAAAGCGTCTCCGTTGCATACCCTTCTTGCTCCTGGTAAAACTGCGCCGCATCGGAAGCACTCTTCGGCAAGTCCAATAACGCGTCTGGAGAACTCCACACCTGATTAAGCGTAGCATAATTTGGATCGCCAAACTTAGTTTGCAATAAAAAGAGCTTACCAGCCGCGATCTTCCCAGCTTGTCGGATCTCCTCCCGGGCCGCTCTAGATTTGGACCGCGCTTCTTTCGCCTCTCGTAAGGCCTTGTCAAAACCAGCCGTTTTGGCTTTATTATCCTTCTTGAGTAATTCACAGCGGCTAGCGGCATCCTTTAACTTCCGCGCCATCTCGGATATTCTCTCCTCACATTGGCGCCAAGCAGCCTGTTCGGCCTTCAACTCGGCAGATGCCTTCTCGGCAGCCGCATTATCAATCCGGGCTTGCTCCTTGGCCCAGGCCAGTTCAGCCCGAAGGATCTCAACCGCGGCGGCACCATCTGCAGTCATGCATATCTCAGAATACAATATTTCGCGTCATGCTTACATTACACAGCATGTGCTTGTAAGGACTGCCCAAATATATACCTTGCGAATTGTCAAGACGCATGTTGATAAGCGTAAGGTCATCTTCCGCCACATCAAGCTTCCGCTCCAGATCGGCAACTTCTGTAGTCCGGGCGGATGCCAGGGAAGGGACAGCCTGCGCTTCAAATCATCATATTATTTCCTGGACATATCTTTTTGATCCTCTGATCGCCTCCCTCGGGAAGCCAATCTGAGTCCCAGGGGCTACTACCTATACACAGCTGCAGTTTGTGAATAAAACACAATCGAAAATTTTACAGTACAAACCTCGAAGCCTCTTAGCAGGCTTGTGCATGCTTCGTTCAACCCGCTTTTCATAGACAGAACCTTTTCAACCACCGTACCCATCAAGGCACGGTGCTCCTCCGAGACGAACGCCTGTCGCAGCATGTTTGTCAATATATCCGGCACTTCTAGACCTCCGGAAGCTGCGGTAGGAGTACGGCCTCCCTTCAAAGGGACCCGTTTATCCGCCCCTAGAGTCGTCTCTGGCTGTAAGCCGGACAGTCCGGGGCCTTTATCATTGGCCCCCGAACTCTGGGCTACCGAAGTATTACCTTCGGGTCGTGTCTTCACCACCCCTCGCACCATTTGTTGATCAGGAGAGACCCTCCGCGACAACACCTCAAAGTCGTCCGAGGAGTAGGGTTTTTGAAGATTGTGTTCTGAGCTGCAAAAAAACATATATTCTAGATGTTACCTCGGTCACAGGAAGGGAATGGGATATGTTTAAAACACCCTTGTTCATTTATGATTTGGCTAAAGGCTTGTCATCACTGTGGGACTGCGTGATGACGTCGTCCTTCAAGCCCGAGCCGCCCGACAGGGGCCTCTTGCCTCGCTTAGGAGCCCTTTCCTCCCAATCTTCGGAGGCAGCCCTTTTCTTGCCCTGGGGGAAGAAACCTTGACTTCTCCTTCACCTTTGTCTTCGGACGATGGAATTTTGATTCCCCCGAACACAATGTCTAATATACCTTCGGGATGGAGGCCACTTCTGGCCCCCCTCTCTCCGCCTTGTCCTCCTTCATAGCCATCTGGTATGGTGCCAGGGCCAGCATCCTTGTTAGTACGGGATCCGCCGAGTCTTCGGGGAGGGGGCCGAACACCTGATTCGCTCCGCTTTCTTTATCCAGCCTTGGAAAAAGATAAGTTTTACTCAGTATTGCATTGCGGCATGTGTAACTGCAAAGTGTTTGAGAGTTGAGCGCTTACCGAGGTATCCGGATGGTTGCAGTCGAGGCCGATGTCCTCGGTGGTGTCCGGCCACTGTTTTTGTTTCCCAAAAAACAACTCCCACATACCTTTGTGCGTAGTGCCGAAGAAGTGTTGGAGTGTTCGTGGTCATTCCGGATTAAACTCCCACATGCAGAGAGGCCTACGCTGGCATGGTAGGATTCAGCGGACTAGCATTCCTTGAATCACATTAACAATATCGATGTCCTTCTCAAGGAGGGTTCGGATGCGGCTCTGTAAAGTCTGCACTTCATCAACTTATCCCCAGTCCAGCCCCTTATTAATCCATGATGCCAACTGTAACGGAGGACCAGAACAGAACGCAGATATAGCAGCCCACTTGGTACCGCGGGGTTCTGTGATGTAAAACCACTCCCGCTGCCATTGGTTGGAAGTTTCGGTGAAAGAGCCTTTTGGCCACAGATTATTGGTAAGCTTGCTCACTACGGCACCGCCACACTCCACCTGTTTCCCGTCGACCACCTTTGGCTTCACACTAAAGGTCTTGAGCCATAAGCCTAAGTGTTGGGGAATTCGGAGGAAGGCCTCACACGTGATGATAAACGCCGAGACATGGAGGAAGGAATCTAGGGCTAGATCGTGAAAATCTAGTCCGTAATAAAACATGAGCCCCTGGACGAAGGGGTGAAGAGAGAACCCTAACCCTCGGAGGAAGTGAGAGATGAATACGACCCACTCGCCAGATATGGGAGTTGGAATAACCTGTCCTCGAGCAGGAATCCTGTGGGGGATCTCCGCAGTCAGGTGTCTTGCTGCCCGAAGCTTCGCAATGTCCTCTTATCTAACAGAGGAAGCCTTCCATCGGCCCTATGGGCTAGGTCTGGACATGATTGGGAAGCTCAAAGCAATGAAGTCGAACCTTGGGTGCTAGAACTCGAGGTTGGAAAGGCTGAGGAGAGGCTTGGCGTAAAAAGAGACGACCTTGGCTCCTTTATAAAAGCAACAGGTATCAAACGCCAAGCCTGAAAACCTGCCTATTCCTAAGGAATCTTCCCAGTGGAACGGTTGGGTTACCCACGCTCATATTAATGAGAATCCCGCAATAAGGGGACACGATCTCTGCTTCGACAAGACGTGCCAGTAAGAACCACGCCTCGAAACATGAAACGGCTGGGCAGGAAACGGTTCGAAATAATGACCAGGCAAATGTGTTGTCACGTTACCAAAAGTTGTCATTAGATTGGACTCGTGAAATATTATACTCTCTACGGCTGTGTGTGTGGAATTAGTGTTGCAGATCCAGACACGTTCATTGCGTCTGAAGACTATCTGGAAGAATTCAGAAATGGGAACCCGCCTTGCAATGCGAAAGACAATCTACGCACCGGACACCTCGTCATTGAAGCCTGGTTCAGGGGCTACTGAGGGAGTCCTGGACTAAGGGGTCCTCAGGCGTCCGGCCTGTTAGCCATGGGCCGAACTGATGGGCTATGAAGATACAAAGACCGAAGACTTTTCCCGTGTCCGGATGGGACTCTCTTTGGCGTGGAAGGCAAGCTAGGCGGCCAAATATGTAGATTCCTTTCTCTGTAACCGACCTTATGTAACCCAAGTCCCCTCCAGTGTCTATATAAACTAGAGGGCTTAGTCCGGAAACAGATATAGTCATACAGGCTAGACTTCTAGGGTTTTAGCCATTACGATCTCGTGGTAGATCAACTCTTGTAATACTCATATTCATCAGGATCAATCAAGCAGGAAGTAGGGTATTACCTCCATAGAGAGGGCCCAAACCTGGGTAAACATTGTGTCCCCCGTCTCCTGTTACCATCGACCTTGGACGCATAGTTCGGGACCCCCTACCTGAGATCCGCTGGTTTTGACACCGACAACGACCAACTTAGCTTAGGGTGCAATGTAGGGGGATCTGCGACCTGTTGGGAATCCTTGCAACATGCGGGCACACATCCTTAGAGCTTGCCTCCCTGTCCACCTTCTGTTCTGCGGCAAATTAACACAGTCCCGTGAGGGGTGCGTGAAAAATAGACGTCCTTTGCATCTCAATCAATATGAACGTAGCTGAACTGCAACCCTCCATCCCAAATCTCCTCGCGAGGCCTGCCTCTCTTTTCATTGCTCGTCAAAGTGCTCTACATCCTCAGGACCTGTCCCTTGAGCAAAGCAATGCCGCTGCCAGTATGTCAGGTCGCGATGCCTGGGACAAGTCCAGGGGGTGAGGGCTCGAGAGCTAGTAAGAGCTCCGGAGGCGCGATGCTCAAGAGCTCCCCTTTTAACATGCACGCGACTTGCACGTAAAAGAGGTGATGTGTTCCACGAGGTCGTAGGGGAAGGGATCCCGTCCGGCAATGGCGCGACGCATGAGATGGATGTACTTAGCTTTTTGCAGCTGGTGATGCGGATCATATCGTCGCCCGACCGAGGCCGGTCCTCCTGAGGCAACAAGGCATTGTTCAAGCGCCGCTGAATGCCTGGCTCCTGGAACTTCTACATGCTGATAGATCACAGGGTATATAGAGCAACCAGCAACGCGTGCTTTCCGATCTGCTCATGACTATTCCATGAGAAGACAAGGCACTAAGGACCTGATGAGGTGGCGTGCACGGGGCCGGCCCGCGAGCCAGAGCTCGGCCGCTTAGGTTTATCAGCGCTATAGGGACGGACCCGAGCACAGGTGCCGTGCCGATAGCCCCCTCTCATGGGACGTTCAGGAGGAGAACTGCTAGCACGTGGGGCCTAAGGGGCAACGCCTCCAAAGGAGATGTGTATCAAGCGCACGGTTAATAGTCATAGCAATTCTCAAAAGCATGGCCAGTTCTGATACATAACCAAAAGATAAGAGAGCTGCAGGGCTGGCCCCAAGCAGCCTGAGGATGATGCAGCCAGTGGGGCACCCTCAACTGAACAAACCAAAAAGTCACTTGGCAATATTGCTGCGGAAGTGTCGAGGTAGTCGATGAAGCGCGTCATGGAGGTTCACCCTTCACAAGCCGGCTGACTCCTGAGGCTCGGGGGGCTCGCGAGGGATTGGGGCCTCATGAGGCGCCATCGTCAAGCGCCAGGCCTCTTGAGATGTGTAGCGACCCGACCCGAATGGATCAAGTCTCTGTGCTTAGGTGTCATCCCTGGATCGGTATGCTGACACACATAGTACTCGAAGGATTTATAACAGAGGTAAATCACATGTATAAAGTAGCGTAAATACTATTACCTCAATCCAAAATATAGCGGAAGCAACAAGGTTGTGGATTCCCATCAACACCAACGGCAAAGTTGAGTATAGGAAATCGTAACCCTAACGTATCACTTACTCGTCGTCTGAAAAGTCTGCAACATGAAAAGTTGCAGCCCGAAAACGGGTCAGCACATGGAATATGCTGGCAAAGTAACACATAGAGAATAATGAAGGAATAAGCCTATACTACATGCATATATGGCTGGTGGAAAGATCTATGGTTACAGTTTTGCATAAAGCCAATTTTTCCCTACTGCAAAGGAATAAATTTGTTTAACTATCATGGTGGTCGTTAAACATTGAGAATGGTTGACAGCATCCTCAATCCCAATTAAAAATATTCATTAAAAACCCAAAATATTAATTAGAGTAACATGTTGAGATTCACATGATATTCAAGTTCTAGATACTCAAGATGTCCATAACCGGGGACACGGCTAACCATGATTAGTTTATACACTCTGCAGAGGTTTGCGCACTTTTCCCCACAAGACTCGATCGCCTCCGTTTGGTTTCTCGCACTACATGGTGTTTAAGAGACGGATGACTGAGACATAGTCTTTCAGAAGCGTTTGCACCTTACGATGGGTAGACCGTACCACCTACAACCCCTACATCTGCTAGTCTACCACTGTAAGAGTTCACACGACTTAATCAACTATGCCAGAGCCCATAATGGCTTGTGGCTGCACACGGAAGTTACTAGTTTGAATAATCTCATGATCCCTTTGAGCCTGGGTGGCGGTCCGAAGAAAAATAGGCAAGTCCTGATAGAAACCAGGTGCCTCAATCCACCCAGATGTGTGTTTAAGTTGCCACCTTAAATAAGCCATTGATTTAACAATCTCACATCTGTCATGGAATACACTCACCCAATCCACGTCTACTAGCATAGCAAAGCATAATAAGCAAACGTAGAAGTAACTCCCAAGGTTTCATAAGTAAAACAGGTAATAGGTACTACCTCAATCTACTTCCCATCCCACAATTTAATTAGATCCTAATCATGCAAGTGTTCGAGGATTGATCTAATGCATAAAAACTGGGTATGAGAAAGTATGATCAAAGTGTTACTTGCCTGCAATGTTGATGAAGATGATTCGCACTCAAAACTCTTGATAGTTCTACTCGTCACACTCCGGTCAATCTATCATAATCAAGCAATATTAACCACACATAAGCAATCACTCAAAAGATCGGAAAGAACGAAGAAAACGGTTCGGAAAACATCAAAACCAAGAAAATAACTCTTGCAACATAAAACAATTTCTAACAGTACCACAATTATATGGATTTGGCCTTATCATAAGTTTTAGGTCAAGAGCAGCGATTTGCAAAAAGAATCAACTAAATCGGAGTTATGAAACTCAAGTTATGATCAAACGAAGTTTGAATTCAAATCTGATCTAATTCAAATTTTAAACTTTCAAAAACATGTTTGAGTTGGATTACTGGATAGAGGAGATCATAACGAAGAAGTGGGCGTTAGTTTCGTTGTATTTGGACTAACGAGTAAAAAGTTATAGCCGTTTGAAGATTAGGGACTAATCTGTAGAAATAACACTACGGATAGGTCCCTGGCAGAAAACTAAAATAAAAAGAAAAATCTAAATAGCGAACGTTCGTTACTGAACGCTCAACAGTGAAAATCGTTCGCTACCGAATACTAACGGACGAACATCCACTAATTAATCTAACTAAAAAAATAAAACCGATTTTAAAAGAAAAACCGGAGGAAAGAAAAAAAATTAAACCGGACCGGGGAGGTATTATACCGGTTCGGGCGTCGGTCGAGAAAAACCAACTGCGGCGACGGGGGTTGCCGGCGGCGAGGGAGAGGGCGGCGGCGGGTCGGACGTCGACGGGGCGGCGGCTCCGGTGGCCCTCCGGCTCGGCGGAGTGGACGGGGAATGCGGCGCGGGTCAGCGGTGACGATGGTGGTGGCGGCATGGTCGGGGCGACGGAGTGGAGCGGCGGTGGATCTCGCCGGAGCGGCGGCTTCATGAAGCGCTGCAAGGTGCGCGGCGGCGCTGAAGTGTGAGGAGGAGAGGAGAGACGGGCCCGAGCGGCGCCTTTTATAGGAGGAGGGAGACTTGGAGGAGGCGGCGAGGCAAGGCGGCGCGGAGGTGGCTGGTCGGTCACGGCGGCGGCGGACGGCGTCCGGCGGGCGGAGTCCCGCCCGGGAGCTCGGGGACAGGCGCGTGGGCCGGATGGGCCACGGCTGGGCTGTGGCCTGGCCGGTTGGCTGGGCCGGCCCAGAGAGAGAGAGAGAGAGCGATCTTTGGCTTGCCTGCACTGCTCAAGCGTTTTTAAACAAAATTTCACAGAACTAAAATAATAAAAACAAAAATAATTAAAACTTTTATATAGGCATATAATATATCAAAATTTTCAGAAAAACATTTCCTACATGATGAACATTATTATAGCTTCAATTAAAATACACAAAATTCAAATAATTCAGACAGTGCTACTGCCCTAATAAAATCCAATGAAAATCATTTTAAAAATATCAAAATGAATTCAAATTTATTTCTCTCCATTTTTCTGAGGTAGGGTATCATGTTACCCTATTTTCCATATATTTTATTTTTGAAGAAAAATAATTTGAATAAAACTCAAATAACTCCAAATTGGAAATAAATTCAAGAGAACTTTGAATTTTAATTCTTTGAAACTCCCAACTCCTATTTCATATGTTTTGAAGAACTCATTTTATCTTTGCTCGTGAAAATCATTGAGTTGCATAAAGTTTCAGAATTGGAAATATTTTCCAAATGAAATTCAAATATTTTCAACACCCCTTGTCATTTAAATAAATGGAAGAAGTCATGTCATCTTCTCTCCAGGGTTTTTGTGATGAAAAGAATTTGAATTCCCGAAGATCATAAAAGCAAAATGAAAGTTTGGGAAAGTCCTTTTATTCCCTCTCATTTAACTTTCAAAAAGTTTCAAATTCACTCACTTTCAGTCAAACAATCAAACAATCAGTCAAAACTATCTATTTGTTTATAACATTCCAAAATTTAGAATTTTGGGATGTTACAAGATGCCACCGCGAGCTGTGTAAACCGCAGGTACGTGGCGCCCATGTTCAGCAGGTCGAAGGGCATGCGGTTGTAGTTACAGGGGAAACCCTCGCTCCGGCCGACGCGTAACGGCTAGAAGAGGTCCGGAGAAGCGGCCCTGTTGAGGCCTGAGATGTTGACGCTGACACGCAGTTCGCCGTCCGCGTTGGGTGCGGTGGACGAACTAGCGGGGCGTGCAGGGCGGCGCTCGCCACGCATGGCTCGTGCTTCGTGAAGCTCGCAAATCACATTGGTGATGAACTCTTGTGCTCCTGCAGCCTCGCTCGCATGTTCCTTGATTGCGGGGGCATGCGTCGAAGCATGCCTTCAAGTGGGTGCTCGATCACCTCCCTCGTCGCACTGGTCAGTGATACGTCTCCCACGTATCTATAATTTTTTATTGTTCCATGCTGTTATTTTTATCATTCTTGGATGTTTTACAATCATTTCATAGCAACTTTATATCATTTTTTGGGACTAAACTATTGACATAGCGCCCAGTGCTAGTTGTCGTTTTTTTGTTGGTTTTTTCCTTCGCAGAAAATCAATACCAAAGGAAGTCCAAACGCAGCGAAACTTTTTGGAGATTTTTTCTGGACCAGAAGACACACGGTGGGCCCAAGAAGTACCATAGGGGGCTCTGAGGGGAGCACAACCCCCCTGGGCATGCCTGGGGGCCCATGCGCGCACTAGTGAGTTGTGCCCACCTTGGCCGCCTCCCGCACCGCCTCTTTGCTATATAAATACCCCGAAAATCCAAAAACCCTAGGGGAGTCGACAAAACACAATTCCAGTTGCCGCAAGTTCCAGAAACACCAGATACAATTAGACACCATCACAGAGGAATTCATTATCCTCATTGGTGCCTTTCCGATGATGCGAGAGTAGTTCATTGTAGACCTTCGGGATCCGTAGTTAGTAGCTAGATGGCTTCATCTCTCTCTTTTGATTCTTAATACAATGGTCTCTTGGAGATTTATTTGATGAAACTATTTTTGCAGTGTGTTTGTTGGGATCCGATGAACTTTGAGTTTATGATCAGATCTATTTTGTCCATGAAAGTTATTTGAGTTTTGATCTCTTATATGCATGATTGATTATAGCCTCAGATTTCTTCTTCGAATCTTTGGTTTAGTTAGGCCAACTAGATCGTTTTTTCTTGCCATGGGAAGTGGTGCCTTGTGATGGGTTCGATCTTACGGTGCTCAATCCTAGTGACAGAAGGGGACATGACACGTATGCATCATTGCTATTAAGGATAGCAAGATGGGGTCTATTCCTACATGAATAGATCTTGTCTACATCATGTCATCGTTCTTATTGCATTAGTACGTTTCTCCGTGAACTTAATACACTAGATGCATGCTGGATAGCAGTCGACGTGTGGAGTATTAGTAGTAGATGCAGGCAGGAGTCGGTCTACTAATCTTGGACGTGATGCCTATATAATGATCATTGCCTGGATATCGTCACAATTATTTGAAGCTCTATCAAGTGCCCAATAGTATTTTGTTTATCCACCATATGTTATTTTTCTCGAGAGAAGCCACTAGTGAAATCTACGGCCCCGGGTCTATTCTTTATCATATTTGCCTTCGAGATCTATTTTTATTCGCTTTTATTTTCAGATCTATTAATCCAAAAACCCAAAAATACCTTGCTGCATTTTTTTGTTATTTGTTTTATCTCGCGTTCCTGCGAGATCTATTTATCCAATCTACTAGAATTTTATCTATCTTTTACCTAGGAGGGATTAACAACCCCTCTTACGCGTCGGGTTGCAAGTATTTGTCTTTGAGTGTAGGTACCGTTTACATAGTGTTGCGTGGTTCTCCTAATGGTTCAATAACCTTGGTCTCATCACTGAGGGAAATACCTACTGTAGCTGTGTTGCATCATCCCTTCCTCTTTGGCAAAATACCGACGTAGTTCAAGCCGCATCAAAAGGAATATCTGGAGCCATTGCCGGGAGGACATCATCAACACCTATGAGGTGCCTAATTATAAATCTCATCTCCTTGCAATTTATGTTATTTGCCATTTGGCCTCTCGTCTTCATCTCCCCCACTTCACAAATTTTTTTCATTTTATTCACCCTCTTTTTCGTTCGCCGTTTTCTCGTCAGATCTGTTTTTGTGTGCAATATTATTTGAGTAGTCTTGATGCCTCAAAGAAAATATTATGATGTTCCCTACCTCAATATTCTGCTTGACATTGAGAAAATTACTGAGGAATATATGACTACACAATTTGAGGACAATAAATATTTTACCGAGGAACTTAAGGAACACTCTGTTGTGCTATAAGCTATAACAAAAAAACTTGATGATATTAGTAGAGAAGTTTTTAATCTCCAATCTAAGTATGCTTTTGCTGAAAGTTCGCTAGGCGAAATATTCGATGTGCAAGCTACCCTAGTAAATCAAATGGCCGCTAAACCAATCTCGTTACAAAGATCTTAACATGATTAGTGTTTCTATTGATTCCTTGTTTAGTAAAATTAAGACAGATGATAAAGGGACTAAAGAAAAGTCAACTTAAGTTAGAAGGCGCACCGATAATTCAGAGGGTGAAAATCTTGATGAAAAAATTAATAAAGGTGGGTTTGGAGAGGTCAAAACTTTAACTAGTGATGTGCCCACTCTTCTGGATTACAAAGACTTTAATTATGATAATTGCTCTTTGGTTGATTTTATTTCTTTGTTGCAATGTATGATTAATTCACGCCATGCTTATGAACAAAATATAGCTTTTATTAAACATATCGTATATGCCATGATGAAAGCTTTGGAAGAAAATTTGGAATTAGATATCTCAATTCCTAGAAAATTACATGAATGGGAACCTACTATCAATGTCAGGATTAAAAATCATGAGTGTTTTTCTTTGTGTGATTTTGGTGCTAGTGTTTCCACAATTCCGAAGTCTTTATGCGATGTGCTTGGTCTTACCAATATTGAAGAATGTTCTTTAAAATTGCACTTGGTGAATTCTACTATTAAAAAGCCTATGGGAAGAATTAATGATGTTCTTATTCTTGCAAATAGGAATTATGTGCCCATAGATTTTATTGTTCTTGATATTGATTGCAATCCGTCTTGTCCCATTATACTTGGTAGAATATTTTTACGTACTATTTGGTGCTGTGATTAATATGAAAGAAGGCAATATTTAATTTCAATTTCCACTAGAAAGGGGATGGAACACTTCCCTACGAAAAGAATTAAGCCACCATACGTATCCATCATGAGGGCATCTTAAGGATCTAGAAATAAAGATGACAACACTTAGATCCTTTCATTATACCTAGCTAGGGGCATAAAACAATAGCGCTTGTTGAGAGGAAACCCAATGATTAAAATTTATTTTTGCCTTTTTATTTCTGTTATTGAGTGTTTGCACAATTATGCTACTATTATGATTGTGTTTTTTATGTTCTAATTAGTGTTTCTGCCAAGCAAAGCCTTTTGGATAATGTTGGGTGATAGTTGCTTTGATCTTGTTGAAAAACAGAAACTTTTGCGCCCAGTAAACTAATTTTCAATATTCACACAAGCGCGATAAAATCATGATTTTTGTGTGCAATATTGATATACAAATTGCCTAGGTTGTCCTAAGTTTTTAGAATTTTGGAGCTACAGAAGTATTCGAAGTTTTCAGATTGCTACAAACTGTTCTGTTCTTGACAGATTCGGCTTTCTTCACATTGTGTGCTTATTTTGATGAATCTATGGTTTGTATTGGAGGGTATAAGCCATGGTAAAGTTGCAATACGGTAGATATCACTGGTACGCGTCGGTGCTATACAAACAGTTTTTAACCCCTTTCCGTGAAGGCATTTGGAACCGTCGCCAAGTGAGTGTGGGTGATAGGTGGGTCCTTCCCACACGACACAGAAACCGTCAGGGACTGGCCCTTCTAGGACACAGGCTGGGGCAAAATGAGCTCGTGTGCGATTAGGCGAGGCATCGAAACCCAATCATTTCTGTTCATACGTACGTCCCACGCGATGAATCCCAGAAAGACATTTCCGTTCGTATGTATATCACACACAGTCAATCCAAGGAATTTGTTTTCGTTCTTATGTACATCCCACACAGTCAATCCAGGAAAAAGGTTTCCATTCGTATGTACATCCCACACAGTCAATCCAGGGAAAACGTTTCCATTCGAATGTACATCCCACACAGTCAGGGAAAACGTTTCCGTTAGTATGTACATACCACATAGTCAATCCAGGGAAAATGTTTTTGTTCATGTGTACATTCCACACAATCAATCTAGGGAAAACGTTTCCGTTCATATGTACATCCTACATAGGTTTATTTATAGGCTCGTGTGTGATAGGTGTATCTATCACACACACTCTGCCTTGGTTAATAGTTTGCTTTTATCAACTACACCACACACGGTTTGATGAAGAAAACTGTGTGGCATTGGGCTATCCATCACAAGCGCTTTTACTGCTAGAAACTTTTGCGAAGTTCCATGACACATTTAGCAGGTTTATTAGTTTACAATTAATAATTCCAGTATTACGCAAATTCACATTTCATATCCGACAGCTGTTTGCCAATTTCATAATAGGGACATAAATATATTTTAACATCACAAAACGATAGCTACCAGCACAATACAACATATAGCTAGTTCAACTTCATAAGAACAATATTTGAAAAATATATTCATTTCCCTAATCGAGATCATCCAGGCTCGTCTTATACACCTCTGCTTTCAGTTCAGTAAGAACCTGTTTTGCACTGGCCAACTGGGAAAGTGCCTCCTCCTTCGCCAACACCATCTTAGCAAAGTCTGATTTAAAAAATTTGAGCTCATTCTCCACCTTCCTCTTTTTATCCCGCATCTTCAAATATTCTTCAGCGTTGACAGCACTTTATCTAAGCCTACCTCTGTTATCTTCCTCATACATGCTCCAAAGCTTTGCTAGGCACATCTTCAAAGACGGTGGCCACTCTTGATCAACCCACTCCAAGTAAGAACACTTCCGTTCATCCTATAATATTTAAAACTAGATCAGTAACAATTGTAGGGGAAATGAGTTTATAACAACATAGAAAATCACCAATGCTTATTTTGAAAATCTGAAGAAACATGTTAATTATGACATATCTTCTCAAAAAGATCAATGTGCAAATGAATTAATTTCTACTGAGACAACAACCAAATTCTGAAACATCAGAAGCTATAATTAACTACAACAACGCTACAAGTTCTTACTCATGTACAATAAATAACAAATTGAGAATATTATGAGGAAGGTAAATATAACTGCAATAGCAAAGTGACAGTGTTTGGATGACAACGCATTGATACTAACAGGTGCGTACATGCACAAATATAGTAACATAGAACTAATAGCACTAAGGTCGTCCACAATGTATGCCAAAACTGGTGTGAAGACAAATGTTGCTACATCTTGCACCGGTGCCCTGCACTGGCGAGCCGATGCAGCAGAAAAAAATCAGGGAGCCGGACTTCGGAGCACCTAGTTGCTCCGATGCCCAGTTCCTTCGTGCCATAAAGATTTAGTATTTTACTGCTTGGCTGCTTGGATGTGTGGAGCAAAGTTGGCTGCACAAACTGCTGAAGCGGTGCCAAATAATGTTCTAATGGCACCGCTGATGAGTTGGCAACAATTTTAGATACTAGGTACAAACTGTGAATGTCTTAGGATGCGTTTGGTTGAATGTGTGGTATGAATGGGTGGGACCGTGACAGTGTCTGAATCACATCTAAAAAATGATTTGTAACAACGAAAGAGGGTCTAACCATCTCTGCACATGCCAGAAACTTCCTCCCACTGTCCACAAATTGAAACGCAACTAGCTTCACGCATGTAGATTGATAGTGACAACGAGCAGATAGATCTTCAGCCACCCTGCTCCATTCGTTGCCACTGATGGTCCTAGGGAGCTACAAGAGGAAGAAATGACTCAAATCGACCGCCGGGTAAAAATCCTTCATTCCAAGTCATAGACCGAGAGAGATAAGAGAGGCATACACGGGTGGTGAAGGAGTCGTCGGAGGAGGAGGAACCGCTGGAGAGGTCTTTGAAGAAGACCATGGTGACCCCGACGGTAGGATGCGAGATGGCGAGAGCGAGGAAGCAAGCGAGGAAGCGGCTATAGCTTAGGAAGGAAGGAGGAAACAGGGGAAATGTGACTTGTGGTCGGGGAGAAAAGGGGGTGCGGAAGGGGGCAGGGGGAGGGGGTAGATATTTTGGCAGTAGGCCAAAATTTTGAAAATGTGGAGGGAAACTTTGTGCGCGGTGCCGCCGGACCATTCACTTTGAACGATTGTGTGCATTGCAAATGATTCGTCTACTTTACGCTCATGGGATGAGTTTGATAATTCAAATTTTGGTGGAAATTTCCCCGGGTATGTCATTGCATAATTTAACATCGCTTGCTAATTTGGGCACACAAAAGAGCGTACAGCAAATAGACCATACTTACTGAATCGTGCAATTTTAGTAATTAAATAGAGCCAGATGACCTAAACATTGCTCTAAAAAAATACCAGCATTAAAGACAAAGCCTAAGTACGCATAATTTTAACAAATCCACCACCGCGCCGGCCTATGCATCGCCGGTGTGAGATGAGATGTCAATGACTTGTCCTGGCGACATGCCGTTGTTGGTGGACTCCGCGTCCCCCCTGCTGAAGTCGACGCGTCCTCGTCCTCGTCCTCGGCGCCGCCCTCAAGGTTGTAGTACTCGTAGTAGTGGTTGCGCTAGAGCTCGCGTTGGTACTCCACCGCTGATTCCTCGACGGACAGACTCTTCTCTACCTCGACCTTGGCCACGTGCAACTCCTCCTCCCGGCGCTCCTCGATCTCTGCATGTTTGATGAAAGTTTGGACACACACCCCTCATAAACTGGATCAACTCACTAGAAGGCTTGTGGTTCCAATAGGGAACAATGGATGGTTGATGACGAACGAGAGATAGCTTCCTCGTACGACCTTCAAATTTTTTATACGTGTAACGTGAACTAATACAACTGTCATGTCAATTTTGGAATATTTCAGGGGTCATTTGACCTTTTAAAGACATTTAAGTGATTTTCTAGCCATCTAATGACCGTAATTCAAACTAGAACTAGATGTACATGCAACGGCTAACCATAACGGTTTGGAAAATTATATTTGTGTACTTATGTGCGATTTAATTCCATGTGCAGTAAATTTGAAGGAATTTTAAAACATATTGGTCTAAAGGCTATGAAACAATTAAGCATGGAGTGCCATGGCATTTAAATTACAAACTATTAAAAATATATCAGAAACACATGACACCTTGGTTGATGTAATGTCATGCCACCAAGTTGATGTGGTAAAATTTTTGGCATGTTTGACGAAAGTTTGGACACACACCCCTCACAAACCGGAGCAACTCACTAGAAGGCTCGTGCTTCCGAGAGGGAAAATGCATGTTTGATGACGAACGGGAGATAGATTCCTCTTACGGTCTTCAAATTTTTTCTACGTGTAACATGCACTAATACAACTGTCATGTGAAAATTTGGAAAATTTCAGGGGTCATTTGACCTCTTAAAGACATTTAAGTGATTTTCTAGCCATTTAATGATCGTAATTCAAATTTGAACTACATCTAAATGCAACGGCTAACCATAACGGTTTGAAAAATCATATTTGTGTACTTGAGTGCGAGTTAATTCCATGTGTAGTGAATTAGAAGGAATTTTCAAACATATTGGTCTCCAGACATGGACACATGCATAGAGTGCCATGGCATTTTAATTCCAAAAAATTAAAAAATGATCAGAAAAACATGAAACCTTGCTTGATGTAATGTCATGCCACCAAGATGATGTGGTAAAAAAATTGGCATGTTTGACAAAATTTTGGATGCACACCCTTCACAAACAGGAGCAACTCACTAGAAGGCTAGTGGTTCCAAGAGGGAACAATGCATGTGTGATGACCAACGGGAGATAGCTTCCCCTTACGGCCTTCAAATTTTTTCTACGTATAACGTGCACTAATACAACGGTCATGTGAAAATTTGGAAAATTTCAGGGGTCATTTGACCTTTTTTAGACATTTAAGTGATTTTCTAGCCATTAAATGACCGTAATTCAAATTTGAACTACATCTACATGCAACGGCTAACCATAACGGTTTGAAAAATCATATTTGTGTACTTGTGTGCGAGTTAATTCCATGTGCAGTAAATTAGAAGGAATTTTCAAAAATATTGGTCTCACGGCATGGACACATGCATGGAGTGAAATGGCATTTTAATTCCAAAAAATTAAAAAATGATCAGAAAAACATGAAACCTTGCTTGATGTAATGTCATGCCACCAAGATGATGTGGTAAAAAATTGGCCTGTTTGATGAAAGTTTGGACACACCCCCTGACAAACCGGAGCAACTAACAAGAAGGCTCGTGGTTTCAAGAGGGAACAATGCATGTTTGATCACGAACGGGAGATAACTTCCTCTTACGGCCTTCAATTTTTTTCTACATTTAACCTACACTAATACAACAGTCATGTGAAAATTTGAAAAATTTCACGGGTCATTTGACCTTTTAAAGACATTTAAGTGATTTTCTAGCCATTTAATGACCGTAATTCAAATTTGAACTACATCTACATGCAACGGCTAACCATAACGGTTTGAAAAATCATATTTGTGTACTTGTGTGCCAGTTAATTCCATGTGCGGTAAATTAGACGGAATTTTCAAACATATTGGTCTCACGGCATGGACACATGCATGGAGTGCCATGGCATTTTAATTCCAATAAATTAAAAAATGGTCAGAAAAACATGAAACCTTGCTTGATGTAATGTCATGCCACCAAGATGATGTGGTAAAAAAAATTGGCCTGTTTGACGAAATATGGACGCACCCCCCTCACAAACCGGAGCAACTCACTAGAAGGCTAGTGGTTCTGAGAGGGAACAATGCATGTTTGATGACGAACGGGAGATAGCTTCCCCTTACGGCCTTCAAATTTTTTCTACGTTTAACATGCACTACTACAACTGTCATGTGAAAATCTGGAAACTTCGAGGGGTCATTTGACCTTTTAAAGATATTTAAGTGATTTTCTAGCCATTTAATGACCGTAATTCAAATGTGAACTACATTTACATGCAAGGGCTAACCATTATGGTTAAAAAAAATCATATTTGTGTACTTGTGTGCGAGTTAATTCCATTTGCAGTAAAGTAGAAGGGATTTATAAACATATTGGTCTCACGGCATGGACACATGCATGGAGTGCCATGGCATTTTAATTCCAAAAAATTAAAAAATGATCAGAAAAACATGAAACCTTGCTTGATGTAATGTCATCCACCAACATGACGTGGTAAAAAAATTGGCCTATTTGACGAAAGTTTGGTCACACCCCCTCACAAACCGGAGCACCTCACTAGAAGGCTCGTGGTTCCAAGAGGGAACAATGCATGTTTGATGACGAACGGGAGATAACTACCTCTTACGGCCTTAAATTTTTTTTCTCTACATTTAACGTGCCCTAATACAATAGTCGTCTGAAAATTTGGAAAACTCCAGGGGTCATTTGACCTTTTAAAGACATTTATGTGATTTTCTAGTCATTTAATCACCGTAATTCAAATTTGAACTACATCTACATGCAACGGCGAACCATAACGGTTTGAAAAATCATATTTGTATACTTGTGTGCGAGTTAATTCCATGTGCAGTAAATTAGAAGGAATTTTCAAACACATTGGTATCACGACATGGACAGATGCATGGAGTGCCACGGCATTTTAATTCCGAAAAATTAAAAAATGATTAGAAAAACATGAAACCTTGCTTGATGTAATTTCATGCCACCAAGATGATGTGATAAAAAAATAGGCCTATTTGACGAAAGTTTGGACACACCCCCCTCACAAACCGGAGCAACTCACTAGAAGGCTCGTGGTTCCAAGAGGGAACAATGCATGTTTGATGACGAACGAGAGATAGCTTCCTTTTACGGCCTTCAATTTTTTTTCTACATTTAACGTGCACTAATACAACAGTCATGTGAAAATTTGGAAATTTTCAGGGGTCATTTGACCTTTTAAAGACATTTAAGTGATTTTCTAGCCATTTAATGACCGTAATTCAAATTTGAACTACATCTACATGCAACGGCTAATAGTAACGGTTTGAAAAATCATATTTGTGTACTTGTGTGCGAGTTAATTCCATGTGCAGTAAATTAGAATTAATTTTCAAACATATTGGTCTCACGGCATGGGCACATACATGGAGTGCCATGGCATTTTAATTCCAAAAAATTAAAAAATGATCAGAAATACATGAAACCTTGCTTGATGTAATGTCATGCCACCAAGATGATGTGGTAAAAAAATTGGCCCGTTTGATGAAAGTTTGGACACACACCCCTCACAAACTAGAGCAACTCACTAGAAGGCTCGTGGTTCGGAGAGGGAACAATGCATGTTTGATGACGGACAGGAGATAGCTTCCTGTTACGGCCTTCAATTTTTTTCTATGTTTAACGTGCACTACTACAACTGTCATCTGAAAATTTTGAAAATTCTAGGGGTCATTTGACCTTTTAAAGACATTTAAGTGATTTTCTAGCCATTTAATGACCGTAATTCAAATTTGAACTACATCTACATGCAACGGCTAACCAAGACGTTTGAAAAATCATATTTTTGTGTACTTGTGTGCGAGTTAAAAAATCATCAGACGATGTAAATATCTGGTGTTCAAAAAAGAAAACGTAAAGATCCAGCAAGACAACCGTGTGCACGTGATTGGCACTCTATTACGCGGCTCGAGGTTCGGTAAGTGAGTGGCGGGGGTCATTAATCAGACACGGTTCAGTATTGCAAACAACTATTATTTTCACACACGGATTTTGCTGCAGGAATCGTGTGTAATTCAAACTACAATACTCGTAAATTCTGGCAACCGTCGTGTGTACTGTACCCGTCGATCTAGATTTCGGTCGCCAATAAATACTACCTTGAACACGTCGTCCTGCCTGCATTCCCATCTACATCCTCCCCTCGCTCGCCCCTCTCTCTCTCTCTCTCAGAAATCTCTGCCATGGCGCCGCCGGTCTGCCCACGCGCCAACGAGGATTCGCCGCCCCCTGAGGATGCTCAGTCGAATAGCAGCGATGAGGACCCCTACGCGCCGCCGGACGAGGTTGCGCCGGACCCCCAACTTTGGATTGGTTTTGGGGCCAGTACAATCTTTGTTTGTGGAAGTCGTTGCCGCCGCCTGAGAAAGCCAGGCAAGTGGGATTCAAGAAGGAGATGGCGGAGGAGGAAGCCAGGTACCAGGCGGCTTGTGAAGCCTGTGATGCCGCCTGGAAAAAGAAGGCGGCGGAGCTTTGGGGGCGGGCACGTCGTTGCGCGTAGGAGGTGTACGTAGACCGGTACTTCATGAGGAAGGTCAAAGGCGCTGGGCGCCTCATCGCTGCGTGGAGGTGGGCTGACAAGCTCCAGCGTGCCACGAACGAGGAGCTCCGGTGGGCGCCTGATACGTCCGTTTTGCATCATGTTTTCTTAAATTACTTATAATGTTTTTATACATAATAATGCCTTTTGGAGTAATTCTAATGCCTGTTCTCTCGTAATTTGCAAGGTACACACCCAGAGGGAGAATTCCGGCAGCTGGAAATCTGGACCTGGAAAAGCTACGTCAGGCCACCTATCCTGCACAACTTTGAACAAGCTGAAACTTCACGGATATTTTTTATGGAATATTTAAGAATTATTGGAGCCAATAACTACCAGAGGGGGCCCACCAGGTGGGCACAACCCACTTGGGCGCGCCAGGGAGCCCAGGCGCGCCCTGGTGGGTTGTGCCACCCTCGGCCCACCTCCGGTGCCCATCTCCTGGTATATAAGTTATTTTGACCTAAAAAATAAGGGGAAGGCTTTCAGGATGGAGCGCCACCGTCTCGAGGCGGAACTTGGCAAGGAGCACTTTTGCCCTCCGGCAGAGCGATTCCGCCGGGGGAACTTCCCTCCTGGAGGGGGAAATCATCGTCATCATCATCACCAACAACTCTCCCATCTTGGGGAGGGAAATCTCCATCAACATCTTCAATAGCACCATCTCATCTCAAACCCTAGTTCATCTCTTGTATTCAATCTTGTTTCCGGAACTACAGATTGGTGCTTGTGGGTGACTAGTAGTGTTGATTACACCTTGTAGTTGATTACTATATGGTTTATTTGGTGGAAGATTATATGTTCAGATCCATGATGCTACTTAATACTCCTCTGATCATGAACATGTTTATCATTCGTGAGTAGTTACTTTTGTTCTTGAGCTCAGGGGAGAAATCATGTTGCAAGTAATCATGTGAACTTGATATGTGTTCGATATTTTGATAGTATGTATGTTGTTATTCCCTTAGTGGTGTCGTGTGAACGTCGACTACATCACACTTCACCATATTTGGGCCTAAGGGAATGCATTGTGGAGTAGCAATTAGATGATGGGTTGCGAGAGAGACAGAAGCTTAAACCTCAGTTTATGCGCTATTCTGTAAGGGACCGATTGGATCCTAGAGTTTAATGCTATGGTTTGAATTTATTCTTAATACTTTTCTCATAGTTGCGGATTCTTGTGGGAGGATTAATCATAAGTAGGAGGTTTGTTCAAGTAAGAACAACACCTAAGCACCGGTCCACCCACATATCAAATTATCCAAGTAGCGAACACAAATCAAACCGACATGATGAAAGTGACTAGACGGAATTCCTGTGTACCCTCAAGAATGCTTTGCTTATCATAAGAGACCATTTTGGCCTGTAACTTTGCCTCAAAAGGATTGGGCTGCCTTGCTGCATGCTTGTTACTATTGTCATTACTTGCTCGTTACAAATTATCTTGCTATCAAACTACTCGCTACTTACAATTTCAGCACTTGCAGACATTACCTTACTGAAAACTACTTGTCTTTTCCTTCTGCTCCTCGTTGGGTTCGACACTCTTACTTATCGAAAAGAGCTACAATTGATCCCCTATACTTGTGGGTCATAAAGGCTATTTTCTGGTGCCATTGCCGGGAAGTGAAGCGCCTTTGGTAAGTGGAATTCGGTAAGGAAACATTTATATAGTGTGCTAAAATTCATTGTCACTTGTTACTATGGAAACCAATCCTTTGAGGGGTTTGTTCGGGGTTTCTTCACCTCGTCCGGAACCACAATTAGTTACCCCTCAACCTACTGCACCTACTGAAAATATTGAATATGAAATTCCTTCGGGTATGATAGTACAACTGCTAGCTAATCCTTATGCAGGAGATGGAACAGAACATCCTGATATGCACTTGATATATGTGGAACAAATTTGTGGATTGTTTAAGCTTGCAGGTTTACCCGGAGATGAGGTGATGAAAAAGGTTTTCCCTTTATCTTGGAAGGGAAAAGCATTGGCATGGTATAGGCTATGCGATGATATCGGATCATGGAATTTTAATCGTTTAAAATTGGAGTTCCACGAAAAAAAATTATACTATGCATCTAGTTCATCGTGATCGGAATTATATATATAATTTTTTGGCCTCGTGAAGGAGAAAGTATCGCTCTAGCTTGGGGGAGGCTTAAGTCAATGTTATATTCATGCCCCTATCATGAGCTCTCAAGAGAAATTATTATCCAGAATTTTTATGCCCGACTTTCTCGTAATGATCAAACCATGCTTGATACTTCTTGTGCTGGTTCTTTTATGAGGAAGACTATTGAATTCCGGTGGGATCTTTTGGAAATAATTAAACGCAACTCTGAAGGTTGGGAACTCGGTGAATGTAAAGAGTGAGGTAAAGCTTAAGTATGATTGCGTTAAATCTTTTATGAATACCGATGCTTTTCAAAAGTTTAGCACTAAATATGGACTTGACTCTGAGATAGTAGCCTCCTTTTGTGAATCATTTGCTACTCATGTTGAACTCCCTAAAGAGAAGTGGTTTAAATATCACCCACCTATTAAAGAAGAAATTAAAGAACCAGTACCAGTTAAAGAAGAAACTATACTTTATAATGTTGATCCAGTTGTTCCTTCTGCTTATATTGAGAAACCACCTTTCCCTGTTAGGATAGAGAAACATACTAAAGTTTCAACTGTGGTTAACAAAAGCTATATTAGGACACCTAAACCTGATGAACAAATTAAAGTAGAACGTAGCATTGCTATGGTTAAAGATCTCTTGGAAGAAGATATTGATGGGCATGTTATTTACTTCTGTGAATAAGCTGCTAGAATTGCTAAACCTGATAGAAAAGATAAACATAGACGTGTTGTTGGCATGCCTGTCAGTTCGGTTAAAATAGGAGATCACTATTATCATGGTCTATGTGACATGGGTGCTAGTGTGAGTGCTATTCCTTACACTTTATATCAAGAAATTATGAAAGACATAGCACCTGCTGAGTTTGAAGAAATAGATGTTACTATTAAACTTGCTAATAGAGACACCATATCACCATTTGGGATTGTTAGAGATGTTGAAGTCTTGTGTGGGAAAATAAAATACCCCACTGATTTTCTTGTTCTTGGTTCCCCACAAGATGACTTTTGTCCCATTATCTTTGGTAGACCTTTCTTGAACACAGTTAATGCTAAGATAGATTGTAAGAAACAAACTGTTGGTGTTAGCTTTGGTGATGCGTCTCATGAGTTTAATTTTTCCAAGTTTAGTACAAATCTTCATGAAAAATAGTTGCCTAGTAAGGATGAATTAATTGGTCTTGCTTCTATTGATGTGCCACCTACTGATCCTTTAGAACAATAATTGCTAGACCATGAAAATGATTTACATATGCATGAAAGAAATGAAATAGATAAGATTTTCTTTGAACAACGTCCTCTGCTTAAACACAATTTGCCTATTGAAACACTTGGAGGTCCTCCTCCACCTAAAGGTGATCCAGTGTTTGAATTAAAACAATTTCCAGACACTTTGAAATATGCTTATCTTGATGAAAAGAAGAGATGTCCTGTTATTATCTGTGCTAACCTTTCAGAACATGAAGAAGAAAGATTATTGAAAGTTCTAAGGAAGCACAGGGATGCTATTGGATATACTCTTGATGATTTAAAGGGCATTAGTCCCACTCTTTGTTAGCACAAAACTAATATTGAACTTGATGCTAAACCCATTGTTGATCACCAACGTCGGTTAAATACGAAGATGAAAGAGGTGGTAAGAACGGAAATATTAAAACTTATGGAAGCAGGTATAATCTATCCCATAGCTGATAGTAGATGGGTAAGTCATGTTCATTGTGTCCCTAAGAAAGGAGGTACAAATGTTGTTCCTAATGATAAGAATGAACTTATTCCACAAATAATTGTTACAGGCTATAGAATGGTAATTGATTATAGAAAATTAAACAAAGAAACTAGAAAAGATCATTACCCTTTGCCTTTTATTGATCAAATGCTTGAAATATTATCTAAGCACACACACTTTCGCTTCCTTCATGGATATTCTGGCTTTTCACAAATACCTGTTTCTCAACCTGATCAAGAAAAGCCACTTTTACTTGTCCTTTTGGAACCTATGCTTATAGACGTATGCCTTTTGGTTTATGTAATGTACCTGCTACCTTTCAAAGATTTATGATGGCTATATTCTCTGACTTTTGTGAAAATATTGTTGAGGTTTTCATGGATGACATCTCTGTTTATGGGAAGTCTTTTGATGATTGTTTAAGCAATCTTGATCGAGTTTTGCAGAGATGTGAACAAACATATCTTGTCTTGAATTGTGAGAAGTGCCACTTTATGGTTAATGAAGGCATTGTCTTGGGTCATAAAATTTCTCAAAGAGGTATTGAAGTGGACCAAGCTAAGGTTGATGCAATTGTGAAAATTCCATGTCCTAAGGACATCAAAGGTATTCGTAGTTTCCGAGGTCATGCTGGTTTCTGGGCCTCTTACTAATCTTTTGCAAAAGGATATCCCTTTTGTTTTTTATGATGATTGTCATGAAGCCTTTGAAACACTCAAGAAAGCCTTAATTTCTACACCTATTGTTCAACCACCTGATTGGAACTTGCCTTTTGAAATTATGTGTGATGGTAGTGATTATGTTGTTGGTGCTGTTCTAGGGCAAAGAGTTGATAAGAAATTGAATGTCATTCATTATGCTAGTAAAACTCTAGACAGTGCTGAAAGAAATTATGCTACTATCTACAAAGAATTCTTAGCAGTGGTGTTTTCTTGTGATAAATTTAGACCTTATATTGTTGATTCCAAAGTAACTGTTCACACAGATCATGTTGCTATCAAATATCTTATGGAAAATAAAGATGCTAAACCTAGACTTATTCATTGGGTTCTCTTGTTACAAGAATTTGATTTACATATTATTGATAGAAAAGGAGCTAAGAACCCAGTAGCTGATAACTTGCCTAGGCTTGGAAATGTGCTTGATGACCCACTACCTTTGATGATAGTTTTCCTGATGAGCAGTTAGCTGCAATAAATGTTTCTAATGGTAGTCCTTGGTATGTTGATTATGCTAATTACATTGTTGCTAAATATTTACCACCTAGCTTTACGTACCAATAAAAGAAAAAAAATATTCTATGATTTAAGCATTACTTTTGGGATGACCCACATCTTTATAAAGGAGTAGATGGTATTATTAGACGTTGTGTCCTGAGCATGAACAGGGACGAATCCTACGGAAATGTCACTCCGAGGCTTATGGAGAGCATCATGCTAGAGATAGAACTGCTCACAAGGTATTGCAATCTGGATTTTATTGTCCTACTCTCTTCAAGGATGCCTGTAAGTATGTCTCATCTTGTGATGAATGTCAAAGAATAGGTAATATCAGTAAGTGTCATGAAGTGTCTATGAATTATTCACTTGATGTTGAACCATTTTATGTTTGGGGATTTGATTACATGGGACCTTTTCCTTCGTCTAATGGGTATACACATATTCTGATTGCTGTTGATTATATTACTAAATGGGTAGAAGTTATTCCAACTAGTAGTGCTGATCACAACACCTCTATTAAAATGCTTAAGGAAGTTATTTTCCCAAGGTTTGGAGTCCCTAGATATTTAATGACTGATGGTGGTTCACACTTTATTCATGGTGCTTTCCGTAAAACACTTGCCAAGTTTGATGTTAACCATAGAATTGCATCACCCTATCATCCTCAGTCTAGTTGTCCAGTTGAACTTAGCAATGGATAAATAAAGTTAATTTTGCAAAAAACTGTTAATAGGTCCAGGAAGAATTAGTCTAAGAAATTAGATGATGCACTTTGGGCTTATAGAACAGCATATAAAAATCATATGGGTATGTCTCCTTATAAAATGTTTTATGGAAAAGCTTGTCATTTGCCTCTTGACTTAGAACATAAAGAATTATGGGAAGTTAAAGAACTCGATTATGATTTCAAACTTGCTGGTGAAAAGAGGTTATTTGATACTAGCTCGTTAGATGAATGACGAACCCAAGCATATGAAAATGGAAAGTTATTGAAAGAAAAAGTTAAAAGATGGCATGACAAAAGAATCCAAAAGCGTGAGTTTAAAGTCGAAGAATATGTTCTTTTGTACAACTCTCATTTTAGATTTTTGCAGGGAAGCTCCTCTCGAAATGGGAAGGCCCATATGTCATCGAGGAGGTTTACCGGTCTGGAGCCATCAAAATAAATAATTCTGAAGGTACTAACCCAAAGGTTGTCAATGGGCAACGAATAAAGCATTATATCTTAGGTACGCCTATTAATGTTGAAAGTTATATTATCCAAACTTTGACACCGGAAGAGCACGTAAAAGAGTCCTTCCGGAACACTCCAGAATCGTGAAAATAAGGAGATACGTGATACGGTAAGTAAACAGACTCCAAAAAATCCGCAAAAATATTTTTTATCAATTTTGGAATATTTTAGAATTTTGGAAATAAAGAAACTTCCAGGAAGCGTCCCCTAGTGGGCACAAGACACCTTCCGTACTCCATTTTTCTTCCTTATACTTGTCCTCCAAGATAGCAAATCTATATATACTTCCCGAACCTGTTAACCACCGTATCCCGGAGAAAATCCTTTGTTCCCTTTTCTTGCTGTTTCTGGTCAGATTTATCAAGCTAGGCATGATGTCTTCCTGCTCCTCCAACCAAATGGAAGAAGAAGCTTGGCTGATGAAGACTGAGATGAAGAGGGAGGAGCCTACGGACATCATCAAGGGAGACAAGGGCAAGGAAGCCACCATAGATCCATCCCCAGTGGCAACACAAAGGAACTGTTGGCCGAGGAGGAGGAAGACATCCTTAAACCCTACCATACTCGCCTTACTCCTGCTGAGATTGAAGCTTTTCGTTTCATTGAAATAGTTCGCATACAAAGTAAGTATCTCACTCGCGAAAATATTCTGCATCAAGAGCATATCACCTATCTCTGGAGTGTCATCCGTTGGTTGGAGAATCTCTTGATCCTCAAGGATTGGATTGCTTCATCACCACCACCATATTCTTCACCACCAAAGGAGAACCGAGTATCAGGTATGGGCACTCCCCTTGGCTTCAGCTTTGGGGAGGTGCCCCGGTATTGTATCATCCCACTATGTTTTTGCTTTTACTTATCTTAGTTCGATCTTTTTGCTTTAGATGAAATAAAGTTTAGTTTGATCCTTTCTTCTTTGAGAGTTTTCTTAGTGATCTATCATTGTAATCGTGTGCAAGTTACATAATAAAATTTAGCTTGAGTTTTTGTTTCCTTTACTTTCATGTTGCAAATAAAGAAAAGAAAGCAAGAAAGAAAAAGACAAAGGAAATAAATAAAAGAAAGGAAATAAATCAACAAGATTATATACTAATCCTATGGTAGGTGATGGCACCACATAAGGAAAAGTATAAGTAGGAAGGGAAGAGAAGATTCACATATAAATATACTATCCTAGAAATCTTTTGTGATTGTGAACCCTCATCAAAATATTATATGCCAAAATTGTTGATGTTGGACAAGGAAGACAACTTAATGTTTATATTTGTTTATATTCACAAAGAAGTCATATTGTCATATATGCTTTAACATGTGAAGCTTGACCCTATCTTTGCTATCCAAAAATTCCGCACTAAGTAGAGATACTACTTGTGCATCTAAAAACCCTTAAACCCAAATCTTTTTCAAGTTTCCACCATACCTACCTATGGATTGAGCAAGATCCCTCAAGTAAGTTGTCATCGGTGCAAAAAGGCAATAAAATTTGCTTAATACGTGAGATCATTTAGTGTAAGAGAAAATTGAGCGTTGTACGAACTTGGATGACAAAGAATAAAAGCGACAGACTGCATAATAAAGGTTGTCATCTTAAGGGCCAATCCAACGTAACGTTCTCTTGCACTAAGGGATTGAGCATGCAAACAAATAAGCGCATGGCAACCTCTGCTTCCCTCTGCGAAGGGCCTATCTTTTACTTTTATGAATTTACTTTTATGCAAAGAGTCAAAGTTCTCCTTCTATTCTTTTTTATTTTTCTCCTTTGGCAAGCATCATGTGGTGAGGAAAGATCTAGGAACATATGTCTAGTTGAATATAGATAGCATGAGTTATTATTGTTAACATCACCCTTGAGGTGAGTATGTTGGGAGGCGAAACTATAAGCCCCTATCTTTCTATGTGTCTGGTTGAGTGCTCATGGGTACGAGGTGAGTGTTAGCAATCATAGAAGACTATATAATGATTGAGTATGTGGACTTGCCTAAAGGCTCCAACACGTGACCCTTCCTGAAAAGATGATCAATTGTAGTTGCAAAGTTGACTGAGAACATAGTTTGTTGGTTTCTAATAGAGTTTTTGCTTTATACTTCGATTGTGTGATGAACTGTTACTTATTCATAGGAAGTATATGATGCATGTTCAATGATAAAAGTCTTATGTTTAAATTTTTTTGTTGTTATAATAATCAACGTGATGCTTCTATGTCCGTATTTTGTTTTTATCGACACCTCCCTCTCAAAGCATGTGGACATGTTTTTCGATTTTGGTTTTCGCTTGAGGACAACCGAGGTCTAAGCTTGGGGGAGTTGATACGTTCGTTTTGCATCATGTTTTCTTACTGTTATTTATAATGTTTTTATCCATAATAATGCCTTTTGGAATAATTCTAATGCCTTTTCTCTCATAATTTGCAAGGTACACACCAAGAGGGAGAATTCCGGCAGCCGGAAATCTGAACCTGGAAAAGCTACGTCAGGCCACCTATTCTGCACAACTCCAAACAAGCTGAAACTTCATGGAGATTTTTTATGGAATATTTAAGAATTATCCGAGCAAATAACTACCAGAGGGGGACCACCAGGTGGGCACAACCCACTGGCGCGCCAGGAGCCCAGCGCCCCTCGGTGGGTTGTGCCCTCCTCGACCCACCTCTGGGTGCCCATCTTCTGGTATATAAGTCATTTTGACCTAAAAAATAACGAGAAGGCATTCGGGATGGAGCGCCGCCGTCTCGAGGCGGAACTTGGGCAGGAGCATTTTTTTCCCTTCGGCGGAGCGATTCCGCCGGGGGAAATTCCCTCCCGGAGGGGGAAATCATCGTCATCATCATCACCAACAACTACATGTATGTGTTCGATATTTGATATGTGTTCGATATTTTGATAGTATGTATGTTGTTATTCCCTTAGTGGTGTAATGTGAACGTCGACTACATGAAACTTCACCATATTTGGGCATAAGGGAATGCATTGTGGAGTAGCAATTAGATGATGGGTTGCGAGAGTGACAAAAGCTTAAACCCCAGTTTATGCGCTATTCTGTAAGGGGCCGATTGATCCTAGAGTTTAATGCTATGGTTAGAATTTATTCTTAATACTTTTCTCATAGTTGCGGATGCTTGCGGGAGGATTAATCATAAGTAGGAGGTTTGTTCAAGTAGGAACATCACCTAAGCATCGGTCCACCCACATATCAAATTATCAAAGTAGCGAACACAAATCAAACCAACATGATGAAAGTGACTAGATGAAATTCCCATGTACCCTCAAGAACGCTTTGCTTATCATAAGAGACCGTTTTGGCCTGTCCTTTTCCTCAAAAGGATTAGGCTACCTTGCTGCATACTTGTTACTATTATCGTTACTTGCTCGTTACAAATTATCTTGCTATCAAACTATTCGCTACTTACAATTTCAGCACTTGCAGACATTACCTTACTGAAAACTACTTGTCATTTCCTTCTGCTCCTCGTTGGGTTCGACACTCTTACTTATCGAAAAGATCTACAATTGATCCCCTATACTTGTGGGTCATCAGCGCCCAACAAAATGGCAAGATCGTTCGCGCTTGTGCGCCAGCAAGAGGCAGATCGGTACGTCAAGTGACGCGAGGCGGAGGAGGCGGAGTACTGTCTCCGCACTGGGAAGACGCCGCGCACCAGGGAGCAGTTGGCGAGGGCCTGCCGGAATACAGGCCCCAGGAGGGACTATTAGTATTAGTATTGTTCGTTTTCAATTGTATGCATTGTACCTTGTAGTTAAGTATCATCACGTATATGTGATGATATTATATATATATTCTGTGATGAACTGATGAACAATTAATATATATATATATATTATGAATTCAATTTTCTATCTGCTTTTGTATACTAATTTGAATCTAGTTGTTATCATCAACATATACAGAATGGAAATCGTATATACACGCATTGAAACAGAACGTATAAGAACGGAAAACAGAGTACACACATTGAAACAGAGCAATACTATGATTGTTGTGAATACATAGCTATCCACGTCAAAATGACTCAACAAAATAAAACGCGTCCATTAGACCATGACCAGCAGCCCTTCCCTATGGTAGCTCTTGGCTTTGCGAGAACTCATGCAGGTGTTCGTCCAAGCGGTCGACACGCTCGCGGTACATCTGGAGCGCGATCTCAACCTCCAAGTTGGCTATTGCATCAGAGATCACCACCTCGAGGATGTGACGACCATGTTCCTCTTCTGCGCCCAGGTGGACACCTGAGCCAAGGAGGCGATCGAGCCTACCAACCAGCGTGTTGGCATCGAGCGGGCCGCGGACAAGGCGAACGGCGCGACCCATGCGAACAGTGCGGTGGGCGTCCGGTGCAAGTACGGCGCGGCCTACCTCTGATGCAAGTACGGCGCAGAGGGCATGTGCCCACTCCTGGCGACAAATGGGGGTACTGACAGGATGTGTACCCAGCTGCGACGCCCTGTCGACAACAGGAAAGCGCAGGGATCCGCTCTTGCTGTGCGATGCGCCGCGCCTCTCGCTCTGCGACGCTCCAACGGTCTTACCGTGCGGCGAGCCGCAGCCTGTCGGCGCAGGCGCGCCTAGGTTGCTCAGCGGCGCGCCATCGATCATGTTATGCGGCGAGCTGCAGCCTCTCGGCGCTGACATGCCTATCTTGATCTGCGGCGCTGAAGCGCCATGTGCCAAGGGTCTGCTCAACCCTGGCGATGACGCGCATCACGGTGTCGTCCATCGCGTTGCCGGGGAGTGCCGCGGCCTCGACGGGCCGTGGCACCTTCTTGTTTTCCTCGTCGACGAGGTTGATGGCAGAGGCGGCGCTTTGGTGGGTTGGCATGCTTGGAAAAGGTGGATGTGCTATAGGCTACGCTTGTTGCCTCCGTGCATCGCGCGCTGCCTAGGTTTATGCGCAATATCGTTGGATGGCGGGAAATAGGTGAGGAAATGGCGGGAAATGGTGGTGTGTTCATAAAACGCCATCAATTAGTGGACACTTAGCATATAAGGAACATCGAGCTAGCACAAGAAGTAGATGATGATGAGATGAACACGGACCACACTAGGGAACCCGTCGGTGATGAATTCATCAATCGCAAATGGTTGTACACTAGCAAGCATTTGCCCACAACACACACGGCTTATTCTATCACAAACAGGTCGGATGGATCAAGTGTATGCCACGTATCGCACATTGTCAAAAAGTAATGCGGTAGACCTTCTTTAACATGTGTTAAAAAAGGGACCTCGAGGTTATATTAACTCATGGGATGGGTCATATCGGTCATTTAGTTTGACAGATATGACCCATCCTATCAGTTAATTTAACATCAACACAACTTCCCATCCAGTCACCCATCTAATGGTTGCTCCAGCCTGAGCACACTTAACTTGAGAGTTCTCTTACATGAGCTACTGGTGGAACAACTAGTCCTTGCTGATATAGGATGCCTCTTCGCATCCTTATTGCGTTTCCGGATGACCGCCCGTCCCCCAATGGCCAATGGATGTTGTGTAGACAAAGCATATCACATACCTCTTATTATAAGCAATTGTCTGTGTTATTATTGTAGCGATCCGACCTCAGACGGTCAAATCTTTGTGCATAAGTGTCATCCCTGGATCGGTAATGCTGACACACATAGTACTTGAAGGATTCATAACAGAGTTCAATCACACACTTATTACATCGAATGTCTCAAAAGAGAACTTATTACAATAAATATGGCTTAAGGCCATCTAAAAAGATAACAACGGAAGGCTTGGAAGATAAAGTGAGTCCATCAACTGCAACGGCATAGCTGATTTTACGATAATGACCTAGCGCACCTTACTCTTCGTCTAAAAAGTCTGCAACATGATATGTTGCAGCCCGAAACGGGTCAGCGCATGGAATATGCTGGCAATGTGACACAGTAGAGAAATTAACAGAATAACTGCTATCACTACATGCATATATTGCTGGTGGAGGCTCTATGATTACAATGTTTTGCGAAAAAGCCAATTTTTTTCCAACAATAAAGGAATATATTTTGTTTAACTATCATGGTAGTTGTTAAATATTGAGAAGGTTCCTCTAACTCAATCCCAATTAAGCAGCATTAATAACCCAACAAATTAATTAGAGTGATGAGATCAACATGATAATCCAAGAACCAGATACTCAAGATGTCCATAACTGGGGGCACGGCTAACCATGATTAGTTTGTACACTCTGCAGAGTTTTGCGCACTTTTCCCCACGAGACTCAATCTCCTCCATTGGATTTCTCGCACTACATGGTGTTTGAGAAACGGATGACCGAGACACAGTCTTCCAGAAGCATTAACTCTTTACTCTGGGTAGACAGTACCAACCTACATCCCCTACATCTGCTAGCCTACCACTGAAAGAGGTCATGCAACATACTCAACTATGCTAGAGCCCATAATAGCTTGTGGCTGCACACGGAAGTTTCTAGCATATAATATTATGATCCCTTTGAGCCTGGGTGGCGAACCATAGGATGATCACACGGGTACTAAGGGATATCCTAGGACAACACTGGATTCTCCAGGTGCCCGCAACCAATCCACCCAGATGTGTATTTAAGTAGCCACCTTAAGTTAACCATTAATTAACAATCTCACGTCTGTCATGGAAACACTCAAACCCAATCCACGTCTGCGAGCATAGCATGGCAATATAAGCATAACGTAGAAGTAACTCCCAAGGGTTTGATAATGAAAGGACAATAGGTTCTACCTCATCAACTACTTCCCAATACCCACATGTTGATCACAACCTAATCATGCAGTGTTTGAGGGTTGTAACTAATGCATAAAAACTGGGTCATAAAGGGGTATGATCAATGTGTTACTTGCCTTGCTGACAATCCGCAAACCCTAGAGACTCGTAGTAGCACGCTTCACACTCCGGAAATTCTATCGCAAACAAACAATAGCATACATAAGCACTCAAGCATAGATGCAAGGGTAAAACTCAAATAATAAGATCCAATCTGAAATTTCAACTGAAGAGATCCGATTTGCAAAAAGAATCGGTCAAATCGGAGCTACGGAACTGAAACTACGGTAAAAAAAAAATTCAAATCTGCTTGGAACCAAATTTTAAATTGTCAAAACCTTTTTCAAGTTGATTAAACAGAAAGAGGGGCTCGAGTTGAAGATTTTGGCGTTGATTTCACTGGATTTAGACGAACGGTTAAAAAGTTGCGAGGGTTTGAAGATCAGGGGCTAATCTGTGATAAAAATAATCGCGGATAGGTCCCTAGCCGAAAATAAAAGAAAAAGACTACGGCGCGAATGTTCGTTAACAGAGACGAACGGGCGAACGCGTTCGTTAAAAACGAACTAACGAGCGGACGCTCGCTAAATAACGAAACCAAAAAAACAAACCGAACCGATATGAAAAAAACGATCTAGGGTTTTAAGAAAACCGCACCTAAAACCGAGAAAAACGACGGCGGCTTAAGCGGCAAAGCGCTGCATGGGCAGCGCAGCTGGCGGCGCAAGCGGTCGGTGGCGGGCAGAGCAGCGGAGCCACGAGGAGAGGAGGGACGGACGGGCGGCATTTAAAGGGAGGGGTCCGACTTGGCCCAGGGGGCAAGCCGAGGCAGCGGGCGCCTGACTCTGCCGAGTCCGGCTCGGCGCGGTCTTTGGTCAAAAGGGAGGTCAGGATTTGGCCGGGCCGGCTGGGCTTCGGCCCAGTTCGGTCCAGGAACTTCTATTTTAAATAAAAACAATTCTGCCGAAAAGGAAAAAAATTCTAAAAATGCCAAAATCAATTTTCACCGTCTAAATAAAATATTTAGAACATAGTGGACATTTTCTTGGCCTAAAATGCAATTTTGAAAATGCATATTTTTTCTAATTCAAATAAAATAGCAATAAAATCCAAATAAAATTATTTATTTGATTTTAACATTTTCCTCCAATATTTCTGTTATTTTGGAGAAGTCATATTATCTCCTCTCATTTATTTTTATATTGGAAATATTTTCGGGGAGAAAATAATTAAAACCAAAATGATCCTCTTTTCAATACTTGAGAAAAATTCAAATATGAAAATGAATGAAATCCCCAACTCTCTTCGTGGGTCCTTGAGTTGCTTAGAATCTCTAGGATCAAAACCAAAATGCAAAATAAAATATGATATGCATATGATGACCTATGTATAACATTCCAAATTGAAATTTTGGGATGTTACAAACCTACCCCCCCTTAAGGTGAATTTCGCCCTCGAGATTCGGGTTGGCTAGAAAATAGGTGTGGGTGGTCTTTCCGTAGATCTTCCTCTCGTTCCCAGGTGGCTTCATCCTCGGTATGGTGGCTCCACTGAACTTTGCAAAACTTGATAACCTTGCTGCGTGTGACTCGGCTGGCAAACTCGAGAATCTTGACAGGCTTCTCCTCATAGGTTAGATCACTATCCAACTGAATTGCTTCCAGGGGTACTGTAACTCTCAGAGGAATATCGACCATCTCAGCATGGCACTTCTTCAACTGGGAAACGTGAAACACATCATGAACTCCTGACAGTCCTTCGGGTAACTCCAACTTGTAGGCCACTTCTCCCATACGTTCTAAAACTCGGTATGGTCCTACAAATCTCGGGGCTAACTTTCCATTAACTCCAAAACGTTTAACTCCTCGCAGAGGTGACACTCGAAGATATGCTCTATCTCCGAATTCATAGACTACCTCCTTGTGTTTTGAGTCTGTATAACTCTTCTGTCTGGACTGAGCTACCTTCAGTCTATCTCGAATCAACTTAACCTTCTCTTCAGACTCTTTGATCAAATCTGGTCCAAACAACTGGCGGTCTCCAACTTCATCCCACATCAACGGTGTCCTGCACCTCCTTCCGTACAAAGCTTCGAAAGGTGCCATCTTCAAACTGGCCTGGTAGCTGTTGTTGTATGAGAACTCCGCATAAGGCAAATTGGCATCCCAACTAGATCCATAATCTAGCGCACAAGCTCTGAACATGTCCTCCAGAATCTGATTGACTCTCTCGGTCCGCCCACCTGTCTGCGGATGAAAGGCCGTACTAAACTCTAGCCTGGTACCCAAAGTCTGGTGCAGCTGATTCCAAAACTTCGAGGTAAACTGTGTTCCTAGATCTGATACGATGGTCCTCGGAACTCCATGCGGACATACGATCCTAGTCATATTTATCTTGGCGAACTTCACACTCGTATAAGTGGTTTTCACTGGGATAAAGTGAGCCACTTTGGTCAACCGATCCACTACTACCCAGATAGAATCATATCCCGATCGGGTCCTGGGAAATCCGGTGATGAAATCCATGCCAAGCTTATCCCACTTCCATTCGGGTATCGGCATAGGCTGCAGTAATCCCGCTGACTTCTGATGTTCTGCCTTCACTCTCTGACATACGTCACATACGGCTACATACTCGGCAATATCCTTCTTCATACCAGTCCACTAGAAACGCTCCTTCAAATCCAAAAACATCTAGGTGTTTTCGGGGTGTATCGAGTATGGCGAGTCATGAGCTTCCTGAAGTATCAACTTCCTGATCTCTGCATTATTGGGTGCATAAACACGGTCCTCAAACCACAAGGTATCATGCTCATCCTCATGAAACCTTTGGCTTTTCCTTTACTCATCCTCTCCTTCATCTCAGCAATTTCCTTACCATCCTTCTGAGCTTCTCAAATCTTTCCCAATAATGTTGACTGAAGTTCCAATGCTGCAACAAAACCTCTAGGGACTATCTCGAAATGAAGCTCCCTGAGATCTTCGACCAACTCCTTCGGTAATCCTCCGCTTACGAGGGTATTGGCATAAATCTTCCGGCTCAAACCGTCTACTATGACATTGGCCTTGCCTGGATGATAGTGCAACTTCATATCATAATCTTTTATAAGCTCCAAGCATCTCCTTTGCCTAAGATTCAGCTCCTTCTGTGTGAAAATGCACTTCAAACTCTTATGATCCGTGTACACATCACAACGATTTCCAATAAGAAAATGTCTCCAGGTCTTGAGCGCATGCACTACAGCTGCTAACTCCAAATCCTAAGTCAACTCATGCGGTCGAAGCTGACGTGAGGCATATGAAACAACTCTTCTGTCTTGCATAAGTACACCTCCAAGTCCTAAGCGGGAAGCATCGCAATACACTTGGAAATCTTTGTGTATATCCGGCAGAATCAGCACTGGGGCTGTAACCAAAACGTTTCTTCAACTCCTGAAAAGTTGTCTCACATTCATCTGTCCATTTGAACTTGGTGTCCTTCTTCAACAACTCCATCATAGGTTTCGCAATCTTGGAAAAATTCTCAATGAATCTACGGTAATATCCCGCAAGTCCAAGAAAACTGCGGATCTCTCCAACTGAGGTGGGTGATAACCAATCAGTGACTGACTTAACCTTGGTAGGATCCACGGCTATACCTTCTCCTGATATAACATGTCCAAGAAATCCTACTTCCTTCAACCGAAACTCGCATTTGCTGAACTTGGCATATAGCTGATGTTCCCTGAGCTTCTCGAGAACTAAACGCAAATGCTCTTTGTGTTCCTATTCATTCTTCGAGTATACCAAAATATCATCAATGAACACCACAACAAACTTATCCAAGAACTCCATGAACACCTTATTCATCATACTCATGAAGTAGGCTGGGGCATTAGTCAATCCAAATGACATAACCCTATACTCATATAACCCGTACCTTGTGGTGAAAGCTGTCTTAGGTATATCCTGTTCTCGAATCTTCAACTAGTGGTATCCTGATCGCAGATAGATCTTGGAGAATACTTTAGCTCCTTGCAACTAATCAAACAAATCATTGATCATCGGCAGTGGGTACTTGTTCTTGATCGTCACTTCATTCAATGCCCGATAATCAACAACCATTCTCAAGGATCCATCCTTCTTATCAACCAAGAGCACTAGGGCTCCCCATGGTGATGAACTTTGTCGAATGTAACCCTTCTCCAATAACTCCTTGATCTACTTCTTAATCTCTCCAGATCATTTGCGGGCATCCGGTATGGTCTCTTTGATGTCGGTCCGGTGCCTGGCAATAGCTCTAACAAAAAATCAATGTCTTGATCCGGCGGCATGCCTAGTAACTCCTCTGGAAATACATCCGGATAATCCTTCACTACACGCACTTCCTCCTGAACAACTCCTGAGAGGGAATTTACTTGGGTCCTCCTCGGCGCATGCCTGGACACATACTTGATCATTTTTCCCTCCAGGGTAGTGAGCAAAATTGACTTACTGGCACAATCGATGTTTCCTCCATACATCGACAGCCAATCCATTCCTAGTACCACATCCAATCCTCGTGACTCCAAAATTATTAGGTCTGAGGGGAAAACATGGCTACCAATGGTTAAGGGTATCCGATCGCACCATCGACTGGTCATATACTCTGCTCCTGGTGAGCTTACTAACATGGGTGACCTAAGGGCTAAGGTGGGTAGCTTAAACTTGTCCACAAATCCCCTTGAAATGTATGAATGTGATGCACCAGTATCAAAAAGAACGAGAGCGGTAAATGACTTAACCAAAAACTTACCGATAACTGCATCTGGCTGCTCTTCAACCTCCTCCATGTTAACATGGTTCACTTGTCCCTTGTTGAAAGGGTTGGGCTTCTTCCCAAAGCTTCCATTGTCGTTACCATTCTTTGCTTCAGAACACTTGGTGGCATAGTGTCCAGTCTTCCCGCACTTGAAACGAGTAATGTGACTTAGATCCTTCTTGGCAGGTGTGGCTGGGTTAGAGCGGTTCTGATTGCTGCCTGCTCCATTCCCGTTTCCATTCTTGGGGCCACTATGGTTATGCGAACTTCCTCCATTGGGGATACGGCCTCCATGGTTATGGGTATATCCTCCCGTGTTCGGGGTAATACGAGGCTTCTGCTGAGCTCCTGAATTGTACTTCCCTTGTCCATACTTCCTTTTGCGGCTCTCAATGCTGTCGCTTCCTTCAATCATAAGAGCCTTATCTACCAACTCCTGGTAGTTGTTATATGTTGCCACCATTAACTGCATACTCATCTCAGCATTCAGCCCTTCCATAAACTTCTCCTGCTTCGCGGCATCTGGGGCCACATCATCTGGGGCATAGGGGGCTAACTTGCTAAACTCATCCACGTACTGCCCCATAGTACGGTTTCCCTGGCGTAAGTTGCAAAACTTACGCTTCTTCATGCTCATAGCTCCAGTTGAGACATGAGCAGTGCGGAATGCTTGCTGAAACTGCTCCCAAGTGACATTGGCTATAGGGAAAGTGGCTGTGTAATTCTCCCACCATGAGGTTGCGGGTCCATCCAATTGATGTGCCGCAAAACGCACCTTCTCAGCATCTGTGCAACCTGCAGTGGTCAATTCCCTTCCAATCTAGCGTAGCCAGTCATCAGCAACTATTGGCTCGATGCTACTGGAAAACACCGGCGGCTGCAACCTTAGAAAACGGGCTAAGTTGTCAACTGGAGGTGGTGGCGGTGGGTTGTTGTTGTTGTTGCCTTGGTTCTGAACTAGTAGCTGCATCAAGGCATTCTGCTGTTGGATCAACTGAGTGAGCTCCGGTGGGAAGACAAATCCGGGGTCACGTCTCGGAGGCATCTGATGGGTTTAGAGGGGAGAGATTAGAATAGAATGAGGTCTAGTGAGAAAACACTACCCATATGCACATGAGACAAACACATTCGTATCACACCAAATCAATGCAAGTAAGGGCACACAATCGATCTAACTATCGTTACAGTGCTCGGACTACTACTATATACATGGGGGAATACTACTGATAATATGGTGGTCTACTAGAAATTTTGATCGGTGGAAGACTCCATGATATCCACTCCAGCCTCGTCTTCATAATCATCATCACTACTGTCGGAGTTGGAGTCGGTGTTGTCAATGATGATGTAGTCTTCCGAATGAATGTCATCGGGATGGTCGTCATCTCCTCCTGGCGTGGGGTCTCCCATGAATACTCCTAGCTTCCTTGCCAGGTCGTCATTCTTCTCCACTAGTATTGCGATTTCCTCCTCGTATCCGTCGCATGTAGACTTGAGTTCCTCTTCAAGCTCCATGTTCCTAGTCATCA
Source organism: Aegilops longissima (assembly GCA_021605205.1). Lineage (NCBI taxonomy): Eukaryota > Viridiplantae > Streptophyta > Magnoliopsida > Poales > Poaceae > Aegilops > Aegilops longissima. The sequence goes on along the minus strand of CM038677.1, from coordinate 489,440,380 downwards.
CCTTCTTCAGTTCTATCATGTTGCGCACATTTGGTTCTCCTGGCGACGAATGTGCTGGTTTAACTCCTGGATGAAAGCTGCAATGGACCTTTCCCTCCTGGTGTTGATCATCTCCCATTGCTCATCTCGGCGCCCACATATCTGGTAGATGGTGTCCTTAAGATCCTTGTGATAAACTTCGCCAATGCGTCCCATGGCGATGTGGGCTGCCATGCTCTTTCCTAGACTCCAGGTTGGTGCATCAAAGGAAAACTCTATGGGCTCGATGATCATGTGAATGACCTTCCCGAACTTGAACTCGAATCATCCAACGCTCCTCTTCTGGCAAAGTGGCGGTGTAGGTCCCGGTGAAGCTGGGTATTCCGATGTTGAGGTACCTAGTGACTTCCTTCAGGTGTCTCCCGAAAGGGGTGTCTTCATCCGGTCGTGCAAACTTGTTCCTTGAGTCCGCCATCCTATAGAGTGGGAAATGGAGAGGAGTCAAAAATGAGTAGAGAAGAGTGACCTATGGCTCATCTTAGTGGTCGTGTCCTACAATCAGCGTGTGCTCTAATACCATCTTGTAGCGATCCGACCTCAGACGGTCAAATCTCTGTGCATAAGTGTCATCCCTGGATCGGTAATGCTGACACACATGGTACTTGAAGGATTTATAACAGAGTTCAATCACACACTTATTACATCGAATGTCTCAAGAGAGAGCTTGTTACAATAAATATGGCTTAAGGCCATCTAAAAAGATAACAGCGGAAGGCTTGGAAGATAAAGTGAGTCCATCAACTCCAACGGCATAGCTGAGTGCACGACATCGACCTAGCGCACCTTACTCTTCGTCTAAAAAGTCTGCAACATGATATGTTGCAGCCCAAAACGGGTTAGCACATGGAATATGCTGGCAATGTAACACAGTAGAGCAATGAAAAGAATAGCTGCTATCACTACATGCATATATGGATGGTGGAGGCTCTATGGTTACAATGTTTGGCGAAAAACCAATTTTTTCCTACAACAAAGGAATATATTTTGTTTAACTATCATGGTAGTTGTTAAACATTGAGAAGGTACCTCCAACTCAATCCCAATTAAGCAGTATTAATAACCCAACAAATTAATTAGAGTGATGAGAAAGTTGAGGGAAAATGACGGAAATAGTGAAGACAATGCAAAGTTGAAGAAATTGAACAACTGAGGAATTTCAAAACTGAGGAAAAACTCAAATTGAAGATTTTCATCTTTTGGTGGTGGCGTGACCCACCATATAAGAATGATGATTTCAGACACTGCGTACAATTGTCGTAGGGCTCTGAGAATCAAATTCTTTGTTAATTTCTTAACACTTAGAGGGTTAGTCTTCATTGATTGATGAAAAACGTTTCTTCGTGTGTTGCACATCTAAGTCATCAATTTTGCATAAGTGTTAGGATGAGTGTCCTTTTCATAGAACATTCGAAGATTCTAGGATATTTAGCTCACACTACAACTTGCTAAATCTCTTCTCATCCAAGGGCTTAGTGAAGATATCGGCTAGCTGTTCTTCAGTCTTCACATGCTCAATAGAAATGTCGCCCTTTAACACATGATCACGAAGAAAATGATGACGAATCTGAATGTGCTTTGTCTTCGAGTGCTGAACTGGGTTGTGAGCAATTTTGAGGGCACTCTCATTGTAACAGTAGAGAGGCACATTCTTCACGTTGACGCCGTAGTCCTTGAGAGTTTGCTTCATCCACAACAATTGAGCACAGCAAGAACCAGCAGCAATGTACTCGGTTTCAGCGAAGAGATGTGATAAGCGCCTGCTTTCTTCGAGGACCAACAGACCAAAGATCGTCCGAGGAAATGGCATGTGCCAGATGTTGACTTGCGGTCCACACGATCACCAGCATAGTCAGAGTCTGAATATCCAATGAGATCAAAGGCCGAGCCCTTGGGATACCATAATCCAAGTGTTGGTGTGTGAGCTAGATATCGAAGAATATGCTTCACAGCCTTATGGTGTGATTCCTTTGGTGTAGCTTGAAATCGGGCACACATGCAAACGCTAAGCATAATGTCTGGCCTAGATGCACATAGGTACAATAAAGAAACAATCATGGAGCGGTATACCTTTTGATCGAAGTCAATAACATTTTCATCAATGCATAGATGGCCATTTGTGGGCATTGGAATTTTGGCCCCTTTGCACTCTTGCATGCCGAATTTCTTCAGTACATCCTTGAGGTATTTCTCCTGAGATATGAATATGCCATTGCGCTGTTGACGAATTTGAAGACCTAAGAAGAATTTCAATTCTCCCATCATAGACATTTGATATTCTTCACTCATCATATAGGCAAATTCATCGCTGTAACATTGGTCAGTACAGCCAAAGATAATATCATCGACATCAATTTGGCACACAAACAGTTCACCATCATAAGATTTAGTGAAAAGAGTAGGGTCAAGTGAACCGGGTTTGAAGCCTTTCTTCATGAGGAATTCCTTCAAAGTATCATACCACACTCGAGGGGCCTGCTTGAAGCCATAGAGGGCCTTATTTAGTCTGAAGACTTTATCAGGATGCTTTGGATCTTCCAAACCTGGGGATTGAGGAACATGTACTTCTTCCTCAAGCTTACCATTGAGGAATGCACTTTTCACATCCATTTGATATAAAGTGATATCATGATGGTTAGCATAAGCAAGTAATATGTGAATAGCCTCAAGTCTAGCAACAGGTGCAAAAGTTTCATCGAAATCAATTCCTTCAACCTGAGTGTAGCCTTGAGCTACAAGTCATGCCTTATTCCTCACCAAAAGGCTATTTTCATCTTGCTTGTTGCGATAGATCCACTTTGTGCCAATGATATTGTGCTTGCGAGGATCTGGACGTTTGACCAGTTCCCAGACGTTGTTGAGCTCGAACTGATGTAATTCTTCTTGCATAGCTTGGATCCACTCAGGCTCCAGAAATGCTTCATCTACCTTAGTGGGCTCTGTGATAGAGACATAAGCAAAGTGCCCACAAAAGTTAGACAAATGTGAACCTTTTGAGCGTGTTTGAGGACCTGGTGCTTCAATGTCATCGATGATTTTCTCAATTTGCACTTCGTTTGCAATGTGAGGATGAGCTGGTTGTCGTCGAGGAATTTTATCAGCATTTTCTTCAGCACCATTTTCTTCAGGTGCATTAGCTCGACGTTCTTCACGTTCTGGAATGAATTCTTCAGCAGATTCTTCGGTAGGAATGACATCCTCAGTAGCCTTGAACTTGATAGTTTCCTCAAGTGCTGGTTCATCTATCACAGAAGATATGTGCTCTCTTTGTGAGCCATTAGTTTCATCAAACTGCACATCTACAGTTTCAACAACTTTGTGATGAACATTGTTGAAGACTCTGTAGGTGTGCGAGTCCTTTCCGTAACCGAGCATAAAACCCTCATGTGCTTTCGGTGCAAATTTAGAGTTGTGATGAGGATCTCTAATCCAACATTTAGCACCGAATACTATGAAATAACTCACATTGGGTTTCTTGTCAATGAGGAGTTCATAAGCAGTCTTTTCGAAGAATTTGTGAAGATATACCCTGTTGATGATGTGGCAAGCACTATCAATTGCCTCAATCCAGAAGCGACGAGGCGTCTTGTACTCATCAAGCATAGTGCGAGCCATCTCAACAAGAGTCCTGTTCTTGCGCTCCATGACGCCATTCTGCTGAGGATTATAAGGAGTAGATAACTCATGAGTAATACCAAGTTCATCAAGATAGTCATCAAGACCAGAGTTTTTGAACTCAGTTCCATTGTCACTTGTGATGTGCTTGATCTTCACACCAAAGTTGGTTGAAGTCCTCGAGGAAAATCGTTTGAAGACTTCCTGCACCTCATGTTTGTAAGTGACAATATGTACCCATGTGTAACGAGAGTAATCATCAACAATAACAAAGCCATATTGAGATGCATCATTTGTAACTGCTGAGTAATGATTAGGACCTAAGAGATCCATGTGAAGCAATTCAAATGGTCGAGTAGTAGTCATGATAGTCTTTGCTGGATGCTTGGCCTTGGTCATTGAGGGAGTCCCGGATTAGGGGGTGTCCGGATTGCCGAACTATCACCGTTGGCCGGACTCCTGGACTATGAAGATACAAGATTGAAGACTTTTTCCCGTGTCCGGATGGGACTTTCCTTGGCGTGGAAGGCAAGCTTGGGGATACAGATATATAGATCTCCTACCATTGTAACCGACTCTGTGTAACCCTAACCTATCCGGTGTCTATATAAACCGGAGGGTTTTAGTCCGTAGGACGAACAACAATCATACCATAGGCTAGCTTCTAGGGTTTAACCTCCTTGATCTCGTGGTAGATCTACTCTTGTACTACCCATATCATCAATATTAATCAAGCAGGGTAGGGTATTACTCCATCGAGAGGGCCCAACCTGGGTAAAAACATCGTGTCCCTTGTCTCCTGTTACCATCCGCCTAGACGCATAGTTCGGGACCCCCTACCCGAGATCCGCCGGTTTTGACACCGACATTGGTGCTTTCATTGAGAGTTCCTCTGTGCCGTCGCCATCAGGTAGGATGCCTCATCTCGTCTTTAAAGACGATACTATCACCAAAGGAGCCTTGGCTGCTGGCCAGACTCTTCGGCTAGGTGGTTTTCTTATGACCGCCAGTCCGGCCACCGCGCCGACGATGACCTCTCGAGTCATTGAAACCGATCTCCATGTTAATTCGTAACTTGTCGAACAGTTAGATCCGATTGAGCTCTCCTCCGTAAACGACCTCTTGGATTGCATCGCCGCCCTAGGAGTCGCTACAGACTACGACCGGATCGGGCCTAAAACCGATCTAAGAGAGATCAATTCTCCCCAAGCTACCCATCATGTTGCTGTGATAGAGGAGCAATGCGGCGATTCTTCTTTTATCTTAAGGACTAGCTACGTCCGGATTCCCGATCCCTCCATGCCGGATTCTCAAGAGGACGGATGTCGATCAAGCCACGAACTCAAAGTCAGCGGCGGGTTGGACTCATCGGATAACACTCAAAAATCCAAACTTCCGAGTTCGGAAATTTCTCGACCCCTGAGTCCTAAATTGGACGGGGTTCCGGATCTAGTTCCACCCGCCCACCCAAACATTAGCGATCTCTCTCGAATTCGGCAAGAGCCCGCTAAAACAAGACATCATTATCGGGCGATTCCTCCCGGTTATGAACAGGATAAAGGATCGCCGAGAGGAGGACGAATCCCAATTTTTGCAATAATTGCATGGACAAGGAATCCTAAATGCCATAAGTCGTCATAAATTACACGCTTTGTTGACTTGGTGACCATAGTACAAAATTACGGTGCGATGGAGAGCGCTGGAAAACCGAAGTAAATTTTGGGATAATCCGCCCCAATACATCCCTAGTCCTAAAAAAAGGGTGCATCATTATCAAGCACCGGGTTAAATACCAAAAACCAAAACCCCTAAAGGATACGGAATCGATCGAGGGTTGGCTAAACGAACCTGCAAAATTCATAGCACGAGGGCGCCACTCCAACTCATAGCCTTCGAGCATGTTGGACACTACGGCAGTGGCCAAAAGTGGCGAGGAGCTTCTAGCTTCGAATCCCAGCCCAAAGAACACCAAGACGGTGTTAATAGTCTTGAGACTTTCGCATCAAATAACATGCAAACGAACACTCCGCAACCTTGCAAGTCTACCAAGTAGCAACAATAAATCCATGGAGGACACGGCTATTACTTTTAATGCCAAGATTTAACCTAAATTCGAACTGCCCGAGCACCAGCCACATTGGTCCTCAGTCCGATAGTGGACGGCTTTCGCCTTACTAAGGTACTCATGGATGGCGGCAGCGGAGTAAGCCTCATCTATGAGGAAACCCTCCAAAAAATGAAAATAGACTGGAACCGCATTGAGAGAAGCAGCACAACCTTTAGAGGAATAATCCCTAGCAGGGAAGCATGCTGCACAGGAAAAATCACACTCGACGTAGTGTTCGGCTCGCCGGACAATTACAGGTCCGAGGAGGTCACATTTCAAGTGGCCCCGTTCAACAGCGGATATCATGCTTTATTAGGACGAGAGGCATTCACAATTTTTCAAGCTATACCCCATTATGGGTACATGAAGCTTAAAATGCCCGGATCTAACGGAATCACCACTCTCGCTAGTGATCCGAACATAAGCACTCCGCGCCGAAAACAAGACAGCCGCACTAGCCCTCGAGGCATTATCCGAAGCTCTAGCGGCCGAGGAACTCACCGCGATGCGCTCCACGGTGAACAGGGACGATGTGATACTTGATAAAAGATCCAAGTCAACTTCTTTTAAACCAGCGGATGAAATAGTCAAATTCCAAGTCCACCCAACGGACCCCGCAAAGACGGCCTCCATTGGGGCACAACTAAACCCTCATGTAGACGCCGCACTACGAGAATTTCTACAAGAAAACTGGGACATCTTTGCTCGGCACCCTTCGACATGCCAGAATCCCACGCCACCGGCCGAGCACAGCCTAAATATCCTAAAAGGATTCAAGCCACCAAACAGGCTCTTCGGTAGCTTTTCCCAACCCAAGAGACATGCCATCGGAGAGGAGCTAGCCAAACTTTTGGAAGCCGGATTCATCAGAGATATAAAACATCCGGACTGGCTAGCAAACCTGGTGATGGTACCAAAGAAGGACAAATCCTGGTGCCTATGTGTTGATTTTAAAGACCTTAATAAGGCTTGCCAAAGGACCCCTTCCCCCTCCCTCGAATTGATCAAATTATTGACGGTACAGCAGGACAAGACTCATTGTGCTTCCTCGACGCGTACTCCGGCTACCACCAAATCAAGATGGCGGAGCCAGACCAAGCTGCAACAGCATTCATCACTCCATATGGCCCGTTCTGCTTCAACACAATGCCCTTTGGGCTCAAAAACGCCGGCGCAACATATCAGCGCATGATTCGTACATGTCCGCAAACCAGATCGGCAAAACAGTGGAAGCATATGTAGATGACGTGGTCGTCAAAACCAAGCACGTCGAAACTCTAGTAGACGACCTGAGGCTCACATTCGACAATCTTCGAAAATATGACATCAAGCTCAATCCGGAAAAATGCGTCTTCGGCGTTCCAGCCGGAAAGCTCCTGGGCTTCATTGTGTCCGGTAGAGGAATTGAAGCAAACCCAGCCAAGATCCGAGCTCTGTCACAATCGGACATTCCAAAAGACCTCAAACAAATACAAAAATTGACGGGATGCGTAGCGGCTCTAAGCCGCTTAATTTCCCGTTTGGGAGAAAAGGCGTTACACCTTTACCGCCTCCTCCGCCGCACCGAACACTTCGAGTGGACGGATGCCGCCACGGCCGGACTCGAAGAAATAAAGGCCATTTTGGCAACAAATCCGGTCCTGGCCGGGCCCAACGTGGGCGAACCAATGCTATTATATATCCCCGCAACACATCAAGTTGTCAGCGCGGTGCTCATTGTCGAACGAGAAACGGACGGACACCGGTTCCCTATTCAAAAACCGGTTTACTATGTGTCCACCGTCCTAACTCCACGCAACTCCCGGTACCCACACTATCAAAATATAGCATACGCGGTGTTCATGGCATCCCGGAAGCTGCCACACTACTTTCAAGAGTGCTCGATAACGGTAGCCTCCGAAGTACCTCTTAACGACATTATAAATAACCGCGACGCGACAGGCCGGATTGCTAAATGGGCCATAGAGCTCCTTCCATTCGACATAACTTATAAGCCACGACGAGCTATTAAGTCGCAGGTTTTGGCCGACTTCGCGGCGAATGGATGGTCGAACTCCCTAAAGAGTACGTGCATACTCAATTGATCATGCACTTTGACGGCTCCAAAATGTTGGCGGCACTGGGCGGCGTCGTCCGATGTCCCCAACAGGGACACATCCAATACGCCCTTCGATAATGTATACAGACTCCAACAAGGCAGCGAATCACGAGGCCCTTCTCGCACGCCTCCGGATGGCGCCTCCATGGGCATTCAACGCCTAGAGGTGCGCGATTCAACCTCGCAATATCTCAAATAAACGGAGACTTTGATGCCAAAGATCCAAAAATGGCAGCATACCACAGTGCGGTCCTAAAAATGTCAGCACGGTTCGAAGGGCTTGAATTTCATCATATAACCCGGGAAAACAACCAGGCGGCGGATATATTGGCACGCATCGGTGCAAAACGCGAAGCCGTCCCACCCAATATCTTTTTGGAACGGCTGTTCAAGCCATCCGTACTATGGGAAGGGGAGTCCGGTAATAACAATCCGGACCCAACCGCACTGCCTGACGCCGAACACTCTGTCACAACCGGAGGCTCGCCCCGAGATAACACCTCCGCCACGAAATAATGGCGGTTATCGCCCGTGGACGGAACCATTCCTAGCCTACCTAACTAGGCAGGAACTCCCGAAGACCAAAATGAGGCTCGCTGCATAGTACGGCGATCTAAAGCCTACTAAGTCCATGAGGAGAGCTTTATAAGAAAAGCACTACAGAGTCCTTCAAAGGTGTATCTCAAGAGGAAGGGCGAAATCTCTGCTGAAATTCATGTCGGATGGGGGGCACCACGCCGCAGCCCGGCCCTTGTAGGCAAGGCCTTCCAGACAGGATTTTATTGGCCGACGGCCCGGCAGATGCGCAGGATTTAGTCCAACGATGCGTCGGTTGCCAGCTTTTCGCTAACTAAAGCCACATGCCACCCACCGCCTCAAAACTATACCCATCACCTGGCCGTTCATGTCCGGGGCTTGACATGGTTGGACCCCTTAAGGGAGGAACCCACAAGCAAAAATACCTATTGGTCATGGTGGATAAATTCACCAAATGGATAGAGGCCAAGCTCGTTAAACGGCCGAATCCGGACCGTGATAGACTTCATATCGGGGTAGTGCACCGTTAGGGTGTCCCCCGCAGATCATCACCGATAACAGCACCAACTTCACGGCCGATGAGGTCAAATTATGGTGCAAAACATGGGCATCAAGCTCGACACGCCTCGCCTATCACCCTCAAACCAACGCCAAGTTGAACGAGCAAATGATCTAATCATGAGCGGCATTAAACCCGCACTAGTGCGGTCCTCAAGGAATCTAACACGACCGGGTTGAGGAGCTCGACCAGACTGGGGCTGCGGACCACTCCGAATCGTACTACCAGATTCACACCATTCTTTATGGTGTACGGCGCAGAGGCAGTCTTGCCCTGCGAAATAATACATGACTCACCTCGCGTGCGCATGTATGAAGAAAGAGAAGCCGAGCTCGATCGGCAGGACAGTTTGGACGCATCGGAGGAGGAGTGCGACGTGGCAAAAGCTCGTTCCGCATTCTATCAACAGCAGGCTCAAAGATATCAAAGCAGGGAAGTACGGGCCAAGACTTATAACGTTGGCGAACTAGTTCTACGCCTGCCGGACAAGAAAAAGGACAAACTCAAGCCCAAATGGGAAGGTCCCTTCATCATCGACCAGGTCCTGACCAGCGTAGCATACCGTCTACGAAACGCATCGGATAACCGACTCTAGCCGAACCCATGGAACGCAGCCCGTCTATGAAGATTCTATGCCTAAGCGCCGGACACCAAGTTCGTCTCCTTCCTCCATCCACATTTGCTATTTTTGCTGTCTTTTATTTCTCTCCTTCCTCCTCCTTCTTCTTAAAGCATCTAGAGGCTCGTTTAGCTTTTTTTCAAGACATACTTGACGCGCTGTCCACGCCATTATACTGGGGGCTTCTTTAATGTGCTTATCTATACGGGCTTCATGCCCAACCCATGCTAAACTTCCGCATGTACCTTTTATTCAACATTATATGCATCGATATGACTTAAGTTTTGGCCAAGATGGGTTGCTCTGCTCCGTGCTTACCCCTACGCTCCCGATTGTTCGCTAGGTGGTAAAGGGAGCACCTCTGCAATTGTTACTGCCGGTCAGCGGATGTGTACCTCGACCGGGTGAAGCCGAAAGCTAGCGTTCTTAAGGGAATATTCGGTCGGTGAACTGAAAGATGATTTTTAATTATTTACCCATCTGCCCCCAGATGATTTTCTGCTTTCATAGAAGCTTTGACATGCACTTTAGGGCATGCATCCCAGCGAAAGGAACCCTTAACGGAACTATTCTCCCTGGAAGATGTTTCTTACTACCCATGTAATATAACATAACTAGTTGGGCACTTGTCTGATACAACAACAATGACCCCTATGCCTTGTCTCCATGCATACCCTGGCTTTTATATAACCACGCAGGTATTCGGACACACTCCGGACTATTGGGTCCTGAGGTCGAAGCGAATAGGTCCGCTATGACAAACGATCTACAATCCGGCTAGAAGACATTTTTTTCATGTCATATTTTTACATAGTCAACTCAACTCATTGTATTCCTCCTCAATGCCATCTAATAGGCTATCTAATTTACAATCTTGCTGGGAATACTTGGCGGCCAATTCTAGTTGGCAGACACTAACTTACAGGATCTCCATCCCGTCAGCCCAACAGTCCGACCTCGCCATGTGGTTTGGGTCAGCCTTCGTGTACCACGTCTTTACCATGGCCCGGGCCTCCCTGGCGCCTTGACGGTAGGCCGATATCTTACATAGCCGGAAGCGTCACCGTGCTCCTTGAAGCAGCTCTGCCAGCTCCCCAATGCCTTCGAGCAGGGAGATAGATGGCCACAAGGCCTGGCCGATGCCTTTCATCACCTGCCGGACTCGTTCATGCAGCCGAGCAATTCGGGAAGAAGATCACCAAGAATCTGGCATCTACTCCTCGGGGCGACACTGTGAGCAAACCTACATACATGTTTATGTTAGTCACGAGGGAGTCCTCGACTAGGGGTGTTCGGATAGCCGAACAATCATCGTGGCCGGACTCCAAGACTATGAAGATACAAGATTGAAGACTTCGTCCCGTGTCCGGATGGGACTTTCCTTGGCGTGGAAGGCAAGCTTGGCGATACGGATATGTAGATCTCCTACCATTGTAACCGACTGTAACCCTAACCTATCCGGTGTCTATATAAACCGGAGGGTTTTAGTCCGTAGGACGAACAACAATCATACCATAGGCTAGCTTCTAGGGTTTAGTCTCCTTGACCTCGTGGTAGATCTACTCTTGTACTACCCATATCATCAATATTAATCAAGAAGGAGTAGGGTATTACCTCCATCGAGAGGGCCCGAACCTGGGTAAAAACATCGTGTCCCTTGTCTCCTATTACCATCCGCCTAGACGCACAGTTCGGGACCCCCTACCCGAGATCCGCCGGTTTTGCCACCGACATTGGTGCTTTCACTGAGATTTCCTTTGTTTCATCACCGATAGGCCTGATGGCTCCTTCGATCATCAACAACGACGCGGTCCAGGGTGAGACTTTTCTCCCTGGACAGATCTTCATATTCGGCGGCTTTGCACTGCGGGCCAATTCGCTTGGCCATCTGGAGCAGATCGAAAGCTACGTCCCTGGCCGTCAGGTCATATTTGGAAGTTTGAACTATACGACCGATATCCGCGGATACTTGATCTTCGACGGATTCGAGCCGCAGCCAAGCGTGGCGCACTGTCTCGATGGGCATGATCCAGCTCTGCAGCGAACAAAGGCCTCGAGGCCGCACCAAGATCCGCCCGACCCTTAATCCGGAGCCGGATTCCCCGATCGAGGACGAGGGGTTGGACACCGCCTCGGGAGCTACAATCTCTACGGCGATTGAGCCGAACTCCATCCCTGTCCTTTGCGAAGACCTCGACTCCAGGGTGCCGGACTCTCTCCGGACTCAACCTCCACAGACCCGCTAATCGAATCCGATTGGCGCCGGTCATGGAGTTCATCGCCATGGACATCTTTCAAAGACTCGCCTTTGGCGACATCCTGAATTCACTAAAGTCTCTCTTTATCTCGAGAGTTCCTGACCGACTACGAAAAGGAAGGTTGGGATGCGGACGACGAAGAAATTCAACGCCCACCCACCACCCACTTCAGAGCCATTCGCCGAAAGCTTACACGACGTGCTCGATTTCGACCAAGACATCGACAAGATGGACGACGATGCAGGAGACAACAATGAACCAGCACCTATACGATGCTGGACAACCACCTCATCTCATGATGTATACATGGTGGATACACCTAAAGGAAATGAAGACGAGGAACAACGGAACGCTACGAAGGATAAATCCCTCGAAAACCAGTCAAAACGGCAACGTAAACACCGAATCAAGTCCCGCCTCAACAGAGACCCAGCCATAGAGCATGGCGAACCGGTGGACGACGAACACGCTATCGAGCAATCGTCCGAACAAGACAACTTGGATAAACAACCCGTCCCACGCCGGATAAATTGTTGGAGCAAAATAACCTCCAGAAAAGGCTCGTCGCCACTACGCGTAGCCTGAAAAAGCAGAAGCGGAAGCTCAAAACAGCGGAAGATGCACTCAGGATCAGATGGAGCAATGTATTCAACACCGGAGACAAATACGGCGACAGTCGCCGAACAAAGAGCTATCCAAAGAGAAAACTACGCCCGAATTTGATGAAGAGGCCATAGAGCCCCACAATCAAAAAATAAGAAGGCCACCCGGCCGGATGGACGACCCACGGCAAAAGAGAGCGGCAAATAGCGCCGACACAAGCCGCACGCGATCCGCATAAGGATTCACATCAAAAGGATGGCCCGCTTAGGTCCTCTATGGGCCGAGAAAGCAAGCTCTTCAAAGCAATGCAATACGCCAAATATCCGAACATCACGGCACACCCAAATACAGGGCGCCGACATCCCCTATGTTTCACCGATGAGGTGCCGGATCATGAATTTCAGCGGATTCAAACCCGTAAACATAGAGGCATACGACGGAACAACAGACCACGAGTCTGGATTGAGGATTATATCCTCCACATACACATGGCTAGAGGAGATGATCTCCACGCCATAAAATACTTACCCCTCAAACTCAAAGGGCCAGCTCGGCATTGGCTTAAAAGCCTCCCTGAAAATACCATTGGAAGCTGGGAAGAGCTCGAGGACGCGTTTCGGGCAAATTTTCAGGGGACCTATGTCCGCCATCTGGATGCAGACGATCTAAGTCACATAACTCAACAGCCCGGAGAGTGAGCCCGGAAATTCTGGAACTGGTTCCTTACTAAAAAGAACCAAAAAGTCGACTGTCCGGATGCCGAAGCCTTAGCATCCTTCAAACACAACGTCCGAGACGAATGGCTCGCCAGACACCTCGGCCAAGAAAAGCCAAGAACAATGGCCGCATTAACAAGCCTCATGACCCACTTTTGCGTGGGAGAGGATAGCTGGCTAGCAAGATGCAGCACCAGCGACCCAGGTACATCCGAAGTCAGGATGGAAACGGGAAACCACGGCGCAACAAGGACCAGCGCCGGATTAAAAGGAACAGTCCAAAGAGCACGGCCGTCAATGCCGGATTCAAAAGCTCACGGCAGAACAATAAAAAACTGCCCCTTCAGGACAATAGCGATGAGCTAACCAACTTAACCAAAATTTTGGATAAGATATGTCAAATCCACAGTACTCCCGGGAGGCCTGCAAACCATACCCACAGAAATTGTTGGGTCTTCAAACAGTCCGGCAGACTCAACGCCGAACACAAGGGGCTCGACACACCAAGTGAAGATGGTGACGAGGACCACAAGCAAAGCCCCGGAAAACAAAAAAAATTCCACAACAGGTTAAAACAGTAAACTCACTTCACGTGATCAAAGGGAAAACATAGCGGCGCCGATTAAATGCGCGCCGCACACTGGTTGTCAAAACCAATCACCTTCGACCATCAGGACTATTCTGAAAGTATCCGGAGCGCAGGATGGACTGCCTTGATATTGGATCCTATAGTCGACGGATTCCAATTTACACAAGTCCTCATGGATGGTGGCAGTGACATAAACCTGATATATCAGGACACAATCCGCAAGATGGGGATAGACCCAACCAAGATTCGCCGTGCAAAGACCTCCTTTAAAGGTGTAATGCCAGCCCATATGCCCATTGTACGGGCTCCATACTGCTAGAAGTTGTGTTCGGTTCATCCGACAACTTCCGTCGTGAAAAATTAGTCTTCCACGTCGCCCCGTTTAAAAGTAGCCATCAAGCACTATTGGGACGTGAAGCTTTCGCCTGCTTTAACGCAATACCGCATTATGCATCTCTCACACTTAAAATGCCCGGTCCATGGGGCATCATCTCATTAAAAGGGAGTATTAAGCGTTACTTGAGCACGGAGGAACGTGAGACTTCCTTGACAGCCCCGCACCTATCCGGCTCCGCTAGTCAAAGAGCCTGAATTGGTCATTCAAACCCCGGACACGGCTAGACGAGTCCCGCGCCTACTAGCGGCATACCCCCATACAAGGGGCTGCATGCATGTATCACAAGAGACAATAAAGCTCAATCTTATTCACTTCTTTGAATTGTACTCTGTTTATTTAATATAAAGTACATCTTTCGCACGATCTTTTTTCCTTTTAAACTAAGTTCCTCTCTTTACGGATGAACAACGTATACACCCGTCCCGTGATACTGCACAACGGAGACACAAAGCAGACGCAAGAGAGGGACCCGCTGCAAGGATTCTTTTAGATTAAGACCCTCGTAAACCTTTTTTATGTCTCTTGTTGATATACATCCCCGGTTTCTTACTATAAACAAGGAGGAGGCTGGCGTCTTGGCATTGGCCGCACTGAATTTTTATGCTGCACTGACACTGTGGGCTTAGGGCTTTATTCTGCCTGCTTTATAAAGACCGAATACCTTAGGGAGTATTCGCGCCTCGAGTTAGGGCCTTATATGCATCAGCTCGAATCATGTCTTTGGTCAAATGTTGGGTTTGCCTGCTCGTGTTTTGCTGCCTTACGCTCCGCTTCTATCGCTAACGCTGCACTGTGGAGAACTATCATGACAGTGCCCGTTCGCCGGGCGAGCACCTCAAGAGAGAAAGCCAAAACTGATCATGATATAGCGAGAGACCGGTCAGCCACTAGATGACTCATCGGAATGTTTAGGATTCCTCCGATTAACGAAGGACCGGTTTTCGTCGAGCACATACGCACTTCGAATTCGGGAGAGTGCGGTGCCCCCAGGGGCTATATAGTAGCCCCACCCTCGAACTCCAATGGCTAAGTGAAAGTGATAAAGCATTATAGTCTGGTTGCCTAGTTTGCTACGCTACCACCTCCTTAACGGGACCAAGACGTTGGATTAAGTGTGAAAAAGCGCCTTCTCTGCAAACACCCCCGCATTATGTGGGTGGGAGCTGAAGCCAAGGACTGCCATCTTTCAGGTTATATATACATATACATAAACGGCCGCACAGGGAGTAGTTTACTACTTGAACGCACAAGTATAAAAAGCTCTTATATCATATTGAAACAATGGTTTCACAAATCATACATGTCATTTAAAACATAATATCCTTCGACCACTGCGTCTCTATTAAACGAGCGCCCTGCAGGACTTCTTCAAAGTAGTGCTCGGCGGGTACTTGGCTTCTGTCCGAATCTTGGGATGCCACGTCGGTGGCCTTCATATCTGCCCAGTATGTCTTGACACGGGCCAGAGCCATCCGCGCTCCCTCAATACACGCCGACCGCTTTATTGCGTCGATACGTGGTACCGCACCAAGGAACTGCTGCACTAAACCAAAATAACTCTTTGGCTGGGGTCCGCCTGGCCACAAATGAGTCATGACCTGCTTCATGGCAAGTCCGGATAGTTGATTCAGCTCGGCTCATTCGGCCAACCGATCGGTCAAAGGAAGAAGACGCTCCGGACTATGGAATTGCGACCAATATAGCTCTTCCCTTCTGTGCCCCTTCTGGCCTAGGAAGTGCTCAATCGCGTCCGCAGCGCTCACCGCTAAGTCCAGATAAGCATCCTCCGAACTCCACAACTTGTCCAATTGAGCATACTTTGGATCCAGATATTTCCTCCGCAATGTAAACGGTTTTCCAGCCGCAATTGCCCCGCCCGACTCAGCTCCTCCTTGGCAGCTCTCAAAGCCGAATGGGCATTCTTGATTCGCGGCGGCCTTTTTCAGGCCCTCTTGCTCCGCTTGACATTCTTTTTCAAGAACCTTGCAGCGATCGGCAGCATTCTTCAACTTTCTGGCCATATCGGCCATTTCCTCTTTGCTTTGGCAGTGAGCAGCCCGCTCGCTTTTAGCTCTTCGCCGCCCTTAAAGCGAGCGCATTACATTATTTCTGGCTTGCTCTTTCGCTCGGCGAGTTCCGCCCAGAGCTCCTCCGCAGCAGCGGCACCATCTGCATTAAGCATACAAATAGTAAGACATGGGCATCAAGCTCCCTTACCGGTGTCCGCAGAGAAGTCGTGATACCTTGCGACTCGTCAAACCGCTTATTGACCAGCGCGATGTCCGTGATCTGCCTCGCAAGTTGCCGCTTTAGTTCTCATATATTCATCACCCAGCTGGCCACCGGACGCCTACGCCACCTGTTTAGGAGCGGTGATATGTTATAATCGAGATTTGATCTCGCACGCTGTCAATTTTGACAACATACCGAGTCTCGTGGGCTACTATCTATACAGTATGCATTCTATATGCATAACTGTCGGAAGGTACATCATTTTGCGTACCTCAAACCCCGTCAAGAAGATTCGACGATTTCATGCAATCCGCCTCCGCTGGATGCAATCTTTCAATCACCGTACTCCATTAGAGCACGGTGATCTTCGAGATAGCCGCTTCGCCGAGCAGATCCTTCAGCTCCTCCGACCGCACACCACTTGGCGCCGGACCTTCCGGCCTTGCCGGACTTGGGGGAACCCTCCGCGACCACACCTCAGGGTCGTCGCCTCGCATGAGGGTGCGACAGGTGGAGGCGTTGGCTTCCATCATCTCCGGAAGAAGATCCCCCGAAGACGAGCTCTGCCGAGAAGGGCTGAGGTCCGAACTATAAGGTACAATTTCGGTTATCTTCATAAATAAATGCAGGATGTTCCTTATTTACAAGACACCTTCTTTTTACTTACGGCTCATTGGAGGGCTGATCCCTTGGGGAAATAGTGCGCTAGGTTACTTCCCAGCGCGGACTCTCCGACGAAGATTCCTTTCCCTCTTTGAGGCCTTGACCTCCGGATCTTCCAAAGCGTCCTCTTCTCTCCTCAAACATGGGACTTTTAATCCTCCTTCCCGGATAGCCTCCTTCATAGAGGCAGTTGCTTCCCTGCTCCCCCTTCGCTTTCTTCAAAAGGCGCGCCTTCAACATCTTGGTCAGCATGGGATCCGCGTGGTCTCCGGAGGGCGAGCCAACACCTTATTAACTTCGCCTTTGGCTATCCACTCCTGCTCAAGAAACGGCTCCTTTAAAGGGCATATACATATGATAAATGAATGAACAGCTTGTCCGGTTACAGGACTACTTACTTGAGTATCTCGGGCGATTGTAGCTAGTCCTGCGCCCTCAATCAGGTCCGACAATTCTCTTGTGATCCAAGAACAGTTTATACATCTCCACGGGCGTCGTGCCCATAAAATTTTGAGAGCTCGTGGTCCTCCGGATTAAATTCCACAGTGGAGGTGGCGACGCTTGCAGGCGTAGGCGCCGGATCAACATAACCTGCGCCATCGCAACCAGATTGATCTCTTCTTGGAGGTCTCGAATACGGCCCTGCAGCAAAGGAACGCCTTGACGGCCCCCACCAGCCGCTGTGGTGGACCTGAGCGGAAGGCGGGGAGCGCCACCCATTTGGTGCCCCGGAGCGGTGATATAAAACCACCACGCTGCCACAAACTAAGCTCCTCTTGAAAAGAGCCCTCGGCCACGGAGCATCAGACATTTCCTTATGACCGCCCCCGCGACTCTGCTTGTTGCCCCTCGATCATCTTTGGCTCCACCTTGAAGGTCTTGAGCCACAATCCGAAGTGAGGGGTAATATGGAGGAAGGCCTCACATACTACAATGAATGACAAGATATGGAGGATGGACTCTGGATTCAAGTCATGGAAATCCAGCCCATAATAAAACATGATCCCCCACACAAAGGGATCCGTCGGGAAGCCTAAACCTCGAAGGAAGTGAGACACGAACACCACATTCTCGCCGGGCTCGGAGTGGGAATGACCTGCCCTCGAGCAGTAACGATACGAGATCTCGCCGTTAAATACCTGGCGTCTCGCAACTTTAGCAAATCTTCTTCTGTGACGGAGGAAGACATCCATCGGCCGTGCTGGTCGGAGCCGGACATCGTCGAAGGTCCGGAGCGCCTAAATCTGAAGCTTTGGGTGTTAGAACTTGAAGCACGAGGCGAACTCGATGGAGGGTGTAAAAAGAAGAGGGTCTTGGTCTCATTATAAAGAGGTTGAATACCAAGAGCCCACCAGGTGGTCGACTAGGACTCGCCTTTGATAGAGGAGGCGTGCCAACGGGCACGGTTGGGTTACCCACGTCCGTATTGATGGGAATCCCGGAATAAGGGGGGCATGATCTATGCTTTGATAAGACGTGCCAAGGAAACCGCCTTGCTAAACGCTCTGAGGTGGAACAGTAAAAAACAATTCATATAAAGACCTGGCCGCGGTGTGATGTCACGCCGCGGAATACGTCAGCAGATCTGTGCAAAAGTTATTCTCTCTACGGCGGCATGTGGAACTTGTTTTGCAGAGCCGGACACTATCCTTGTGTTCAAAACCTTCTATGAAGTATTCGGAGGAGGAACCCGCCTTGCAATGTCAAGACAATATGCCCGGACTCTGCTCGTCATTGAAGCCTGGTTCAGGGCTACCGAGGAGTCCTGGACTAGGGGTGTCCGGATAGCGAACTATCATCGTGGCGGACTCCAAGACTATGAAGATACAAGATTGAAGACTTCGTCCCGTGTCCGGATGGGACTTTCCTTGGCGTGGAAGGCAAGCTTGGCGATACGGATATGTAGATCTCCTACCATTGTAACCAACTCTGTGTAACCCTAACCTATCCGGTGTCTATATAAACCGGAGGGTTTTGGTCCGTAGGACGAACAACAATCATACCATAGGCTAGCTTCTAGGGTTTAGCCAACTTGATCTCGTGGTAGATCTACTCTTGTACTACCCATATCATCAATATTAATCAAACAGGAGTAGGGTATTACCTCCATCGAGAGGGCCCGAACCTGGGTAAAAACATCGTGTCCCTTGTCTCCTGTTACCATCCGCCTAGAAGCACAGTTCGGGACCCCCTACCCGAGATCCGCCGGTTTTGACACCGACAGTCGCCTTCCTCGCCGAACTCTTTCAAAGTTCGCTCAAGCACTTACTGAAAATGCCGCGACGAAGCCGTCGATTATCCTTTACGGAGTCAGACAACTGGGCACGAACATCCTTTAGTTCCTCACCCAGCATGGTGTTGGCATCTTGGAGGTTATTTTTCTTCTGCCGCACCCTTGTCAGTACGCCCTCGCCGACCTTTAATCGGCGCAAGAGCTGTTGCTTGTCCGGATCTAGTCCGCGCCATCTGCAATGTTTTTGTCGATTTACACACCCGCCGCACTTCATAAACTATTTATCTTTTGAAGCGTATATTACGGAGGGGGTTCTCTGTGGCTTCCCTATGGCGGCTAGTGCGGCCTCAAGTTGGGCCTGACACTCTTCAAGCTCCCGATAGTC
The DNA here is from genome assembly GCA_021605205.1 of Aegilops longissima. Classification (NCBI taxonomy): domain Eukaryota; kingdom Viridiplantae; phylum Streptophyta; class Magnoliopsida; order Poales; family Poaceae; genus Aegilops; species Aegilops longissima. The sequence continues at coordinate 489,420,733 of CM038677.1, read as the reverse complement.
GGGTATTCTTTTTGTAAGATCCTCAGCATAACAAATGATCCTTAAATCAGTTATTCTAACTATTTTAAGTCTCGGGACTCTTGGCATATATAATGTCAAATTTCCTTACCAGATGTCCTTTACATACTGCTCCGTGGCTCTGCTAGACCATCTTGAGCAGCACGGAGGTGCATCTCCCGAATTGAAGGCATTCAAGGCCTCTTGGGAGAAACATGTGTCACGAAGAACTTTCCGTGGCGCTGTGATTCAAGGCGCTCTCCACCTCGGAGTTGGTGGCGGACAATCTGTCGGCATCCTCTTTGGAGGAGCGTCCGACGTACGCCTCGTGTTCGCCTCCGCTTCTGGACCCGGCTTTGGAGCCTGGTCGGCGGAGGTTCGATTGGCAACCTCTCGGACTCGATTCGTGGCGCTCTTTTTGAAAAGAGCATCAGGTGTTAATACGCCTTCCAGGAATCAATCCTAGGAACATGGTGACACACCATACCGTTGCGGCGGAGTTTTGATCCGGACCGCACTCCTTTTTAGCCAGCGGGGCTGTACTACCCCTTGTTGGCTAGCCACCGCGGGCTCGACTTCCTGCCTCGAAGGTACCCCCTGCGAACCACCATTGGTATACGGTGATCAAGAAATAAGCACGGATGGGTAATTATCAGAATATTGGGACCTTGGTCTCAGTTACCTGTGAGGCTGGAAGTATTCCGGGGTAATCGGCCGTGATGGCAACCAAAGCATTGTCGATGCTAAGTTGGTGGAATACCCCGTCAATCAACTCCACCTTTATATCCGGATCCTCTTCAGAGGTTGGATCGAGGGACCGTTCCGGATCCTCGGGTTGTGGGGGCGGGCTGTGTATCTTCTCCGCAGTCCGGCGTAGTTCCTGCGCAGAAACCACGAAATGAGATATTTAACCATGGGAACATGGATCGGACAGGTCACAAAGATGTTTTCTTACCCAGCTTCGAGGATTATTCGAAGAAAACTCCTTCAGTGGATTGACGCGGAGGAAATCCTCCTCCTCCCCTTTATACATGGCAGACAAGATCTTCACCAGTTCGGTGACCGATCCCGGCCCTTTACGGCCATGGCGGGTGGCATCGTCCCCCCCCCCCCCCCCCCGTTGAAATCCTACATGGGGTGGCCCCTATATTGGAGCGGTTGCACTCCCCTCATAATATAGGTTGCCATGACTCCAATCATGGTCAATCCGGCATGAGCCAGTAACCTTATTCGGCTCATCAGATAGAGGACATCCCGGTCATTTTCCCTCCGGGGGCTCCAAGGGCGCCAGCTTAGGCGCTTCTTCAATGGAGCATTGCTGAACTCCGGAAGGCCGATCCGAACAGGATCCGGCAGCGGGACATCCTCCGTGTAAAACCATACTGAAGGCTAGTCTTCGGACGCCTTCTTCGGGGTTCCGGATAGGTATCCGGTCCCGGCGATGCGCCATAGCTCGGCTCCGCCCACTTGATATATTGACCCCTCATGAGAACGGGGTACTAGGCAGAATAATCTCTTCCACAACCCGAAATGAGCCTCGACGCCCAAGAACAGTTCGCAAAGGGCCACGAAGCCCGCGATGTGCAAGATAGAGGCAGGAGTAAGGTGGTGCAACTGGAGGCTGTAGAACTCCAAGAGCCCCCGGGGAAACGGATGGATTGGAAATCCGAGTCCTCTTACTAGATAAGAGATGAAGCATACCCGCTCTCCTTTAGAGGGATCGGGGACACTCTCCGCTTGCTTTCCGCCCTTGTAGGTGGCAAGTCCGGCTCGAACCGGGATCATGAAGGCCGGGGAAAGAAATCCCTTGGCTTGGAGTATAACTAGCTCGCTATGCGGGACTGAGCATCTCTCCCAATTTCCAGGCTGAGGGCTGGGAGCGCGAGAGGAGGAGCCGCGTCGACTGTCCATGATGGAATGGGCTTTGGTCAGAGGCGCTCCGATGAAAGCTCGCGAAGGGGGGTTGGTGTGACTCAGATCTAGATCCTCGCCCCTTTTATAGGCGGCTCATTTGCGCAGCTAGGGGGGTAAGTGTAAAAATACCCTGGCTCTTCGCATTCATTCAAACACGTGGAAGATGGCCATTATTGGGCGTAGAAGCCAAGGAGCGCAGCGTTTATCAGAAGCCAGACACTATTCGACAAGTATATGGAATTTGGAGAAGAACCCGCCTCGCAATGCCGAAGACAATCAACGCGCCGGACTCATCGTCATTGAAGCCTGGTTCGGGGGCTACTGAGGGAGTCCCGGATTAGGGGGTGTCCGGATAGCCGAACTATCACCGTTGGCCGGACTCCTGGACTATGAAGATACAAGATTGAAGACTTCGTCCCGTGTCCGGATGGGACTTTCCTTGGCGTGGAAGGCAAGCTTGGCGATACGGATATATAGATCTCCTACCATTGTAACCGACTCTGTGTAAGCCTAACCTATCCGGTGTCTATATAAACCAGAGGGTTTTAGTCCGTAGGACGAACAACAATCATACCATAGGTTAGCTTCTAGGGTTTAGCCTCCTTGATCTCGTGGTAGATCTACTCTTGTACTACCCATATCATCAATATTAATCAAACAGGAGTAGGATATTACATCCATCGAGAGGGCCCGAACCTGGGTAAAAACATCGTGTCCCTTGTCTCCTGTTACCATCCGCCTAGACGCATAGTTCGGGACCCCCTACCCGAGATCCACCGGTTTTGACACCGACAGTCATCTTTCCAGCTTCACAGGCTCCGCACAAGTGATCCTTGATGAATTTGATTTTCTCAATGCCAATGACATGCTTCTTCTTTGCGGGCGTGTGCAGATTCCTCATGCCTGCATGACCAAGTCATCGATGCCATAGCCAGCCTTCTGAAGCTTTTGCAAGTAGACATACAACAGGTTGTGGTCCTGTAGAGAAATCAATAATATACAAGTCTCCTCTCCTAAAGCCTTCGAAGACTTTGGAATTGTCAGCTTCCATGATCACAACACAGCGATACTTGCCAAAGACAACAACCATATCGATATCACATAGCATTGAGACAGACATGAGGTTGTATCCTAAGGACTCGACAAGTATGACTTTGTCCATGCGTCGATCCTTTGAGATCGCAACCTTACCTAGGCCCAATACCTGATTTTTTGCTTTGTCAGCGAAGATGATATGCTTCGGATGCGATGGAGATAAGGGAGCATCCATCAATAGATTCTTGTCACCAGTCATGTGATTTTTACATCCACTATCGAGGACCCACTCATTGGCTTTGGGTTGATCATCCTGCAGATGAATTAGTGCAACTTACGAACTCATATACTTCATCAGTGAAGAATATGACATCAATTTCATCAGATCAATTTCATCAAGTAATAGAACAGATAAAGCAATATGAGGATGTGAGAAATGAGAGTCCATTTCTTCATGATTAGCCTGCGTCCTTTCAGGTACTTTCAGTTCTCCAGCAAATTCTTCAGACGTTTGAGCACGTCTAGAGACCTGACCCTGCATAAGATATTAGTTCTTTTTCTTCACCACCCACATCTGAAGGGGTGGCAAAGAATTCATCACTCTATGAGCTCCATACGAGAAAGGTGGCATTGAGGCCAGTCCATTTCGTTTCACATAAGAGGAGTTAGGATAATCATATGAATAAGCAAAGAAATTATTCAAGGACTTATTGACATAATGGTTTGAAGAATAATGCACATATTCATAGCCCTTAACTCTTCCCTACGAAACAGAGGTTGTCGTGGTGGGCGCACGGCAGATGCCAAGGGATGGCTAAAGAGAGGAGGAGGCTCGAGGGCGCTGGTGGACTCCAGAGGCGAGGTTGGCATGAGCAGGCGCGGGACGCCGGACATAGCCAGGTTCGGGGCTCTCCAGAGAGATAATACCCCTAGTCCTGCCGAGTGTAGTTGGATGATCGATAGTACAATGTTGCTCCTGGAGCTGTATGGAGGAGGAAGGAAGATGGCCAAGGCTTGGGCTGCTCCTTCTCTCCGGTGTTGCTGTTCTGTGGCTAGTCCTATGCTTACTTGCTTTTCTCTCGTATGTGTTTTCTGCTTGCCCTCTCGCTCGCCCCCTGTATGATCGTGGGCTCCAGGGTTTTATAGTCAACCCCGAGAAGTACAATAGTAATGTTACAAGTCGGTGGGTCCGTATTGTCGATGTCCGGGGACCCAGGCTGGGTCCCGCTGAGGGCTTGTGGTTCGCCGGGCTCCCCTAGGTGCGGGCCCCACATGCCTAGGGGGACTGTGCGCCGTCTTGTCGATCATCGAGCGGGCGAGTCAAATCGCTCTGATGCTCCCCATCGGGTTGCCGCTTCTTGTCGTCGGCGGTGAAGGCGGGCATCTTTGTAGCCGCCGCCCACAGTCGGTGGTAGGTGAGGGCACTATTGCCACGTTCCTGCTGACCAGAGGCATGGGCGGGGCTGTTGCCTCGGTCATTGTTGATTAAAGTCTTGTCCCCATCATCGGCTGGATGGGACGGGGAGTTGACCAGCGGCTGGATTACGTATGCATACCACGGGTGGCGCTGGCTTGTTGAGGAGGCTTTGGTCGTGCGGGTTCGGCTGTCTTCGCTAGTCGTTGGGGCTGGTCGGCGTGTCTTGCGGGTCGGCTAGTCAGCCAGCTTGCGGGGCTTGGCGGGCGGCGACCGACCAGCGCGTGCCGATGTTAAGAAGCGGTGCCAACCCCGTTGTTTTTTGAAGAGGATCCGGGTTCTTTTGCCTGCCCGGGGTCCATCCCCTCGACAGTAGTCCCCGAAGCTGTGAAGGTCCGCCGTCTTTGGATGAGTGGGCCTTCGCAGTATCCTCCTTAAGCAAGGTGGATTCTGCGAGCGCTGGGTCCGACAACACCCACTATGTGCTGGTTTTCTCGGAAACCGGATCGTGTCATCCCGGCCGTGGCGGGAACCGAGAATTCCGTCGAATCTCTGGCGTCGCGCGGGTAACTCTCGTGTTTTTCTTCATGTGTCTTGAATTGCTCACCGCGACAAGGAACGGTCGGTGCTAACGCCACTTGTCGTTGTAGTGGCGTTGGGCGGGGGAGGCGGCGACGCGGGCGGAGCCGGGTCCTCGCATGGGGCAGCGCCGAGCCGCCCGCATGGGAAAGACAGCGTCGCGCCGCGACCCCGGGCCCCGAAGCGCACGGTGGACCCGGCCTGGGCTCGGAGGCCAGCCAAGAGGAAGCGCGGCGGCGGGCATGGGAGGCCAGCCCCGGTCCCGGTCTTGGCAGGGTAAGCTTCATCTCTCATTCGCGCTCAGATTTTTTTTCTTGAGCTAGTCTTGTTTATTTTCGTCTCATTCTGTCTTCTTCTCCAGGTGCCAATCCAGCGGGCGGCGGCGGCGGGAAGCGCGCGCCGCCCGAAGGGCAGCGTTCGTAGAGCCGCTCCGACCTTGCCGACCAGGCGAGTGGAGGGGCGGGCGACTCGGACCTCGGCACAGATCCGAGCAACGCTTGAAAGCCTTGGCTGGCGGGGCAGAACGGGCAAAGCGGGCTGGGGCGGCGTTAGTCGTGCTTGGACCGGCCTTAGCGGCAGCATGAGCGCGAGCAGCGTGGAGCCGGCTGGCGCGAATCCGGAGAAACACGATGGTGGCGGTGACGGTCTTTGAGCCGTCGTCGGTGAGGGAGCGGCCGTGGAGAGCGTCTTGAAGTGTTGATCGGCAAAGGTCGTGGAAGTGGCGGATGAAACCCGCGCGGGCGTCATGGTCGGCGGCGAGGCTGATAGTGGTGGAGCGGCGTCGTTTTGGAAGAAAGCTGGGCGGCGGTGTCGGGCGCCGCGGTTTTGGAAGAGCACCACGGGCGGCTGTCGCGAAATACCCGGCAATGGGCGGAGATAGCGGCGTAAAGCGTCCGGCGTCTGGTCGAGAGCAGCGGCGGCAAGCGTGCAGCGTCCGGTAAATCATCAGCGCCGGGAGAACGCGGAGGCGGCAGCGTCGTGGCGGCCAACGAAATCGCCTTAGTGCCCAGCGAAGGCAGCCGAGCTGTCGTGCCACAGCCGGCCGCAGGCGAAGCGCCGTTGTCTTCGAGCCTCGAACCAGGAGGAGGCGGCGCTGGGCGCCATCGATCGCCGCTTGCGAGGCAGACGAGAACAGCTCGAGCCTTCGCCAGGCCGAGGTGGGCGGGCGCGCGACACAGAAGCCGCCGTTCGGTAAGTCTTCTGTAATTTCTTCTTTGTGAAATGGCCGGCTACCTGCTGGAGTGTAACCCGAGGTTGGGTCAACTCGTAGTAGTTGGGTTGAATCTTTAGAGTGTTGGCCTTGATCTGATTTACGCTTTCTTGACATCTCGGCGCCTTCGGTGCCGCCTACAATCATCTCCTGGGCAAGCATCGGGAGCTCATGGAGCAGCTTGCCACCAAGGAGGAGGAGCTCCGCGTCGCCGCAGGTATTCTTCTTCTCTTTTTTAGCTAGCGCACCCACTAGGTGTAGCCCCAAATATTCGGGCCAACTGTGTAACAGTTGGGCCAAATCTTAAGTCTTCCTTTTTTCTTCTGCTGAGTCCTTCTTTTTCGCAGCCGAGGTGCTGTCCTGGCGGACTCGTCTGCTCCGGTCCGGTCATCACTACGACCGGCTTGTTGCCAACACCGGCCGTCTTGGCGTCGAGGCGGCTCGGCGGTCTCTCGACGAGGCCAACCGGCTGCATGAGCAGCTGGCGGGTCACAAGAGACGCCTCGAGGCCGAGGTGGAGCTCCTTAAGGCAGAAGCCGCCAAGGTGGCAGAGGCGCAACCCGAGCCTGGTGGAGGCGGACTAGTAGCCAGCCAGGCTGGGGTGGATTCGCTGAGGCAGGTCACCACGGCTGAGGGCCCGTCGGGGCGAGGCGGCGAGCGCCGAAGACAAGGACACCGAGCAGGCGGCCCTTGCCAAGGCAGCCGATCTGGAGAAAGCGCTTGAGGAGCGCGACAGCCATCGAGCAGGGCGGCGTGATACGTTGCTTAAAGCGCAAGCTGGAAGAGTCCTTCTCTGATGAGTGCTTTTTCTTGTCGTTTGCGGGTTGGGATCCGGCCTTTCTTCCTGTTGTTCTTCTTCTAACTTCGCTTCTTCCTTTCCAGTGAGGCCTTCCCAAAGAGCAGCGGCGGGCGAGAAGCCGTCCAGATATCAGTAGCGACCCGGCCTTTGGAGATGCTGAGACACTTTGTGTAAAATCTGTTAAATAGCAGGTCCACCCACCCATTGGGGTTTTAGGGTGTAATGAACTGGGCCATGGGCTTTTCTTAAATACTTGTGTAGATGTCGTGGGTGCTTTGCTTTTTCCTTCCGTTTTTGAACAATTTCATCGCTTTTCTTTCTCAAACCTCCTCCCCCCTTGAGTCAGGCGGCCGAGGCTCCGGTCCGTGACAAGGAGTTCGATTCTTTGAGAGGAGCGCGCAGGACTTGGGTCCCTCAGCGTTGGCCTTGGCGAAACACCCATTGAAGTGGAGTGGCGGCAATCCGGCGAAGCCGGTTGGTGAGCAGCCGGTCGTGCGGCTATTCATTTAATGAATGGTGGGTCGGCTTGATCGACCCGGCAGCCTTTGACTTAGTGTATGAAGCGTAAAGGAGCTTTGGCCCGTTGTGCTTTCCAGCCGACAACCAAAGCTGGATCTGTGGCTTTAGGGCGAAGTGGGGGACTGCGGCATCCTAACTTTCGGGAATCACCAAGTAAAGGCGGCGGGTGGCGGCCAGGCAGCCAGCCCCGAGCCCGAATTGAGCGAGTCGGACCGGTTGCGGGTTCGGTGGTATAGTGATGCAAGAAAATAGGGAAACAATAAATTGGTCGACAAAAGGCAGCCCCCGAGTCTCGTCCGGGGACCCCATGGTTTCATACTCACGATGAATGGGCCCTCCCATGGAGGGGACAGCTTGTGCTGGCCTGCCTGCTCTTGGATGAGTCGGAGGACGAGGTGCGCCTCATGAGCGAGGGGCTTGATCTTCTTGCCGTGGTAGTGCCTCAGGCCTTGCTGGTAGATGGCCGAGCGACTGAGAGCTAGGAGGCGTGCTTCTTCGACCAGGTCGACGCCATCTTCGCGGGCTTCTCGGCCCGGCCGGTGTACATTGCGGCCGCTGGCGAGTCAAACTCGATGTCGGTCGGGATGACGGCTTTGGCTCCGTAGACGAGGAAGAACGGGGTGAACCCGGTCGACCGATTCGGCATGGTGTCTAGACTCCAAAGAACGGCTGACAACTCGTCAAGCCAGCTGCCGGGTGAGCGGATGAGTGGCTCGACGAGTCGCGGCTTGAAGACGGACAGGATGAGTCCATTGGCCCGTTCGACCTGCCCGTTGGACTGCGGATGCGCAACGGAGGCCAGGTCGAGGCGGACGCCGGAGACTGTCGGATGTGGGGTTCCGGGAGACCCTTAAGGTTTGAACTCTGGGGTGCGCATGAAGATCTCTCCCCTACCTATCTACGTTTGATCGCCTCGTGAGATCTAAGCTGAAAAAGGTGAGCAACACAAGGGACGCAAGATTTATACTGGTTTGGCCCACCGGTGTGGTGTAATACCCTACTCCAGTGTGTGGTGTGGTGGATTGCCTCAGGGGCTGATGATGAACAGTATAGGGAAGAACAACCTCGCGAGAGGTGTTCTTGAGCTGGTGCGATGAACTGCTTGGGTGAGTTCGATCGCCTCTCTCTTCTGGCTAGGGCTCTCTTTCTAGTCCTCCCCTTCTACGGTGGTGGCTAGCTCTATTTATAGAGGCCCTGGTCCTCTTCCCAAATATTGAGCGGGAAGGGCGCCAACAACGGCCATTTTGAAGGGGAACATCTAGTACAAGTTATCCTGACTAAAGTTGGTCTTCGGCTGCCAAAAGCGCTGGCGATGACGCCGTCTTGGGCTCCACGGTGACCTCCATCCTGCCGCTCCACTGGTCTTGGTCTCGCTGCACTAAAATGGCAACCTTTGCCTGATGCCTTGGTACTCCACGTCTCTGCTTGCCCCCTTTGCACCAAAGAGGAAACAAGGACACTGCACAAGCCGGCGCCCGCCTAGCGCCCGCCTGGTCTCGCTCGTCATGGCTTGCGTCACGAGCACCTCGCGAGGTACCCTGCCTTGATCTCTCCGCCTCCTCGCGAGCCTACCTGGCAAGCCCGCTCCTGAGGAAGTCTTGTGTCATCCGCCCCGTGAGGCTTGGCCCCTCGCGAGGGTCTTGAGTCTTGTGCTGATGAAGATGGGCGCCTTTGGGCCACCACTTGAGCCACGCCGCGGGCGCAGGCGAGCAAGTCAGGGACCCCGTTCCCGAGAATGCCGGCGAGACAGAGACAGTATTGCTCGAGCACGCCCTTGGTGAAGTTGGTGCCGTTGTCGGTGATGATGTTGTTCGGCATGCCGTAGCGCACTGCTATGTCCTTGATGAACCGGACGGCCGTTGGCCCGTCCAGTTTCTTGATTAGTCTTGCCTTGATCCACTTGGTGAATTTGTCCACTACCACCAGCAAGTGCGTCATGCCGCCTCGAGCGGTTTTGAAGGGTCCCACCATGTCGAGTCCCCAGACTGTGAAGGGCCAAGCAATCGGTATGGTGCGGAGTGCTGACACCGGCTGGTGGCTGCGTTTGCTGAAGCGCTGGCGTCCCTCACACTTGAGGACGAGCGACTCGGCATCTTGGAGGGCCGTGGGTCAGTAGAAACCGTGGTGGAACGCCTTGGCCACCAGGGATCGTGATGCGGCTTGGTGCCCGCACTCGCCCTGATGTATGTCGAGGAGGATGTCGATGCCCCGTTCCTGCTCGACACAGCGCTGGAACACGCCGGTGGAGCTGCGCTTGACGAGCTTGTTGTTGATGATGCTGTAGGCGGATGCCCGGCGCTGCACTTGCCGAGCTTCGGTCTCGTCCATGGGGAGAACCCCGTTCTCCAAAAAATCTGATATTGGGAGGGCCCAAGATGGAGCCGTAACCATGGCGAAGACAGCCACCAGGGTGGGTTCCGAGTCGGCAGCCCCCGAGCCAGGTTGAGCAGCCCCTGGGTCGGGGATGGCGACGGCCGGGTCCGGGACGATGGTGGCCGGGTCGAGCGGAGCAGCGCCTGGGCCGGGTTCAGCAGTCCCCGGGCCGGGTTGAGGTGCGGCCGGGTCGTCTGGAACGTGGATGGACTCGGAGTCCAGCGATGGCTTGACGGACGACTTGCTTAGGTGCTCGAGGGAGACGCCGGACGGGATGGCTTGTCGTGACGCGGCGCCGGCTGGTCGGCCTTGCGCTTGTTGTTGTGGCGATGCTGCTGCCGGCTGCTTTCGTCGGCCGGCTTCGGAGGGGGAACTGGCTTCGCCTTGCCGGCTTCATCCAGTGCCACCTGGATCTTCATGGCGGAGTTGGCGTTGGTGTACTTGTCCGCCGTCACCATGAGCGCGGCCATGGTGCCCGACTCGGAGCGTAAGAGCTTGTGCTTGAGGAGGGTGCTGTCTCGGCACCACCGATGAAATCTTGGATTACTGGACTTCATGGACGCCCTCGCAGCTGTTCCGGAGCTCGGTCCAGCGTGCGAGGTACTCGCGACCGGTCTCCGTAGGCCCTTGCACGCACATCGCGAGCTGGCTAGGGCGGTCGGGTCGCTTGTAGGTCCCCGTGAAGTTGCGGATGAAGGCTTCCTCGAAGTCCACCCACGTGTTCATGCTGCCCATCGGCAGGCTGTTCAACCACGTGTGGGCCGACCCTTGGAGCATGAGCGGTCCGTAGCGCACGGCGAGACGATGATTGGCACCGGTGATGCCAATGGTCGTGGTGTAGTCGGTGAGCCAGTCTTCTGGCTTCACCGTCCCGTTGTACTTGGGGTGTCACGGGGGAGCATGAATCCTTTGGGGAAGGGCTCCTGCCGGATGCGTGGGCCGAAGCACACCGGCCCGATAGCGCCGCTCTCCTCCACCTCCAGGGAGCGAGCGAGCTGATCGAGGCGGTGGCAAGCGTCGGCGTCGTCGATGGCGCGTGGGCCGAGTCGACTTGCGGCCAGGCCACGAGGGGCCGGGTCGGTTGGAGCCATACGCCGGCCATGCTGGCCGGGTCCGCGCTGGATCTCTAGGACAGGCTCGTCGCCCAATCCGTCGGCGGCTGTAGTGGCCGGGTCGTGCCAAGTCCGGGCTCGGCCGGAGTGCGCCTCACCGGATGGCGAGGAAGCGGTGCAGAAGTTTGCGGGGCCCGCCAAGGCGGGCGGAGCCGGATCCCGCCGGCTTGGCGAGCAGGTTGAGGCGGTCCTGCTGGGTGTTGGCGGCGTGGAGGAGTTCGCGCATACGCCCGATGTGCTCTTTCAGCTCCTCACCCGCGAGCTGGTCTAGGACGGCTGCGGCTGCCTGGGCAGCGCGCATGTTCTTCGCTGGGGTCTCGTAGACGGTTGGGACGGCGCTGAGGGCCCGGCCGATCGCTCCTCCCAGGGCACACACATCGGCGACCCAGCTTGGCTCGGCCGCGGCGGGTGTGAATCCGTAAGCGGCATCGCGCTCTAGCTGAGCGGCGTCCAGGCGACGCTGAGTGGCAGCGAGCGTCTCGGACAGGTCCAGCATCTGCTGGCGCCTTTCCTCGAGCTGGGTTCGGGCCTCAGCGACGTGGGTGGTGTCGACGTCGGTGCCGATGGGGATGCGGAGGCTCTGAATCGCGGCACGCAACGGATCGGACGGCTCGATCTGATCCGCTGTGGCCCTGGCTTCGGCAGCCTTCCTCGTCTTGCTCGACAAGGAGGAGGCGCCATCGCCGGTGACGAAGACCTCCACATGGACGTCCACTGCCCCTGCGGAAACGCCGCGGCCGAGCGAGAGGGGAGAGTCGGAGTAGCTGAGCACCTCGCTGGGGTACTTTCGTCGGCGCGAACGCGCCGGAGATCGCGCGCGCAGCGAAGAGGCGGCGAAGGCTGCCGGCGATGTCGTCCACCAGCGCGACGGACTCATCGGTGTAGGAGAAGGGCCCCGTCTGAAGCATGCTCCCGGCCAGCTCCTCGAGCTGCCCCACGGTGGGCGCCAACTATCGTGGTGGGCGCACGGTAGATGCCAACGGATGGCTAAAGAGAGGAGGAGGCTCGAGGGCACTGGTGGACTCCAGAGGCGAGGTTGGCATGAGCGGGCGCGGGACGCCGGACATACCCAGGTTCGGGGCTCTCCGGAGAGATAATACCCCTAGTCCTGCCGAGTGTAGTTGGATGATCGATAGTACAATGTTGCTCCTGGAGCTGTATGGAGGAGGAAGGAAGCTGGCCAAGGTTTGGGCTGCTCCTTCTATCCGGTGTTGCTATTTTGTGGCTAGTCCTATGCTTACTTGCTTTTCTCTCGTATGTGTTTTCTGCATGCCCTCTCGCTCGCCCCCCGTATGATCGTGGGCTCCCGGGGGGTTTTATAGTCCAACCCCCCGGGGGTACAATGGTAATGTTACAAGTCAATGGGTCCATATTGTCGGTGTCCGGGGACCCGGGCTGGGTCCCGCTGAGGGCTTGTGGTTCGCCGGGTTCCCCTAGGTGCGGGCCCCACATGCCTAAGGGGACTGTGCGCCGTCTTGTCGATCATCAGGGCATGGCCGAGTTGCGTCGCGTACAATGCTCCCGTCGGTTGTAAACGCTATCGCTCGATGGTGGGCGGGGCACTTGTAGCCCCGCCGCCCTGGTCGGACGCGTTGGTGAGGGGCACTATTGCCACGTTCCTGCTGACCAGAGGCATGGGCGGGACACTGTTGCCTCAGTCATCGTTGATTGAAGTCTCGTCCCCATCAGATGGCCTGGATGGGACGGGAGTTGACCCGCGGCTTGATTGCGTAGCACGCCACGGGTGGCGCTGGCATGTTGAGGAGGCTTTGGTCGTGCCGGGTTCGGCTATCTTGCGCTAGTCATTGGGGCCGAGTCGACGTGTCTTGCCGGGTCGGCTAGTCTGGCCGGCTTGCGGGGCTTGGCCGGGTCGAGCGACCCATCCAAGCGATTGCTGGTATTGAGGGGCGGTGCCAACCCCGTTGTTTTTTGAAGAGGATCCTGGTTCCGTTGCCTGCCCGGGGTCCATCCCCTCGACAGAGGTGTTAGCACGATGATGTTCATATGAGGACTTTGATCCATTTGAGGAATTTGATCCACGTGAGGAATTTGGTCCGTATGAGGACTTGGTTCCATATGAAGAATTTGGTCCATATGAAGAATTTGATCTGGGGTTCCTATTCTTCACTGGTGGAGTCATGATGACATTCACCTGAAGATTTTCAAGTCCCTTTTGGGAACCCAGATTTTCTTGATAGGGGAACCGTTCCTACAGTTAGTGCCAACATATCTAGCAAATACTTCACCATTCTGATTTTTGAACAGTTTATAGTTGGAGTCAAATGAGTCATCAGAAGAATGAGGAGATTCACATGTAAAGCCAGATAAATTGGATGGATCAACTGGAGGTCCCTTTGCAGCAACCCATGAGGTTTTGGGGTACTTCTCAGGCTTCCAATATGTACCATCAGCATTGAGTTTCCTCTCAGAGGCAATACCCTCTTTCCTAGGGTTCCTGTTGAGGATCTGCTTTTTAAGCACATCACAAAGAGTCGATGCCCTTTGAGGCTTTTGTACATGCTGTCATGTACAATTCCTTCAACCAAAGATCATCAAGATACTAGCAATGTCCTCAGATGAGGAATTAGTAATAGCAGAGACAGTTGAAGAATTTGTAGCATTAGAAGCATTTGAACATTCAGGTGAAGAATTAGCAGATACACGTTCAATGCACTTCAAACATGGAGGAATAAATTCTTCCTGAGCAGCGCTGATTTGTTGAGCAAGCAATGAATCGCACTCCTTCTGAAGATGTTCATAACTCACTCTTAGATTTTCAAGATCTTGCTTTCTTTGAAGAAATTCATAAGAAAGCTTCTCATGATTCAAACCTAGACAGAAGTCTCTGAAGATTTTTAGTCAAGGTTTTAGTGCGATCCATTTCTTCACCCAACATATCATCACTTTTGTCTAGCATCTTTTTGAACCTTTTCAAAAGCCTTTTGTTGTTTCACAGTAATCTTAGCAAGTTTAGAGTAGCTGGGCTTGAGGTTTTCATCAGATTCATCTTCACTTGATTCAGAGGAGGTATATTTGAGTACCTTGGCACCCATTGCCATGAAGCAATAGAGGGGAGTGTAGTCATCATTGCCTTCATCAGCCTTGTTGGTGAAGCCATTTTCTTCATAGTTGAAGATAGACTTGCTGACGAATGCAGTAGCAAGAGCTAGACTAGCCACACCAGACTTAGAATCCTCAGAAGCCTCCTCTTCCTCATGTTCCTCAGATTCAGCCTCTGAGTCCATTTCCTTGCCAATGAATGCCCGAGCCTTCTAGGAGTTGCTCTTCTTGTGAAATGAAGACTTTGAGGATTTAGATGATGAAGACTTTGAAGATTTCTTCTTCTTCTTCGCATCACCAGAACTGTAATCCTTGTATTTCTTCTTCTTTGATTCATTTTCCCACTTAGGACAATCTTGAATGTAGTGACCAGGTTTCTTGCATTTGTGGCATAGCCTCTTCTTGTAGTCATTGGATGAGGAATCATTGCTCCTTGAGGGTTTTCCAAAGCGACCACGTCTTGAGAACTTCTGAAATTTCTTCACGAGCAGTGCTAGTTCATGGCTCAGTTCTTCAGGATCACCAAGGCTGCTGCGGAATCTTCATCTTCGCACTTCGAAACTGCCTTGGCCTTGAGGTGGGTGATCTGCCATAGCTCGAGCCATAGAGATCTCTCTTCTCAGCAAGTTGGAACTCATGAGTGTTTAGCCTCTCGAGGATATCAGCGGGATCAAGTGACTTGTAATCTCCACGTTCTTGTATCATCAGTGCCAGAGTATCAAATGAGGAATCAAGCGATCTCAACAATTTCTTCACCACCTCATGGTCGGTGATGCCAGTGGCACCAAGTGCTTGAAGCTCATTTGAGATGTCAGTGAGGCGATCGAAGGTTTGTTGAACATTTTCATTGTCGAGTCTTTTGAAGCGGTTGAAGAGATTGAGAAGAACGTCAACTCGAGAGTCACGCTGTGTTGAGACTCCTTCATTGACTTTGGACAGCCTATCCCAGATAAGCTTAGCAGTTTCCAAAGCACTCACTCTACCATACTCTCCTTTGCTCAGATGGCCACATATGATATTCTTCACTTGAGAATCGAGTTGCTGGAATCTCTTCACATCAGCAGCATTCAGAGAAGGTGTGACTGAGTGAACACAATTTTCCACAACATACCAGAGATCGTTATCAATTGCCTAATGATGTATTTGCATCTTATTCTTCCAGTAGGGGTAGTCCGTCCCATCGAAGGTAGGACACCCAGCAGAGACCTTGATCATACCTGTGGTCGACATAACTAAAACTCCAGGCGATTAAACAAAAATCACATAGAACGAGGGAGTACCTTGCTCTGATACCAATTGAAAGTGTGTTATATCAACTAGAGGGGGGTGAATAGGCGATTTTTATGAATTCTTCACTGAGTAATTTGCGGGTGAGGAAATTCCTTAGCGAAGAACTACTTGCAGCGGAATTAGTACTCAATAGTAAACATAACATAACACAAGCATGGTCATCATGATGAAATGAAGACAAGCATAGAGTACAGAAAACGTAAACACGGGATAACACAGGATGAAGACAAACAGACTGAAGAAATTGAACTGAGGAAATTGAGAAAGTCTTCAGTCAAAGTCTTAAAACACAGATATGAACAAGTGCACAACACAGTTATGAGGAAATGAAAGAGTTGAGGAAATAGAACTAGTAAGCTTGGTGAAGACAATGATTTGGTAGACAAGTTCCAACTGCTGTCTCAGTTGTACGTCTGGTTGGAGCGGCTAGGTATTTAAACCTCAGGACACACAGTCCTCACCGTATTCTCCTTGAGCTAAGGTCACGCAGAGCTCGCCCAAGCACTCGTGGTAAGTCTTCAGGTGACTTCCAAACCTTCACAAACTCGGTCACTCGGCAATCCACTATTCCTCTTGGATGCTCTAGACCATGACACCTAACCGTCTGGAAGAAGCACAGTCTTCAAAGGTAACAAGCGTCGGATCCACGCAGGATCAATCACTTCGGTGATGCTCAATCTCTTTGGGTTTGTAGGTGTGTGGGTTTGGCTTTTCCTCACTTGATGATTTTCGCTCAAAGTCCTCGGAGGATGGGATGCTCTCAAATGACAATTGTCAGTTTCTCTCGGAGCAGCCAACCAGCTAGTGGTTGTAGGGGGCGGCTATTTATAGCCTAGGGAGAAGCCCGACATGATAAGACATAAATACCCTTCAATGATATGACCGTTAGGTGGGTAGATATTTTGGGACAGCTGGCACAAGGCACAACAATGGTCGGAAATTTGAGTATCAAATTCCTCAGGGCTATCATGTTCCTCACTGTGTAGGCAATCCGCACTCGCAAATTCCTAACTCCTCAGTCAGAACAAATTCCTCGGAGACCAGAAGAACTTCGTCTCACATCAAGAATATGACTGAATCTGTATGAGATTTCCAATGGCTTCACCTGAAGGGATTGGTAGGTGTAGGATTTTGAGTTGAGCATCACTTGGAAATTTCTCCTGAGTATTTCCTTGACCCCCTTTAACAGTACGGTGTTTCCTATGGCTCAAGAAAAAGAAAATGAAACTACGAAAACAAAAGTCTTCATGCTTCATGTTCCTCGAATGGATACCTAGTCTTCAAGGTCACACCAATTTCTTCACTTTCAAAGTCTTCAGAAAGTCTTCAGAAATCCAAAGTCTTCAGTCGAAGAACTTCATTTTTAGGGGTCGACTTTCGATGTAAATATGAAACTCCTCATAGACTTATAGACCTGTGTACACTCATAAACACATTAGTCCCTTAACCTATAAGTCTTCAATACACCAAAATCACTAAGGGGCACTAGATGCACTTACAATAAGTGATTCAAAGCAATAGTCTATAATTTGACATAAAGACATCAAAACTCGGGCATCCCAATAAAAAATCATGTCTTTCAAATTATCAACGCTAAAGAAAGTTATCCCTACAAAATCATATAGTCTTGTCATGCTCTGTCTTCTTAACACAAAGTATTTATCATGCACAACCCCGATGACAAGCCGAGCAATTGGTTCATACTTTTTAACGCACTTTAGCTTTTCAACCCTCACGCAATACATGAGCGCAAGCCATGGATATAGCACTATAGGTGGAATAGAGTATGATGATAGGGGTAAATATAGAGAAGACAAAAAAGTAAGAAAGTCTCACATCGACGCGGCTAACCAACGGGCTATGGAGATGCCCATCAATCAATATCAACATGAGGAGTAGGGATTGCCATGCAACGGATGCACTAAGAGCTATAAGTGTATGAAAGCTCAATATGAAAACTAAGTGGGTGTGCATCTAATCCTATAATGAAAAATTCCCACTAGTATATGAAAGTGAGAACATAGGAGACTCTCCATATGAAAAACATGGTGCTACTTTGAAGCACAAGTGTGGTAATGGATACTAACAGTGCCCCTTCTCTCTTTGTTTATTTCTTTCTTTTCTTTTTTTTATTTTTATTTTTTTCTTCTTTTTTCCTTTTTTTCTTTTTCTCTCATTGTCCGGAGTCTCATCCCGACTTGTGGGGGAATCATAGTCTCCATCATCCATTCCTCACTGGGGCACTGCTCTAAAAATGAATAATGATGATCATCACACTTCTATTTACTTATAACTTAAAAGAAATAAAAATTACAACTTGATACCTATGACAAAGTATGACTCTATATGAATGCCTCTGGCATGTACCAGCATGTGCAATGATCTTGCGTAACATGTATGAAAAATGATGAACGGTGGCTGAGCCACAACTACTGTGTCAGTTATATGATCATGCAAATCAATATCACAATGAATGCTCAAGTCATCAAACAGAAGCGGTGGAAGTTGCATGGCAATATATATCGGAATGGCCATGGAAAAGCCATAATAGGTAGGTATGGTGGCTGTTTTTAGGAAGATATAATAAGGCTTATGTGTGATAGAGCGTATCATATCACGGGGTTTGGATGCACCTGCGAAGTTTGCACCAAGTCTCGATGTGAGGAAGGGCAACGCACGGTACCGTAGAGGCTATCAAATAGCGGACAGGTAAGAGTGTGTACAATCCATGGAATCACATTAGTCATAAAGAACTCATATACTTATTGGCAAAGTTTATTAGCCCTCGAAGCAAAGTACTACTACGCATGAGCCTAGGGGGATAGATTGGTAGGAAAAGACCATCGCTCATCCCCGACCGCCACTCATAAGGAAGACAATCAATAATAAATCATGCTCCAACATCATAGCATAACGAGAGACTATACGTCCAAGCTTCAGGAATCACAAACCTTAACACCAATGTTCTTACAAAACACAACCATTTACTAGTACCTCCCACATATTACCATCTCTATATCGCAAAACTATTGCAAGGAATCAAGCATATCATATTCAGTGATCCATAAGTTTTATGTAGGATTTTATGACTAACGATGCAATTGACCAATTCCTTTTGACTCTCTAAATAGATATAAGTGAAGCAAGAGAGTTTAATTGTTTCTACAAAAGATCATGCTCTAACAAATATAAGTGAAGCAAAGAGCATTCCTCAAACAACGGTTTTCTATGTGAAGAGAAACACGCAATCCAAACTTCATAATATAAGTGAAGCACATGAAGCATTCTATAAAGCCACACTCAAAATATATAAGTGAAGTGCAATGAGCATTCTACAAATAAACCATGGACTATCTCATACCATCGTGGTGCATAAAAGAAAAATGAAAACTAAAAGCAAAAGACGCTCCAAGATTTGCACATATCACATGAACGAAACGAAACCGGAAACATACCGATACTTGTTGAAGAAAGATGGGATGCCTTCCGGGGCAACCCCAAGCTTAGACGCTTGAACCTCCTTGAATATTTACTTGGAGTGCCTTGGGCATCCCCAAGCTTGCTCTCTTGACTCTCCTCCTTCTCCTCATATCGAAACCTCCTCGATCTTTGATCACTTCATCCACAGAAAACTCAACAGAAAGTTTGGTAAGATCCGTTAGTATAATAAAGCAAATCACTACTCTAAGTACTGTTGCAAACAAATTCAAATTTTGTTTTTTCATTATATCTACTGCAATATAACTTTTCCATGACTTATACCACCGATAAAAATCGATAGTTTCATCAAAACGAGCAAAACAATGCATCAAAAACAGAATCTGTCTTAAACAGGACAGTTTATAGTAATCTGAACATTCACCATACTTATGGTACTGCAAAAATTCTGAAATCATTATGAAAAATAAACAATTTGTATAGAAAGACAGTGCAAAAAGTTTTAGAACCGTTTGACATTCCAGTAAAAAATGTAAAATCACGCACTACAGCCAAAGTTTCTGTTTTGCACCGCACAAACCAACAAGCAATGTAAACATCCTAAAGGCAAATCTTGGCACATTGTTTTTATAATACAATGGAATTGTACAAGGGGATAATTATTTTTGTGAGAATATTCATGAGAAATTCTACATTGTTTCCATGAGCATGAACACAAGTGTTCAAGGTCAACCCTCACTTCTCCAATGCATAACTTCCAATCGCTTCTCTTTTGTGAAAAAGTTTTTAAGTTCCCATCTATATTTTTTTGTTTTTAAACTATATAAAAGCACTCAACAGAAATAAATGACTCTCTAAAATTTTTGGGTTGTCTCCCTGGCAGCGCTTTCTTTAAAGCCATTAAGCTAGGCATAAAGTGCTCAAGTAACGGATCCACCCGGATCCCAAGGTATATCAAAGCCAATTTTAATTAAGAATAATTTAGCATTTAGTTGTGAGCACAAAGCAGCATATATCAAGAAATGATGAAGTCTAACTCTCTTCCTATTCATCGGCATGTCATACAAGAACAATTCATGCACATCAAGTAAAGGCCAATGCATAGTATAAATAATTTCTTTCAATTTTTTCGTGTTGGAAACATAAAGAGGCGGAGATGTAGTTCCTCTCTCATAATAATTGCAAGTAGGAGCAGCAAGCACATGCATATTATATTCATCAAAATCATCATGTGTGGTACTAAAATGCATCCCATCAACATAATCCATAACAAGAGCAAACTTCTCTGATATAGTGTAGTTGGGAGAATTCAAAAAGATAATAGGACTATCATGTGTGGGTGCAATAGCAACAATTTCATTCTTAATATAAGGAACTATAGCAAGTTCATCTCCATAAGCATAATTCATATTGGCTTCATGGCCATAAGCATAGCAAGCATCATCAAAAAGGGATATTCCAAACGAATCAATGGGATCATAACAATTATCATGGCAATCATCCTTCGGTAAGCATGAAGGGAAATTAAATAATGTATGAGTTGAAGAGTTACTCTCATTAGAAGGTGGGCACGAGTAGCTAATCCTATCTTCCTCCTTTTGTTCTTCGCTCTCATCATCATCTTTTTCATCCAATGAGCTCACGGTTTCATCAATTCCTTCTTCCATATACTCCTGCAAAATATTAGTCTCTTCTTGGACAGCGGAGACTTTTCTCAATAAATTCATCAATATCAGAATTGTATTTATAATTATCATAGCAATATTTAAGGATGGTAAAATTTTCAGGTCTATAAACATCATCATCAAAAGCTTCATATTTTTCAAACAAAGATTCAATTTCATAAGCACCCTTAAAAGCAAAAAATTCTTCTATTCGTTCCACATCATAATAATCATATATACCATTAGCATAAGAAGCCAAGGTTTCATTATCATTTAATTCACATGAAAAGGAAGGTGTGGAACCTCAATCTTAGAGCAACAAGTATAATCATATCTCAAGCATAGATTCCAAGCATACCATTGCAACATTTCAATTTGATCCCATAAAAGTTTACCCTTTTGAGTCAAGTGATAATCACTAAAGTATTCGCGTTGATCCAACGTTACTCCCATTATCAAGTTGAATGGGGTTTTCTCAGGATTATCAAAGTAGTGCATAATATTTTTCACATAACGAGCATCGAGGGTTTTAGGAGGTTCCCCATGTCCATGAGTAGCAAGTACCACTAATTTTTTCGGTGCTTCGTGTTCCATATCCATAACTAAAAATAGAGAACATCTTAGAACAGGAAATAAAAATTACTTAGTGATAAAGCAAACAAGCACACACGAGAATATTCACCCCACGCTATTGCTCCCCGGCAACGGCGCCAGAAAAAGGTCTTGATAACCCACAAGTATAGGGATCAATTGTAGTCTCTTTCGATAAGTAAGAGTGTCGAACCCAACGAGGAGCTAAAGGTAGAACAAATATTCCCTCAAGTTCTATCGACCACCGATACAAATCTACGCACGCTTGACGTTTGCTTTACCTAGAACAAGTATGAAACTAGAAGTACTTTGTAGGTGTGATAGGATAGGTTTACAAGATAATAAGGGCACGTAAATAAAATATAGGGGCTGTTTAGATAAAGACACAACTAAGTTAGTTTTAGTAGAGATCTTTTGTCAACAAGAAAGTTATTTGTCCCTAGGCAATCGATAACAAGTACCGCTAATCATTGTTGTAACTTTATATGAGGGGGAGGCATGAGCTAACATACTTTCTATACTTGGATCATATGCACTTATGATTGGACCCCTAGCAAGCATCCGCAACTACTAAAGATCATTACGGTCGTGAAACCCAACCATAGCATTAAGTATCAAGTCCTCTTTACTCCCATACGACATAACCCACCTATCCGCGTTTGGGCTGCTGTCATCCCCTGCAACACTGACAATAAGTAAACCATGAACATATTGCAACACCCTACAGCGGGGGCCCCTCACGTTTGCGCAATACGGAGGGCGGCGTAGGATAGCACCATAAATAAAATATACAATCATACCAACCAAGATCACGATTAACCCACAGGGCAAAACGGATCTACACATACATCATAGGATAGCCTTAGATCATTGGGAAATAATATATGGAGTTGAGCACCATGTTTAATTAGATATTACAGCCGGGGGAAGAGGTGTTACACCGCTGCATAGAGGCGGGAGAGTTGGTGTTGACAGTAGCAAGATTGTTGATGTAGATCGCCGTCCCGATCGTTGCCCCGGTGGCACTCCGGCGCCACCGGGAGAGAGGGGGAGAGAGCCCCCCTCGTTCTTCTTCTTCCTTGGCCTCCCCCCCAGATGGGAGGAGAGTTCCCCCTCTGCTCCATGGCCTCCATGGCCGCTGAGGGGCGGGAGCCCCTCCGGGATTGTATCTCCCTCTTTGTTCTCTTCTGTTTCGCGCTCCTAGATCTGTCCGAAAACCGTTTCTTATATTCCTGGAGATCCATAACTCCGATTGCGCTGAGATTTGAACATGATTTGTTTTCGGATATAAGCTTCCTTGCGCCCGAAGTAGAGCTCCAACCGACGTTCGGCGAGGGTACAAGACACCTGGGCGCGCCAGGGGTGTCTGGCGCACCCTGGTGGGTTGTGCGCTCTGTGGGCCCTGTTTGCGTTGATTCCACCTCCTAAAAATAACATATATTCAAAAATAATTCTCCGTGAAATTTTATTGCATTTGGACTTCATTTGATATGGATACTCCGCGATACAAAAAACATGCATAAAACAGGAACTAGCAATTGGCACTGGATCAATAGGTTAGTCCAATAAATCATATAAAAAGTTGCCAAAAGTATGTGAAAGTGCTATAATATTGGCATGAAACAATCAAAAATTATAGATACGACGGAGATGTATCATTGACTTATGTTATTTTGAGAGAAGAAATTTTTTATGCTCATGTTCTTCACTTAGATTGGTTTGAGCTATCAAAAGCAACATATGAAATTAGTCCCAAAGTGATAGATATTAAGGAGGGATATAATAAAAACTTTCATGAAGATCATTGGACAAAGTAAACTTGATTCTTTGTAATAGTTTTGCGATATGATGATAGTGATATGTGAGTCAGGTTGATGAGTAATTGTTGTTTAGTAAGAATATTGATGTTAAGGTTTGTGATTCCCTATGCAAGCACGAAAGTCAATAGTTATGCAATGAAATTACATCCTACTTGTGGTGCATTATTCGGTGTTAGTTATGCTTAATGCTCGCTTATGTGATTTTTTGTTTCTTGGCGGGATGCTTCTCAATCTTTTTCTAGCCTTCACTTGTACTAAGTGGGATTACTACTTGTGCATCCAAAATCGTTAAACCTAGTTTTGCCATATGAGTCCACTATACCAAATTATATGCGGTATTTCCATGCCGTTCTAAGCAAATTTGTATGTGCCATCTCTAATCTTCAAAATAAATTTCCTTTTTGTGTGCTCGTACCGCTCGTGAAACGGTAGGGGGTGGCTGATATTTTTCCATGATAGATGTGTTATTCTCAAGATGAGTGTTTATTCACTTGTCATTGCATGAGAGTACGACAAAGGTATTAGGGATGCCCAGTCCCGAAATGAAAAAAATAAATTTACTTTATGTTGTCAAATAATAAATTCCTTGGAAAGTGTTGGTATGGATGGCACCCGTGGATACGGTTAGCCATGGAATGTGAAAATATGGTGGAAAAAGGAATAAACTTTATTTTCTATTAGGGAACCGCCTATGATATTCCTAGCACGGAAATTATTAGAAACTACTCGATCGTTTTCGTTGACAGGAAAAGCATGCCACCCAAAATGTTTTATCTCTATCTTTTTTCGCTTTGAGCTCTGGCACCTCTACAAATCCCTACTTCCCTCTGCGAACACTACAAAAAAATACACTTCCGTGATGATACGTGTTTGTCACAGTAGGTCACGTTTTTTGTCATGGATGTACATCCATGACAAATTTATGATAGAACCAAGATAGTCATACCTGTGCTGTCGTAGAAGTGTTCCATGACATTACCAAAATTATCATCATGGAAGTGTCCACATCCATGACGATAAATCGCGCGTCACAGAAGTGCTTTCGTCAAGGGTGACCGACACGTGGCATCCACCGTAACGGAACGCCATTAAGCTATCGGGTCGGGTTTTGGATCCGATGACCCGTTAACAGCCCCGACCAACGGGAAATTTCCACGTGTAAAATTCTTATTGGCCGGACGAAACACGTGTCAGCTCGCCAGTGGGTCAGATAGGCGCCTATGATATGTCGACATGTGCCACAGCCCACCACTAGCCCATTTAGCTTACAAAGCCGGCCCGTTTGACTTGGTCAAAACTTAACGGGCTGGCCCATGAAAAGCCTGTTAACGGTCTCTTCGCAAATAGCCCATTTGACGACCCGTTAACTCACGGCCCGTTAGGCACTAAAGGAAATCGGCCCAACAACGTCATGTGGGCCATCGGATATAACACCAATCCATTTCACTTTCGGCCCATGTATGGCCCACGACGTCTTTCGGCCCATATGAGGCCTTCAGATCTTCGGCCCTTTACGTGCCCACGGTGACTCTAGCCCATAATGAACGGTAATTTTCGTTGTACCCATTAATGGCCCGTGATTTACATGGGCCGTTTCCAGCCCGTGTTAGCTTTCGGCCTATTGACGGCCCATACGCTCTTGGCTCCTTTTCGACCCTCGATTACTTCCGGCCACATCGGCCTGTTCCCTAATGGGCCAAATTCGCCCATGGCAAGAGTCGACTACATCGGCATGTTCCCCAAATGGGCCAAATTTGGCCCATGGCAAGAGTCGACCCACATGGCTGTTACCCTAATGGGCCGAATTCGGCCCATGGCAAGAGTCGGCGCGTTTACGCCATCCGTCCTATATTCGGCCCATTAACGACCCGTTATGCCCGTGATGAATTAAGCTTTTGCAGTCCCACGTCCCGTTAACGGCCGTTATCGTCTTTGGGCCGATACCAATTATGCCCGACACGCCCATGTAGACCCATTTATCCGACGCCCGAGGCCCACCGATTCTGAGCCCATTTACCGACGGCCCGTAGGAGACCCATGGATCCTACGGCCCGTATATGGCCCATGGGTAGTTGCGCCACTAGCAAACCAGGAAAAAGAAGAATAGGAAATAAATAAGGCTAAACTAACGCTAGGCTATTAAGGAGATTGCATGATTACATCCACTCGGCATCAAAGATCGCCACCGGTGCAAATATAGGGAACACCCTACACTATACAAAAATGGCTTGTTGTTTTCTTCAGCGGTGGCTGCACGTTAAGAATAAATTTTGTGTCGCACCAAAACAAATTACAAATATATAACAAAAGGAAGGTTGGCATAAAACTTAATATCGCGATAAATGCACCACCGTAAGTTGAAGCTCGGTTCATTTGACTGACTATTACGTTTTCATGTTGTATTGTCCGATGGAGCACCATAACCCTCGCCTTCATTTCCCTAGGCTCTGAACAACATAGCAAATGTCGATAGTCGGTTTCAAAACCATGCATATCTTGGCGACATTGAGCAATGTTTCTCCTTGTTTCATAAAGGGCCTCTGTTAGGGAATGGACTTGTGTCCGAGCGCAAATACATCATTGCTTTGAGCTTGCATATCTTGATCATGAGGCAGTTTGGACGATATTGCCTTAACAACCAACCCAAGATACGCAGAACGTGCTTTTGGCACCGTTAGTGGATGTCTTCGACCCACCGCAGAAGAGTCGACATTGCGGTTATAGTTGCCTCGCCACCTTCGTAAGGTGGCGGTTCCACCATTTTTCCATAGCTCGCTGAAAAGTTGAGGTTTTACATTAGTAGTACCGAACGTAAGATATTAAGGAGGAAGCAAAACCAAACAAAATAGCTTTGGTCTATATACAGAACTTATTCTGGTGAACCCATGTAAAATATTAGTTGTATTTTATTGCAAAGTACATAATAAAACCAGGTTCCAAACATATGACCATGTACCATCGCTAATGTATTGCCTATTTCTTCACATTGTATTGAAGGCTAAGGATAAAGAGACGAAGTTTATAATACGGTAAGCATAGTATGACATCATTCATATCACAAAACAACTGAGAACAGACAAACAAGCAATTGTAACATTGTGTCGGCAAGTCCAGCACGGAACTAGATTACGGGTCAAGATCAAAGGAACATCACTCCTCCCTTTTAAACCTTGTAAGGTGCAATGATACGCTAAGACAATTGTGTATAAAATTGAAAAGAGTAATAGACGTTGGCTGCAAACCATGCAGTTCAAGGCACAAGTCAGAGAAAGTAGTAGTTAAAAGGCATGAGGATTAAGGACTTACAACAGTGGCTTTGACTGGTGTAGTCATGCCCTTCTTCTTGCTGGTGTGACAGTCCTTGAAGATTTCCACATCATTTGGTTCAGGTACTTTTTGGTCCTTGCGGGCTTTCCTCTGCATTTCGAACAAGTCAATATAGATCTGATAATATGGTAAATCGAAAAGAGTGAAACAGCAGCTAATTACAAGAGCCTCGCGATGTGCAATATAGCTACGAGATCCCGTAAATCTGTTGAATTTCACTTTCGTACGGTTGGCCTTGTTCTTTGAACAGTTCACCTACAAGAAGATAGATTTGTGTGGCACATGCGTCAATAGGACTTCAACATGTGATCTGATGACATATATATAATGTACCTAATACTTCGGATTAGACCAGTGTTTAACAAGGCCACTCCAGTCTTCATCCGATATATTTTCCACTGGAGATGTTTGGCAAGTTCACTGTTAGCCTTGCATTCAAAGTGAGTTTTCCTCAAGTTATATCGATACTGTCGCAGAGCAGACTTGAAAACATGGGTGCAAGCTTGTCTGGTTGCAGCATCTTGGCTATCCAACTTGAACCTGATCTATTGAAAATTATGGGAGTCTCATTATCAGCAACCTAGAAAGTATGGGACAGAGCAAGACGATATTACTCGTTTCCATACATAACCATACTTACAGATAAATGGTCGAGGAAGGTGTTGAACTGGTTTCGTCTTTGTCATTCCTGTCTTGAATCCATGTTGGGAGGATACGTACATGACACCTAACGGCAACCGCTGCCTCTGATACTAACTTGGCTGACTCTGTAGCATCACGTGGCCTTTTTAAACCTGCCTCAAAACGGATCTCCATTCTTCCTCCTCTAGATTTAGTTAACCTATCGAGCATTATCCTTGATGTTTGTTTCCTCTTGCACCTAGGTGCTAGTCCAACAACGAACATAGGAAGTGTTAGTGTACATCAAACTGTGAAACTACATATAAAGAAGCATGCAGCTGTAACTTGACTACAGCAACTACCTTCTTGATGTTGAAGCTCACAAGGTTCATCTGATATTGCCAACTCGTCTTGTGTCAAGAGTGCTTGGGAAGTAGTGTCGGTGGCAAGGGAGCTTGGGAACGTCTGCTAGCTCGGTTGGCCTTACGAGTATGTCGTGCAGGTGGTAGTACTGTGGTAGGTGTTGCAAGAACTAGGGTTGTCTCTGCTTGTTTGGTGGCAGCTATTTGTTTCGGTTTGGCTTTTTTTGCAGCTCGTGTAGCATGGGATGCCGTGTTTGTAGAATTTTCCGCTGGACTTTCACCTTCTATTGCACCATCGATTACCAGCAGAATCTGCAGGATTCATCCGCTTCTCATTCCCCGCCATTCTGTGTTTCTTCCTCTTTCTCGTGCCATGTTAAGTCAAGTTTACAAGAAAATGAATAACAATTTAGTTCTTCGTAACAAATTGATGCGTGATGCTTTAACTGAACTTTGATGTTAGACAACCACATGATAGGAGGATGTAATATGTATGAAAAACAGGACGGAAGAGATAACCGAACTATGATGTGTAAACTAAGAAGAAGACATTTCACCAAATTAGAAGCAATGCAATGGAAGGTAGACACCATATGAAAGATGCTACAAATATCGCTCTGCCAAGTTAATGTTGTCTCAAATAAATGGCATTTAAACAAATGTGAAGCAAGACAAGAAATAAATCATATGCAAGATGCAAACAACATCACACTACCATGTTAGAGGTCTCTCGTCATTAGTGCCATTGCATATTCACAGATTGCATATTCACAGCTTATGATGTGTAAACTAAGGAGAAGGCATTTCAACAAATTAGAAGCAATGAAAGCTAGACACCATATGAAAGATGCAACGAATATCACTCTACCAAGTTAAAATTGTCTCATCATAAGTGCCATTTCAACAAATTAGTAGTACAAGCTAGAAAAGAATGTGAGATGTAACCTATATCACACTCAAGTCAAACGTGTCTTATGATAAGTGATTGTTGCAGGTTACACAACAGTAGTAATTTGATGTAAGAACATGGTGTGATAGATGATATTGTATGTTCTAGAAACAGAACACGTGTCTTATTCAAGTATAATGTGTGAAGTAAGCAGATGGAATTCAACAAAATTAGAAGCAATACAAGCTAGACATCACACATAACATGCAACCACATATAACGATGCCAAGTTAGAGGGAGCACCAAAGATGCTGCACTAGGGGAGACGTGCTCATCATAAACACAGCTTTGTTGAGTGTCTATGCATGTGTTGTCTTGGAAATCATCTTGGGGTGTGGAGGAGTAGAAATCGAGAGGCCTCCATTTGGAAGGAGCAACTTTATCCGCTGCCTTGCTAACTTCCTTCCGCTTTATTGATTTTGAATTGTCAAGTAAAACCGACAAGAAAAAGCAATAAAATTCTCTCTTCAGAACTCATTCATGCATGATACTGATAATCACTACTTTGATGTAAGGCAAACACATGATACCAGGATGGAATATGTACGAAAAGCAGGACGGCATGGCATGTTCACAACTATTTGTGTAAACTAAGCAGAAACCATTCCAGCAAATAAGAAGCAATGCAAGCTAGACACCACATGAAAGATGCAACCAATATGACTCTGCCAAGTTAAAAGCGTCCCATCATAAATGGAATTTCAACAAATTAGAAGCAGCGCATTCTAAATCATATGAAAGATGCAACTAATATCGCACTGCATATACTATAGGTGTCTCGTCATATTGGTTGATGCGGGATACAAAAAAACAATAGTTTTATGTAAGGACATGCTTAATAGACAGATGTACTTTGTACTAAATACAGGAAGGCATGTCACATTAATGTATATATGTCACATTTACAGGAGTATAAGCTAAGCAGACTAGCACATGCAGTTTAACCAGATTGGAAGAATTACAATCTAGACACCATATGCAACATGCAACCACATATCACGCTGCCAAGTTAGAGCAAGCACCTGTGATGCTAGTGTAGGGGAAATGCTGTAATCAACAACAGAGCTACGTTCACTATCTTCATCTAGCATTTCTGTTTCTTGAGAATCATGTCGAGAGGCTGACGCTGCATTCTTTAAATGAGGAGTAGTCCCCTTGCTTGCCTGCCTCGTCATAAGTGATTGATGAGGGATACACAAGAACATTAGTTTGATGTAAGAACATGGTTAATACATGATGTACTAGTATGTACTAAAAATGAAAGGCATGTCATATTCAAAGGTATAATGTGTAAGCTAAGCAGATGCAATTTAACCAAATTGGAAGCAATACAAGCTAGACATCCGGCTGGAGTGGTGAGCATGATCATCGAGGACCTGAGAGCCTGGTGGGATGCGGGTTGCTGCGCCACCATCGCGGCTTTTTAGTTGGCTTCCAGGTGATGCATGTCTTTGCTGGGCTTGTCATTGGCTCGGCCAGTGCCCTGACTAGCTATTTGTCTTCTGGTGCTCAGGAGATGGTGGTTCATGTAAAAAATATCTTTCTTATCTTAATAAAGACCGACTTCAGCCTTTCGAATACAAGCTAGACACCATATGGAACATGCAACCACATATGACACTGCAAAGTTAAAGCAAGCACCTGGGATGGTGGTTCATTGCGAGCGAGGTCATCAACTCCAAAGCAACGTTTACCATCTCCATCTGCTGACACTGCACCCTTTAAAGCGCTGTAACTTGCCACGCCTAGCCGCGTAGAAAGCTGGCACGACTTGTCTCTTTTCTTTTTTGCTTCGCTTTCGGCAGACTCTGAAATACCCTTGCATAAAAACACAATAGTGAGAGTATGGATGAAGTGTGTGCAGAACTAGTGCACTGTAAAAGTAGAAGATAGCAGGTGGCTGAAAAATAAATGACAGGAGACATATGATAGCTCTACAACATTGCATGGCAAACAAAATTAGATTCTACTCCGTATGATTTTGTAATATATGAGCACAGAAATGCAGTACTCCTCCAAAGACACCACCACATGTGGTCATATCTAAGATAACGATGATCGAAAATAAATAGGTCACCGATTTTTTAATGAACCGTCCGATCCATAAGGAACGGAAGATGGCCTTTGTCAACCTCCCGTCATCATCATTGACGATCTTTCTCGAACCCACCGACCACCGGCCCAGACCCTGTGTCTCCGCTGCCCGCCTCCCATCGACCTCACACCACCGCCGTGCTTGGCAGCGCCCCAAGCCATCCTTTAATCCCGGCCGACCTCCAGATCGGGCGCCAGAGCTCTAGGCAGACGCCCTAAGATAAACACTAAGCGCTGCTTCCCGGCGTAATAGTCTTACTAGCGCTGTTACTGGGAATGCTTCAATTAATTGGGAATCAACTGGCCAGAAATTGAAATTGAGGGGCGACGGACCTCTAGCTAAGGTGAAATAGTATATGAGGAGAAACCTTGTGCATCGCGAGTTACTAGGAACATCTAGTATCAAGAAGAAGCGGTCAACTAGTGTCTTCTGTGGGATGAATACCGTGCAAGCAGAGACGTAAGATTTGCATGAATAGGGGAAGAGGAGTACCTTCTTCGGTTGCCGGTGTGGTCACCTCCACATGTCGCGGTGATCTTCTTCTTTTTACCGGGGAAACCGATGTTCTGGAGGGTGCGGGATTGGACGAACCCATGGCCACATTGTTGACTGTGTTGCCGTGGCCGTATGTCGGCGGAGG
The DNA here is from genome assembly GCA_021605205.1 of Aegilops longissima. Classification (NCBI taxonomy): domain Eukaryota; kingdom Viridiplantae; phylum Streptophyta; class Magnoliopsida; order Poales; family Poaceae; genus Aegilops; species Aegilops longissima. The sequence goes on along the minus strand of CM038677.1, from coordinate 489,389,924 downwards.
GGAAGCAGATCCGAGGCGGCAAAGGACGGCGTAGCAGGAACAGCTCCGGTGCGGTGGTGGGTGGCGATGTTGGAGCGGCAAAGGTGAGGCGTAGGACGGCGTGGTTGAACTGGCTCGGGTACGGACGGCTCGACCTCGGCTTCAACTACTAGCCGTGGAGGGCGTTGCGGTTGAGGTTGCGGTGGACGACAACGTCGGGGTATCGGCTCCAGCGTGATGGAGGAGGGCGGCGGTTGATGGGTGGGATGGGGTGGCGGACGGAGGACGCCGGGGTCTCGCGGCTGGTGGAGAGGTAGTTTTGGCGCCCACGGAGTTCGAATCGGGAATCGGACGGGTGGGGGGAACCATGTTTCGGTCTAGGACGCGCTTGTTTTTGGATTTTTTGAGCAAAAGATGGGACGCGCTTGTTTGAAATTTGGGGAAAGTACAAACTTTGCCCCCCCCCCTCTTAAATTTCGGACCTACTGCGGGTTGGGGGTAGGATGGTAATCCCAGGTGTCCCAAATAGTGTGCGGGAGCGATTTCGGCCGCGCGCATGTGTGCTTAGGCGGCCATTGTGTATGAATATTTTTCGAAGGCGGTTGCGTGGCGTCTAGATGAAGCTACAAACCTACCCTGGTTTAGACCTTTGGACGTCGGGCCGGTAGGTTTCACAGGTCGGAGTTATTAGAAAATTAATTTCCTTGTACTACCAAACATTGGTCTCTCGCGGTTTCAAAGTAGTAGAGGCTCTTTGGCTCTTCGTTCAAATTTTGAAACACAAGCATTCACGTTTAGAGTACTCTTGAACTATGAGGATTGACCTAAATAGACAACGTTATATTTGGCCTTGTATGTTTGAAAACCTCATTAAATTATCCGCTTCCTTTTGAAATTTTGACACTTGAAAATCCTATAACTACGATTATTTTGGAATGGAGGAGCTAAATTTGAATCTATTTTGTACACGACTACATATGCTATTATGTACAAAATCAGAGCAAAGATTGGTACCCCCATAGTTTAGGTATGGTTTACAAATGCCATGATATCAAATTCAAATAATTGAATGGACTTCATGTTAAATTTGATTTTTTAAAACCACCTTAGGTTGAATTCAAATGTATGCTAGTTCATAGGTAGCTATTTATAAATGTCCATTGTGTAACTTTCGTATGTATAATGTGCTTTACACACACAACATGAACTATACTCACGTTTATATTCGATTGCTAAAGCGATGCATTCTCTGGAGTTCAAAATACTAACTATGTGGATCAATTGTGTCGAATAATAACATAGACATGCTCAAATTCGATAGAATCTAGATGTCTGATGGATCAATGACCGCTCCTTACGCAAATTGCAAATATCATGATCCCATCCTAATATTTGGATACAATTTTATATCTTTAATCAATGTGTAGAGCAGTCTTTTACGTGTAGTTCACTCTCGATCGGTGGTCTCTCACACATGCTCACACACTCTCTCCCGAGGTGTCTTTCTCGCACACATGCTCTAGATATAACCCTCCCTCCCTCTCGTAACCATTTACAACTGTTTTCACTAACCTTTATCACAAGCACTCTTCCTCTCGCAAACATACACACGCACAACCCTCATCGACCCTTTCTATATACATGGACCTGCATACGTGTCTCATGTACGCACATTATCTTTACGGTTGTCTCTCACGCATTATCTCACACCTCTCTTCCTAATCGATTTAGTATGATTCTAGCGAGCATTTTGTAGGATGCCCCTTAAAGTTAGGTTGGATGAATAGTAATATCGAGATAAAGGGTTACCTTAGTCCAAGAACCTAGGGTTACAAATCCTAGCCGGCTTTGTCAAGGGACACAGAGTCCTTCACAATTCTGCTATCTTTGTCTTGTACGACTAGTCATCCATGGGTCTTCCTAAATGTGTCATGGGCCGACCAATGTGGCGCAGGACGGAACCGAACGAAGGGCCTCACCTCGACCCACCGGACCTCATGCGGTGACACACCCTCTGCCCCCATGTCTCATTATCTTCTCACACCCACACATACCAACACAAACACCACACACAAAATTTCTCCTGGTGCCTCTATTCCTCCCCCCTTGCATATACACACTCAAGGGAATGGAATCTCTTGTCGTGACGTCATACTCGTCTCTCTCTCTCTAGACCACTCTCATTTCTCGTTTTATCTCTCCCACCCCCTCCCCGTCGGCCCCTCTATCCATGCCTCTCTCGAATCGTAATACACACACATACCTCTCTAGGCCCGCCAAATGCATCAACTACACATTCACACATGTTACATCACGCACCCCATTGATCTAAAAGCCCTATCTTCACGCTTATTTCAGATACAACATTCCTTTTGAATAAAGTGTGGCCCAAAATTATTTTAGAGGTTCTACATATATACAACATAAAAAGTTATATGGAGGAGTACTGAACGCTAATTTGCATTGCATGGTGCCCACAATGATATTTATTCCAAGACTTTGTGAATTTGTATATTTTTATACTATATACAAAGTTAGTCATAATAAAGAGAAACGAAGAGCATCTCTCTCTCCATCGTGACCCCCCCAGACCCCTTTCACGTATGCACACAAAACTATCTCCATGTCCTCTAAAAGTAAGCCTTCCCCAGAAAAATCACGGGTGTTTCATCTTTCTCTCGCGATATATGCAATGACGATCATTGTATTTGAAGCGAAAGCACGATACATACATTGGACTTCATAATCCACTCATTACGGTCACCGTTTACGTTTAGTGGTTATTATACAGTCATGGGCTCACTGTACAACTTTGTATTTGCTCATGACATGACTAGTTGACCAGTTAACGGCTCCACATGGCACCACTAGTGTTGCATCGCATTATCTCACTAACATCGTGCCCACCTGTCGACTTGTATCTACTCTACATCTACACTATTATAAAATACATAAAATACACTCTTATAAAAAACAGAGTTGGTGATGATGGTGTGCCTGCCATCCTGCAATATAGGCCGTCCGATTTATATCTAACGGATAGGAAAGAAACTATGGCAATTTTGCAAAAAGGTACCCACACACCTCTCCACATTTGCAAATAAGGCCTTCCCTCGTTCATCCTTTTCTCTCACAAGATAAACAAGTCATAAAAATGCATCTTGATGTTATGTGCAACGCACGAGCATCTTGCTTGTAAGAATGAAAACAAACGACAAAAAATTATTTTGACGGTGGTTCGAAGTCATGACCGCGGGCACAACGGACAAGGTGGCCTTGTATTGGTATGCTGAGCCGTCTGTTTTAACACACAGGAGTTGGTGTGGTGATTATACACACACGCACGGATGCACACGAACTCCATCCACGCAACACTCACACAAACACATGCACCCACGCACGCACGCAACACTCACACATACACATGCAGCCACGCACACATGCAACACTCACACGCACACACGCACGCATGCATGCACACACCAGTACACCACACGACCAACACACACTCTCACGCTCAAGTGCTCAACCTACACGTGCATGCGCACACATCAGGCCCTGACAGACACATACACAACCAGGTGATTCCGTGCACGGTTGGAGCCTTGTCGCGCTGTGTAAATTTGTGTTTATCTGACCTTTTCCCTATGCGAACTGACAGGTGGGACCCACAAGGAACATGGTCAATTTAACTAGTCAACATGGCGCCACCCAGACTATTTGGCCGGTCAACAGAGTGCAATCCGATGTTGAACTGTGAGCAAGTGACAAGATAAGCATCGTAAAACGTATATAGTGACCTTAATCAGCTTATTCTGAAGTTCGGTGACCGTATTACGCTTTTCTCTCTGTAGGCCCTCCAAAACCACATCTCTACACATTCTCGCATGTTACATCTAACAACTATGCAATACAGCACTACTACTACACTCTAACACAATAAATCATATGTGTTTTTAGTTTTACTAGATATCATATTGGTACTTATAATTATTCAGTTTGCATACATTAAAATTGCCTTTGACATGTATGGCCAGTATCATCTATTGCGCGGGAAAACTCCCGCCCTTTCCTGTTTAATCTGGTTTGTATCGATGGATCGTGCGAAATAGCAAAACTATAGTACTATATAGTACAAGTGACAGTTCACTGGGCCGTCGTGTCGTCTACTCCTCCGTCGTAAGAGTGTGTAACGCCCCGGATTCGATGCGCCAGGTGTCCGTCAGTTATTCGCTGCGGATTCGATGCGCCAAGTGTCCGTCAGTTATTCACTGTCATTGCCATGTCATTTGCTTGCGTGTCGCACTTTGCCATGTCATCATATGCATTTCATATCATGTCATCTTGTGCATATCATTTTGCATACGTGTTCGTCTCATGCATCCGAGCATTTTCCCCGTTGCCCGTTTTGCAATCCGCACTCCTATGTCTCCGGCGCCCCTTTTACCTCTTTTCGTAAAGGGTGTTGAACGGTCTCGAATGCCTCGAGGTTTGTCAAGCGGCCTTGGTATAGCACCGGTAGACCGCCTGTCAAGTTTCGTGCCATTTGGAGGTCGTTTGATACTCCAACGGTTAACCGGGTAACCGCAAGGCCCTCTTTGAGATGCAGCCCAACTCCCCTTTCTAAGTTGCCCAAAACCGACCAAACTCCCCTCCATGCTCTCGGTCGTTCGATCACGATCGCGTGGCCGAAAACCGCATCTCATTTGGAGTCTCCTAGCTCCCGCTACCTATAAATATGTGTGCACCCCCGGATTTTTCGCGCAGTCCAAAACCTACCCTAACCTTCCCCGCCGCCGGACATTTCATCCAGCGACGGCGGACATGTCCGCCGCCCGGCCACCTCACTCCGCCAATCCGAGCCGCCACATCACCACCGCCGCCTCATACCCAATGGCACGCTGCCACGTGTCCTCGCCGCCGTCCTCCTCTGCGCGCCGCCGCCGCTTCGAGGAGCCGGATCGGGCCCGCCCGGGCGATCGAACCCGCCGCCGTCTCCAGCGGCATGCACAAGGCGCCGCCTACCGTCGCCTCGCCCGCGCGCCCGCCTCCGGCGACCGAGCCGCCCGCCCGGCCCGTGCCGCCCGGCGCGCGTGCCCTCCCGCCCGACCGCGCCTCGCCGCCACACCTCCGGCCGTCCCGCCGCCACACCTCCTCGGCGTCGAGCGCCATGGCCGCCTCCGAGGAGCTTCGCCAGCCGGCCCCTCGTCGGCCGCCCGCCGCCGCCGCTTCCTCCTCGCCGGCTCCTTCCACCACCGCGCGCCGCTGCGCCCCGCCAGCCCGCCTCCCACGCCGACGCCTCCTCCGCCGTCGTCACCTCCGGCCGCGCGCGCTCGCCCGGACTTCGTCGCCGGTCGGATCCGCGGGATCGGGACCAGATCCACCCGACCATCGATCCAAACGCCGCCCCCCGTTCGGATCCCTCCGTCCCGCTCCTCCTCATCCCGCGTTGACTCCTCGGAGGGTAAAATTCCACTAAGTCCCGAAATCGGCAGTAATTTTGTTCCAGTTTCATTGCATCATATCTCTGTCATCGTTGCTCCGTTTTGCACGTGTAATATGTCAAAATGTTCGTCTCGAAGAGTAGATCATTTCATCTCATAGCATCAAATTCATTTGAGCTCATCTTGATGCGCGAAATGCTGTTAGAAGAGTGCTACGTGATGTTAGTTTCTGATTTTTATCAGAACTTGCACTTTTGTCATTTTTGCCATGATTGATGTGTGCATCCTATGGACTTGAGTCCTACATGTGTTTTGAAATGTGCCATGTCTTCTTTCCAGTGGTGCTTGCTATGTATTTTTGTGATCTATGTGGTGACTAGCACAAGCATGCAAACTAGGTGTCTTGTTGTTGCTGTTTTCAGCCCTGTTTAGCTGTTATTTTGATGCCATGTTAACTTGATGCTACCGAGAGTTCCATGCATATTTTGAGATACTTCACTAAGGATGTTTTGTCATGCATGTCTTGCTCTATCAATCCATGCCCTTGTTTGCAATTATGGAGTAGTCTAGCTTGAGTCAATCGAGCTCTACTTTTGCTTCAAAATGTTCCTGGCAGACTGTTTACATGTTATTCAATTTTGCCAAGCTTGTTGTGGTTGATCCGTATACGCCATGTTCTTGTTCTTGCCATGTATGTCTTCTATGCCATGTCTTCTTGATGTATGTATGCTTAGTTTATCATATAAGGCTTTGTAGTGAGTGCATTGAGCTTGTAAACATGCCTACTTGTTATCAGTTTTTGACATGCCATGTTGCTGAATCTGTTAACGGAACTTTCAATATTGACATGGGTGCCATCATATTTTCTGATCCTTTTTGGCTTATGGCCACTAAAGGACTTTTGTTCTATGAAATTAGTAGATTCATGCCATGCCTTTTATTGCCATTTTAAGTTCCTGTAACATGTTGTTTCATAGCTCTAAACATTGCAACCTGTTGTTATTTCTGCTAATGCCTGAAACTGTTATTAGTTGCAATCTTGCCATGTGTTTTTGAGCATGTTCTAGTCATTTCTGGAGATAGCTCAGTGTTCATGTTTTGTAACGCTTTACCTGTACATCATGCCCATGCCTTTTGTTTTCATATTGTGGTGCTGTAGCATGTTGTTTTGATGCTTGCAATATGCCTAGTTGCTGTTTTGGACAATTTGTTCTTTAAACTTGTATAGGGTGTATGTGTTGAACCGTTGCTCCGTTTTGAGTGTGTTCTATATGAAACTTGCTTGATTTTGCATGTAGTTTCATATTATCATGTTGCATCCTTGTTTTGAGGTGTTTGCTTGATGTTTGTATGCATTTTGCATCAATGCCATGCTTATCTTGTTTTGCTCATATCTTCTAGGCCGTAGCTCCGAATCTAATGAACTTCATACGTAACTTGACTAGAATTTCGTGTAGATCATCGTGGTGCATCTTAACTTGCTGTTTAACAACTTTAACATAAGGTTTATTCAGATCTGGACCAATTTCGAAATTTGCATATGAGGACTTACCTGAATTGTTATATGTTGTTCCCGGCCTCATTTAAACTTGCCTTGATGTGTTGTTCTTGTTTGCATCATCCCTTGCCATGAGTAGCTTCATGTAGCTTTGTCATGCATCATGCTTGTTGTGCATCATGTCTTGTTCATGTGTGGTGTGTTTACTATGTTGTGTGCTTCTTCTTGTTAGTTCCTGTTTGCTATGCGATCGTGAGGATTCGCTCGCTCACGCTTGGTTCGGCTTCATCCGCTCACCTTCTTCATGGACTCGTTCTTCTTCCTTGCGGGATTTCAGGCAAGATGACCGCTACCTGGATCTCACTACTATCATTGCTATGCTAGTTGCCTCGTTCTTTCGCTATGCTGCGCTACCTATTACCTGCTTATCAAGCCATCCCAAATTGCCATGTCAGCCTCTAACCTTTTCACCCTTCCTAGCAAACCGTTGTTTGGCTATGTTACCGCTTTGCTCAGCCCCTCTTATAGCGTTGTTAGTTGCAGGTGAAGATGAAGTTTGTTCCTTGTTGAACATGGATATGTTGTTCCTTGTTGGAACATGTTTACTTGTTGGGATATCACAATATATCTTATTTAATTAATGCATCTATATACTTGGTAAAGGGTGGAAGGCTCGGCCTTATGCCTGGTGTTTTGTTCCACTCTTGTCGCCCTAGTTTCCGCCATATCGGTATTATGTTCCCGGATTTTGCGTCCCTAACGCGGTCGGGTGATTTATGGGACCCCTTGACAGTTCGCTTTGAATAAGACTTTTCCAAAGAAGGCCCAACATTGGTTTTACCATTTGTCTCACCACCACCTATATTTTCCCTTGGGAGTAATTAACCCAAGGGTCATCTTTATTTAACCCCCCGGACCAGTGCTTCTCTAAGTGCTGGCCCGAACCGAAACTACTGCTTGGGGCCACCTTGAGGCAACCCGAGGGTTGGTTTTACTCGTAGCTAGTCTCATCCGGTGTTGCCCTGAGAACGAGATATGTGCAGCTCCTATCGGGATTGTCGGCGCATCGGGCGGCTTTGCTGGACTTGTTTTATTGCTGTGAAATGTCTTGTAGCCGGGATTCCAAGACTGATCGGGCTTCCCGGGGAGAAGGTCTATTCCTTCGTTGATCGCGAGAGCTTATCATGGGCTAAGTTGGGACACCCCGCAGGGTTTGAACTTTCAAAGCCGTGCCATGTTATGTGGCAGATGGGAATTTGTTAATGTCCGGTTGTAGAAAACCCGAAGTTGATCTTAATTAAAATACACCAACCGTGTGCGTAACCGTGAGTGTCTCTTTTCGGGGTTGATCGAGAGGAGAACACGGTTTCTGGGTTATGTTTGACGTAAGTAGGAGTTCAGGATCACTTCTTGATCATTACTAGTTGACGACCGTTCCTTTGTTTCTCTCCTCGCTCTCATTTGCGTATGTTAGCCACCATATATGCTTAGTCGCTGCTGCAACCTCACCACTTTACCCCTTCCTTTCCTATTTTAGCTTTGCTAGTCTTGATACCCATGGTAATGGGATTGCTGTGTCCTCGTGGCTCACAGATTACTACACCACCAGTTGCAGGTACAGGTTTGCGATGATCATGACGCGAGAGCGATGTTTGCTTGTATTGGAGCTCTTCTTCTGCTTTTTCTTCGATCAGGGGATAGGTTCCAGGTCGGCAGCCTGGGCTAGTAGGGTGGATGTCGTTTGAGTTTCTGTTTATGTTTCATCCGTAGTCGGATGTTGATCTTGTATATGATGTTGATGTATTCTTGTGGCATTTGTGCCTTATGTTGTATCCCCACTATTATGTAATGTTGATGTAATGATATCCACCTTGCAAAAGCGTTTCCAATATGCGGGTCTATCCTTGGTGGGACCATCGAGTTCCTTTTGGATAGGGTCGCATATTGGGCGTGACAGAGTGGAGCGCTCGCTTTCATAAATCTTCTAGCCCCGTTCGCCGACATGTGGGACATCAAGCTACCCGGTCCATGTGCCATACCGGAATACAGTGCAGAGCAGCCGGAGTGAAGCACCCCAGTCATGGCGCCGGCGTAGTAATGAGCAATGAGGCGTCAAATCACAAAGATGCACCTTTCCCGCAGTTAAGTTGGAGGGACGAAGTAATAATGCTAAAAAAGAAGTTGGAGGGACGAAGCAACCATCATTTCACTCGTTGCTGAATCCGCTTCTCCCTCATCTTCTTCAACTTAACCACGTGTTGCTTCTACCGTTGTTCTGCCTCATGTGGGACGCGGATCATCTTGGTAAAGCAACGCACGTGGGACGCATGTTAGCAAACCGCCAGACAATGTCCTCCAAAATAAGAAACCCCGCCATCCATGCGGCAAAATCACCTCCTTTTACTAATTTTTGATTCTATAATTTTTTAGATCAATATAATTGAGATTTGTATAGATAGCACACAGGAGCAAAACCAAGTGGTACGGTTAAGGGCATCCACAATGTGTAGCCAAATGTGAAAATAGCTTTTGGCATCATGGGAACCATTGTGGACGGTGTTGCCAAAGCCAAAAAGATGGAACCGAAGCTCCCTGATTGATTGATTGAAGGAATAGAAAAATGCAATGTCTCTCCTGTTTCTCCCATGCTTGGACGCATGTACTACAGTATAGAGCATAGAGTCTACTCCCCTATCCCTTCTATCACAAATCACAAAGCAGCGAGGCGTCAAATCACAAAGAACGGACGAAGCAACTATCATTTCACTCTTCGCTGACTCCGCTTCTCCATCGTCTTCTTCGAGAAGCCGTCTCACCGCACTAGTACTCCTAGTAGTAGTACTAGTAAAGGACTCCCTGGATGCAAATAAGGCGGTTGTCTCGGCTTGCAGGCGGCACTTGCGAACGACTTGCCGTGGTCTCCCTCAATGGCGTTCTCCGTCGAACGCACTTCGCCAAACCACAAAAAAAAGTCAACGTCACCGCAATGGGAAAGGAATTCAAATATAGTTACTACCTCCATTTATTTCGTACACAAGGCCAGTATATCAAAATTACAATTTGCAAAGGGCCACTAACACTAACCGAGGCAAAATTGATGGGGTTAGCAACCAAGGAAATTAATATCCCCTGCATGCATGCGGAAGTGAGAAGGTTCGTTTGCATGGCGCTGCATTAATCAAGCGATGAGGAGTGAGATGGTTAGCTCTTTGGTCTTTCGAGAAAAAAATACGCATTAATTGACATGTGAAACGAGGATTTGTATCAATTAAATCCCGCGAAGGAAAACTCTGCCTTTTTTTAACACTAGTACTCCTAGTACGTACGTACTTATCCTGTTTGGGTCTAGGCCTTGCATTGCCAAACTTCGCCACACATTTTTGCAAAGCTTGCCTAAAGTTTTCAAAATGAGAAGGAGGTACACTTCCGCACGGCTGTGGATGTCGCACCGCAACCTCACACGGTCGCTCCTGCACGCCGCGGTCGCACCGCACCCTCACACAGTCGCTGCTGCACGCCGCAAACCCAACCAAGGGAACGCACCCTCACTGACACGTGTTGTCGCATGTGAACAAACCAAACTCAGCCATCCTATCGCTGACACATAATTTTCGTTCATAGAGTATGTTTATCCAACCGCATGTTGGGGAGTATCCGTACGGCCCGTGCGGTGGTCTGTGGGGAAGAAGAAGAGGTGAGGAAGAAGGAAAGAAGGGTTAGGAGACGTAGGAGACGTAGGATATTCATCCAACCGCCTGAAATGGTAGACTGACCCAAGTCAGGCGACTTGCATAACAAATAGTATGTTTTTACACAACAAAAGATCCATAAAAACAACAACATAAAGAAAAACTATCACTGCTCGCGGAAAGAGACGGCCTCGTCGTCTTTGGATGCCGGCGCGAACCAGCTGGCGCGAACCAGCCGTCGCTGCCGACGTGTGTCTCCGCACCGTGGTTGTCCTCGGCCTCCAGCTACTCGTTCAAGCGGAGCGTGCGGGCGCTCTGCACGGACGAGAGCACAGCCCGGTTCAAGTCGAGGAAGTCCGCTTCCGCCTGCAGGAGGGCCTCGATGGCAGCGGCATCCGCGCGCTCCGCGTCGAGTCGAGCCTCCGCCGCCCGGTTCAAGTCCAGGACTTCCGGTTCCGCCTGTAGGAGGGCATCGATGAGAGCAGCATCCGCGCGCTCTGCGTCGAGTCGAGCCTCTTCCGCCCGGTTCATGTCCAGGACGTCCGGTTCCGCCTGCAGGAGGGCCTCGATGGCAGCGGCATCCGCGCGCTCCGCCTCAAGTTGAGCCTCCGCCGCCCGATTCACATCCACAACATCCGGTTCCGCCTGCAGGAGAGCATCGATGGCAGCGACATGCGCGCGCTCTGCGTCGAGTTGAGCCTCTGCCTCACGGTCCTCCTTTAGTATCGCCATGTTGAACCGCTGGTCCGCCTACACCATGGGGGACTCGGAAGCCGGCACGAAGTCGACGTCTATCATCTCATACCCATCGGGGGCCTTCTGCGCCGCGACCTCCGCAGTGAACATTGGATCGACTTCCTCCTCCTCGTAGCTTGGCTCCAGAGAACTCGGGGATTGGCCCGCCGCAAAGCGAGCTTGGGAACGGAGGTCTGTGGCGCCGACCGCCGCCGTGATTTCTGCGGCGCTCCGGCGTCGAGATCTTGTAGTAAGTGATCTTGCGGCGCACCATGGCTTTCCGCGAACTAGGGATGCTTGATGCGGCTAGGGATCGAAAGGTGGGGAATGGGCTGGAGATTTGGTGTGGTTTTAGGGCGTGGCTGGCGAGGCCGAGCAGCGAAGGTTCTGGTGTGAATAATAGTTCTGGTGACGACCGGTCAATCGGTTTTGACTGTACATCGCTCTTGTCACGTTCGCGTTGCAGCCCGCCACGCTGGACCCTCCACATCGCTCACCGAATGGAACGCGCTTCGTCTTGCATTTTCGCTCGCTTGTGGGACCGCAGTTGAGAGCAAACCGACGTCCCAGGTGGGTGGGGCCCCTTCCTCCCCCTTCTCCAATAATAATTATCCACGTTGCACTTTACGTAAAACACGTAACATTATTTAAGTAGCATTGCCCCCCTCCCCGCCCGCGTCATTTATTATACCTCCACTCGCTCCGTTTTATGCGGAGTAAATAAAAATAGAGGGAGTATACTACGGATGAGGATCCCCTGACGTGGCCGAACCCATTGAGTAACCGACATGCGGGCCTAGCAAGCATGGGGTCCGCCAAGAAGTGACCGAAGGGAGGGTAAGGCAGGGATACCTCGTCGAGGATCCACTTCCACTATACTACTTTGACCAAATGTTAGAGTAATACTATATGACATGCAACTTACACAAATGTTAGAGTAATAATATATGACATGCAACTTACACAAAGCATACAGGTCTAATGCGTTTTTCGAGGCTAACTTTGACCAAATGTTAGAGTAATAATATATGGCATGCAACTTACAAAAAGCATATGGTCAATTTCAGATGTGAAAGGAGTTTCCAATGATATAATTTTCACATTATACATCTCATGTACTCCCTCCGTCTAGGTGTGTAAGTCATCTTACGAAAACCAAATAATCCCAAAACACGTAGGCGCGGTGCATTAACTTCTACCTCATTTCTTGTTTCTCGACATATGAACCAATAAGAGATGAGGGTGTGCATGCTTTTAATGACCTGAGACTATCAAACATGACATGCAGTGGTTAGTTCATTGCATGCAATACTATTAATTAGCAAATAAACATTAATGTCTCTCGTTTTCCCCTCCTCCTTGGTCATGGTGCACAGCCTAAGATGTCTTACTCACCTATGTGAAAGGAGTACTATTAATCTTGTCAATACTCAAATTGGAAACCATCTCGAGTACAAGTCTAGGAGTACGTACGAATCTAACAATATTGATTGGGCGTTGTTGAATGTTGATACCTTTTTCATCATAGTAGAGATACTTTGACTACACATAAAACTTATACTCCTATCATAGTATGTAAAGTAGAAAGGATAGGAGGGAGTATATTGTACGTTCAAAAACGAAACGAACATTGAATACCCTTTATATATGATTTGCGGATGCTTTGATCACCGGTTCAAAATTTTGAATCCGCCTTAGGTATCACGTGCCCCACTCGCTCCCTCTCGATTTCATCTCGGGTCCGGAGATCTATTGAAAGAGGACTAGGGTGGGTAGATGCGAATGATACTCGGCGGAATGTTCAAATGAGGCATGCGGGAGGATGGACTCAACTCGAGGGCGACATGATCGATGGAGAAGAGGGTTGGAGAGGAATGAGAAATAAGCAAACGCCACATGATTACACTTGAATGGCTCAAATAAACAATAAGTTGTCTCGCTTGGCCTACATAGTGAAAGGCCTAATGCGCAACGCGCAGCACTGACGCTCGAATATGGCCGGGAAAACAGGGAAACCGATATAGCGCAGACTAGTCCAATGGAGGAGCTGGCCCACGACCTCCTCGCCACCGATAACCGTTCATGTGGGGTCATTGGGGCCAACAACAGGGCGCAGCTCCAGCACCGCCTCTGGACACAGTGACCGCGGTGAGCGACACGCTCATATCATCGATAGACACGGTCGGTTTCGAGCAGGCCGAGGGTGGCGTTAGTGCTGTGGCACGACTAACGGTATGTTTGGTTTGTGCCCAAGGTTGCCCCATCAAAGCATTGGGTAGCCAAAATTTTGGTTGAGGTATTGGTTGACCATGATTTGGCCAACATTGGCAAGAAAAATTAACTAGAGTTGGCTAGAGTTCATTGGCATGCCAAAGAAATGGCAACCATCCAAACAAAGACCAATCTTTGGGTCATGACCAAAATTTTGGTAAGGTGCACTTTGGCAACAATCCAAACACACGCCAACACCCGGCTCGTCGAGGATGCACAGGGCGCCGCGACGCGTCCGCGGAGTGGTGTAGTGCGGCCAACTGCATCCTCTGGACCTGAGACCATGCCGGGTCGTCTTGCTTTTTCAATGACATGCGGGGATCGCATTTGAGCAAAGGGCATCCCCAACGTTGCCACGACCGCAGCTGACTACCCTGGCACACCAAAGCCCTCGTCCCTCGCGCCGTCGCACGGTGCGTTCCCAGCGGGCGCCAGCTGCCCGCATTCATGCCGTCCGTTCGTATGTCGTCGTTAAGAGGCTCGGTTCCCGAGGAACCAACTCCGGCGACTTAATGACGCACCCACACGCTTGGCCTCACCGGAATGCGCTACTTAAAGTGGCAACGCCCAGCTAACGTGCACACCATAGCGCATCGTCCTCCTACCTGGCACCACATCTGCCATGACCGCAAGTGTGAACGCTCTGCGGGAGAGCTTGTCTTCGGGGATGAAGCTCGAGGTCGCCGCCCTCGCTCAAGTCGCCTCTTGTGACGCAATAGCGGCGTAGCCGGACGCGGACGCGACCGCACAAGCGGTGGCCACGCTGGCGGCCGACGATGGGAACACCGTCAGCCATGCTCCAACTTGCCGCCGTCCAACGTCCGGCACCGCCGATGTCGGGGACTCCTTCGAGGATGAGTAGGTCATGGGAGGCGGCAGGGTATGGTGTGCCAACTGGCCGGTCTGTATCCCGTGTTCTACTCTTCCTCGCCGGAGACCGCACCTCCACTTCACGGGTCTTGAACCCCGCCCCCGTACATGGACGTCGGTCGCCGCCGTAGAATAGGTTTAGGGTCGGGTTCCTTTTATTTTTCTGTCCTATATAAGTTAGAAATGTAATGAAAATCTGCCGTGTTTGCATTAATCTCGGCCGGTGTATATGAACTTTCACAATAATATACATATTGTAGGAGTACTAGCAAGATGCCCGTGCGTTGTAGGGAAGATCAAGATCTTGTGGGAGAAAAGGATGAACGAGGGAAAGCCTTATCTGCAAATGTGGAGAGGAGTGCGGGTAAATTGTCATAGTTTCCTTCCTATCCGTTAGATATAGATCGGACGGCCTATATTGCAGGATGACAGGCACACCATCATCACCAACTCTTCTTTTTATTGAACCGAGACAAATCTAAAAACCCAACTAAGCCAACCTCCCAGCATATCGCTGGAAAAGACCCGCCGCGCCGTTTTAGTCGGGATTACCGGATTACTAGTAGTAGTATCGATGGATCGCGCGAAGCAACATTTTTTTTGAGGGGGCGAAGCACCTAGTTTAAAAGGGAAAAAGGCGGTACACTCAAGGCACTCCTGTCGCGGTCGCATTGCACCCCACACACGTTCGGTCCTACACACGGCTCACGCAAACAGAACGCGCTTCGGCATGCCTCTTCACTAACACGTGGGACTGCACATGGAGAAACCGACCATGCGCCAAACTCCCCCCGCCCACCGCGCGAAAATCCTCCCCCGCCCCCCCCCCCCCACACACACAAAAATTCCCCCCAAATTCGATTCAACCGCCCTTCGGCCAAATATTCCCTAAACCCCCCTCCCCCCCGTCCGCCCTCCACTCCATTTGCTCCACCAAAGCCGCCCTCCCGCCAAGGCCGATACGTCGGCGCCGCTGTTCGTCGAGGGGACGACGGCGATCCTCTCGCTCCACAAGATGCTCTCGAGATCTGTCGTCCTCTAGCCGCTACCGCCACCTCGCTACGTTCTTGTGGAGGCGCGACGACGGTCAGCGCCACCACCGGGCGACGCTCGTGTGGAGATGCACGGCGGTCAGCTTCTCCCACGGTACGCGCATTCTCGATCGAGGCCCTGCTCATGTCGGTGTAGCGCTGAATGTTAGCCGATAGACGCTGTTAATCTCACTGCTTGTCAAGTAGTTTATCACAATATGCTCGCTTAAGAAGCTTCCTTGCCCTGTTCTGCACTCAATCTGCTTAGCTGAGATGGCATGCCAAGGCCAATTAGTTGCTAAAATATCCTGCCATATATTTATTCTGACATAGATTGCCATGGTCTAGTAGCCAATATGTTAGGTGAAATAGCTCTACTCCGTTTTATACTCGATCTTTGTTGCTGTGATGGCCTTCAATAGTTTGATGGTTGTGTTCTCGGCCTCATTGACTGCTGAAACAGCCTGCCATAATTTAGCACTCAAATATGTTTGCTGAATTAGCTTTACATATATTTCGTTACTTAGATCTGCTCGTCCAAATATCTTGCCATAGCTTTAGACATCGACCTAGGTATTTTTTTCTGGACTTCATAAAAAAGCATATATGCTTTTCCCGTAATATCTAGTAGAAGAACTAATTTGTATGTTTAATGATGGACATGACTTGATAACTTCGCTCAAGATTCTCCGCTGCATATGTCAAGGGGTTGAAAACTTCATGAACTTTATCGAGCTGAGTACGGTGGTCTGAAATCAGATGTGCTCTGCCTGTGTAGCAGCTTGTATGAATTCAGTTACAAGACCCCATCAACTGTGCAAAATCATCTACACTTGTATGGGATGTCGGTCACATATACTAGGTGGGTTCATCATGGTGAAGCTGTGAACGCCAATGTTATTGACTACGTGGAAGCAGCAGATCACCATCTTGATCTTCCCGATGCTCGTGGAAGAGGAGGAGGAGGTGGTGGTGGCGGAGCCAGTGAGTTTGACCAACATTGAAACAATGCTACGAAATGCTCGTGCATTCCGTGAACTTTCACCTGCAAAAGAAAAACGGTGGGCCCGCATGTTGGAACAATGCAACGTTGCTGTCACCCCAGGAAATAAGCTGTCAAGATTCTCAGCTATGGTCACCTTTCTTCGGTGAAGACATCTGAGCGGATGACCAACAAATCATTCGATGCGATGTTGGCTGCTTTCCGCAAATCTTTCCCAGATCGCGCCTCGAGCTGCCACACACCTACAAAGAAATGAAGAATTTCCTTCATGCGGTTGGAATTGGATATGATATGATCCATGTTTGTAAGAATAATTGTGTTCTATTCTCAAGGATTATGCCAACTTAAGTGAATGCCCGAAATGCAAATCATCAAGATGGAAAGATGGCGATGCTGTGAAGAGGGTTCCTCATAATGTTCGAGACATTTTCCAATTACACCAAGATTGCAGAGGTTGTTTCATGATGTCAAACAAGAGAGGATGTACTGTGGCATTCTAGGAACCAGGAGTACAGAGATCGAATGTAATGAGCCATCCATCTCATGGTAGTGAGTGGAAAAGCTTCAATGATAAACACAAAGAGTTTGTTGTCAACCCGAGAAACATTAGACTTGGCTTAGCTTCGATGGATTTAACCCATTTGGCCACCAGAGCGCCACATATAGCATGTGGCCAGTGCTTTTTATCCCTTACAACATGCCTCCAAATGTCTGCACCAAAGAATCAAACTACATGATGGCCTTGCTCATCCCAGGTCCAAAAAGTCCTGGAAAGGATTTTGATTTGTTCATGGAGCCTCTTGTGGAGGAACTTCAACAGCTATGGAAGAGTGTTCTCACTCGAGACCTATATAGCAGCCCACCAGCTGATTTCTTTCTGCGTGCTGTTGTAATTTGGTGCATCCATGATTATCCGTCTTTGGGCACTATGTCGTATGCGAACGACACATGGTTACAATGCATGTGTTTTTGTGACAGAATCATTGTCATACGCAATACTTAGCAAGATCTGTTACATTGACACCGCTGCTTCCTTGCCAAGGACAAGCCGCATCCTAGAAAATACCAAGACATGTGTTCAATGCAAAGCATGAAAACCGTGATGTGCCAAAGAGGCTCACCGCCGATGAGTTGCAAGTGGAATTAGAGAAGGTCGTATATTACACCAGAAACCATCCTCGTAATGGTAGCGGGAAAAGGAAGTGTGGCACGGTAGAAGAGAGATTATTGTTTACCCGCAGTCCACTTTGTGGGACTTGGAGTATTGGAAAGATTTGGATCATGGCATAATCTTGATGTGATGCACATCGAGAAAAATATATGTGACAAGATTATCGGCACACTTCTTAACATTGAAGGCAAGATGAAAGATACCTTAAAATCTAGGATTGATTTGACACACCTGGTATCGAAAGGATTTGCGGTGCAAGATGAAGGTAAACCACGGATATGGCACCACTGTATGCGCCTTGGACAAGGTAAAAGAAAAGAATTCTGCGAGGTCCTGTCATGTGTGAGATTCCTACATGGATTTGCTTCCAACCCCGAAAGGAGAGTCAGTGCAGATGGAAACAAGGTACAAGGGTTGAAAACTCATGACTGCCACGTCCTACTTCAAAGGGTTTTACCTGTTATCCTTAGAGGATTGGGCCGCCCTGACTTATACAGAGCAGTTGCAGAGTTGGGACAATTCTTCAGGAACTCTGCAGAGAAATATCAGGATAGATGCTTTGGAGCGCCTTAGAGACAAGATACCAACTATCCTATGCAACCTTGAGAAGATATATCCTCCACCTTTCTTTGATGTGATGGTGCATTTGGCTGTTCATCTACCCGATGAGGCACTACTTAGAGGTCCAAGACAAGATGGCTGGATGTACCCTATTGAAAGGCGGCTAGGCACTTTCAAGGGCTATGTTAGGATGAGCTAGACCCGAGGGTTCCATTGCAGAGGCCTACATTGCTCTGAAGCGCTTGACATTCTGCTCAAAATACATTGAAACAAATTGATCAGCTTAGCAAAGAGGTGGGTGAAGACAATCCGGGCTCAATGTTTTCGATTATTCTGCTCGAGTTAGTTACGTGGAAGAGTCGACAAGAGGACAAACCTAAAGATTTGGACAAAATGGTTTGGTATGTGTTGAATAACTGTCCCGAGATACTACCTTATATCAAGTAAGTGCAAGATCTGCAGCTTATACATCGTAATCTACTAAACTTGCAGCACATTCTTATATATTTAGATGTTTGACGCGATCACTATGTTGTGCAGCCTCTACAAAGAGGAGTTACTGCCGCAAAATCGAAGAAACATTGACAAACTGGTTATGGAAGGATTTGTGAAATGGTTCAAGAACCATGTGAGCTTTTGAAGTGCACTGTCAATTTTTTTAATATATTGAGTACATAAGATGATCAACTTGTCTATTTTCTAACCATAGGTTAAGAAGATGCGGGAGGATGGGCAGGCAGTTGATGATGCCCTTTACTCACTAGCAATGGGTCCTGATACTCGGGTAAGACATTATGAATCTTGTGTTTTTGGAGATGT
Organism: Aegilops longissima; assembly: GCA_021605205.1. Taxonomy (NCBI): domain Eukaryota; kingdom Viridiplantae; phylum Streptophyta; class Magnoliopsida; order Poales; family Poaceae; genus Aegilops; species Aegilops longissima. The sequence goes on along the minus strand of CM038677.1, from coordinate 489,370,853 downwards.
GCGCTACAACACCCTTGCACGAGACGAAGGCAGGAAGACACAAAACACTGCCATCATGAGCACGGATACGTATGACAAAGAGACAACTGAAATGTATGCTAACATAATGTACATTGTTCAGCTTGCAGATATCTCCGATTTGAGGATCATCGGTGTGTGGTTCTTGTGTTGTCGTTGGTATAACCTGTTTTCGAGGATCGCAAAACCCAGAGCTGATGATTATTTCAAATCCATCAATGTCAAGGCGGCGCATCGCACCAACTAGCCTTTTATTTTGGCAAATCAAGCAACACAGATATTTTTCTTGGAAGACACATTTGCATGTAGCGATGATCGGAGAGTATTGCAAAGGTTTGAGCAGAGGAATTCGCTTAATGAAGTTGCACAACAAGATGATGCTTACATCGCTCCCGATGTACAAGATAACACATATGTTCCTAATATCTTTGAGAACCATCACGCCAATGACGCCGTGAAAAGATTGCATGTCGTGGCTGTGGACATACAAGAGTTGATCAAGAAGAAGCCAACGTTCGAGGATGTTGAGGACGAAGAAGAAGATGACACCATGGGGAATTACGATTCATACTGATACACATGGCGAAGATGTTGACGCTGCTGCTGCGGATGATGATTACATTGCTTTTGTCGATTTGCTGTCCGAAGACGTTTTTTCTACTATGTGAAATTGTGTTTGCTATGACAAGCTGAAACCTGATGAACATGTTGTTTAGTATTTTGTTTGTGAGAACATCACTTGTTATGTATGTTGATTTGTGTTTGGTGATTGTATGACAACTAAAACATGATGACATTGTTGTTTAGTTGTACTCATATTTGGCTGTGAAACTTGAATTTGATGACATAGTTTGCTGTTGGACTGCAATTTGCTCGACGCCTTCAAATGAGAACAAAGCTGACCCGACAGGGGCCTCTGCTATTTATTTATTTATATGAGCAAAGGGATACCCCTGATTTCCGTTAATAGAAATCATTAGATGTTCACAACACTACGCCCAGCCTGCTACACAGTTTCATTCATTACTAGTTTCAAAGAAAGTGCTCATGTCGTAGCTAATCGAATACATCACGAGTGCTACATACACCGCAAATAAAGAGACAATCATCCTACAGAGCACATCGATTTTGCCCATTATCTTCACAAGCTCTTTCATCTCCTCATTGCTATCAAGGTCGCTCAGCAGCTGTTGCTTGGCCATGATCGAGAAATCGCATCTTTAACCTTCGCTCTGATCTTCCTCTTCTGTCGTTCCTTCATTATTTGTCCAACACCCCAACCTGCTGGTATTGGGATTCCTCGCCAACCAAATAATCAGCGTAGTTGCATTCCCCACATCAAGAACTTCCCGAAATACAAATCACATGAATCTTCCCTTTTCGCATTTAATCAAATTGGAAGATCATCAACCAAACTATTAAAAAATCATCAACTGAAAGCAGCAGAACAACACTTAAACATATTATTACCCCATGATTCGGCATTTGTAGAAGACTCGCCAGGGTTGCGGATTGTGGTTGAGATGCGACGGATGACTCTGCGTAATTTGCAGCAGTGGCACCACACCAACGGCAGCGGGTTGCGATGAGCAATCGTCTGCGGTGCGCATGCCGGCGGGGGTGTGATGAGACCCACAGCGATGGTACGGGTGGCGACTTGGCGATATCTGGTTGTTGCTCTTGAAGAGCGGTGGACGAGCAGCCAGCGGACATGGTTGCTGCGCCGAGCTTCGATGCTAGGTAGAGTAAGTAGAGAAGAGGAGAAGCGAACGTTGGATATGTCAGTTTCATTACTTGCAGAGTAGCATAGCACCATATATGGTCATAGTCTATGTTTGATTCAACCAGCTACAGAGCACGTCTTTCTTTTTTTCTAAAACTCGCAAAGTCTCTTTACTGGTACACTAGCTTGTTCTCAGACGCCTTCCCAAGTCTTTGATTTTCTTTCCCTATTTTTATGCGAGGAAGGAAGGAGGACAAAATTGAGAGTTCCTCGACTCGAACCCAAGACCTCTCGGTTGAAAACCAAGGGTGCTAGTCACTTATGTGGCGAAACGCCCCTGTGAGGAGGACGGCAGATGAACGATTTTCCTCGCAGTTTTCTTCCTATATATAAAAAGTATGCTACTTGGTGTCCGCTTAGTCAAAAACGATTGTGCCAACCTTGACCATTCGATTGACATTCAACGTCTGTCGCGTTTCTTGATCTCTTCTTCCTCGAGCCGCCAAAGCCAATCCAGCGCCGGGGACCGCTACTCCCGCCTCCCACGGCTGGCAGTGATCTTCCCTGCTCTGTTCGTTCCGTCCGAGGCCTCACCATCGCCCTCCGCCTTGGTTCGCTCGCCACAAGGCCGCCCTCGGTGTTGTCAACATGGTCAACAACCGAGAGGAATAAGGAGATGACTGTACATGGTGAGGATGACATGAGGGACCCAAAGAGACACACAGTAATTTTGTTTTTTCGGACGGAGAAGGGTATCAACTGGGTTGTGGGGACCCATGGCCCGCCTAGCCCAGTGCTTTTATTTCATATGTTTAGCACATGACCAGCCCAGTTTGTTTTTTTTCTTTCCGAAAAATGGCTAGCCAGCTATTTTGTTTTTTGCAGAATAACCAACATAGGCCTACTTGCTTTTCTACGCCCTGCTGGGCCGGAAATCTTTCAAGACGAGGAGGGATGCATTTTTCCAAAAATATGGGATATGAGTAATAAGAAATGGGCTATAAGTAATAATAAATGGGCTATAAGTAATAAGAAATGGGCTATAAGTAATAATAAAGGGGTTGTAAAATGAAGAAAATACAGCAAACAGGCAATTAGTTCCCAAGGACTGTTTTCTTTCGGATTTTGATATTTTAAATTTCATTGTTTTTGTGCGGGTAAGTTTTCATTGAATTTAAAATAAGGTATATTTATATTTAAAATTAATTTGAATCTGGCTAGAAATTTCGGGTTGTATGCTGTTTGGGACAGATTTGGAGGTTGACTTGTGGGTCTACTAGGTTGACGTGTACTTTGGCTTTGTCAACTTAGTCCACAAACGATTCAAATTTAGTCCATAAACGATTCTAGCAGCAAAGGACTGCTGGATGTTAATCCAACAGCCCCGCCGCTTCTTCAATATCTCGATCTTCTTGCTCCAAATTACCAAACCAGCTCGGTGGAACTGCTCTCTCCGCCTCCGTGGCGGGCCGTCTTTGCCGCACAGCCGCACCGCCCCACCCTACTTCATTGCTGGCCGTGCCATTCCTCTACTCACCCACACCTCCTGTTATTTTCCCGCGACGGCAGCCGAACCAGTAAACCCTCGTACTCCCCACCGCGTGGGCAACCATTGCCGAGTCTTCCCCGGCTCTGTGTCGTTCCCTTCCTAGGCCACGCTGTCGTCCACCACCATGGTGCTCTCGGAGCGGCCTGGTCAACATGGTCAACGAACGACATCCATCGACCATGGACTGTACGTGCAAAATAATGATTCCTCCACCTGACAGCTGGGACCCACCAGAAGGGCCTCTATATTTCGCGAAAAAAACGTTCCCCCCGCTGACATGTCGGACCCACAAGCTATCGCACGCAAGGAAGAGCCTCCTTATTACACAAAAAATGAATACCACCATGCTAGATGGGACCCACCATAGTGGGAGGATGACTTGTGGGCCAACTAAGTTGACGGGGACGGAGGGCTTTGTCAACTTAGTCAATATGAACGATTTTAGCTCTAGTGACCGTACGATGTCCATCCAACGGCCATAGTGCTTCTTCAACCTCTGGTCTTCTTGCTCCAAATTACCGCCCAAAGCAGCGCGTTGGTCGTGCCGCGTGCTCCTCGCCTCTCGTGGCGGGTTGTGATGCCGCGAGGCCTCACCGCCTCTACTACTCCCACCGCTGGCCTGTGGTATCCTCTACTCACCCACACCCCTGTTATTCTGCGGCGACGGCAGCCTCACGCCAGCAGCCGAACCAAGAACCCTCGTATTCTTCTCCGCACGGGCTACCACTGCTGCGTCTTCCTCGGCTCCGCGTCGTCCCTTCCTAGGCCTCGCCGTCGTCCGCATAACCGCCTGGTGCTCTCGGCGTGGCGTGGTCAACGTGGTCAACGACCGACTTCCATCGGAAGAGTATCGTAAGTGGAGAGGCTGATACCGGGTCCAGCGGCCGCAAGGAAGTGCCTCCTTATTACGCCAAAAATAATTATTCCTCCACCGACAAAGAAGGACCCACCGTGACGGGCCACCTTATTTCACTTAAAAAACGCTTCCCCCACATTGGGGGACCCACCGAACGGGCCAGCGTATTTCGCGAAAAAAACGTTCCCCGCGTTGTCAGCTCGGACCCACCGGAAGTGCCTCCTTTTTACGCACAAAAAAATGAATACTCCTCTTGCAAGCTGGGACCCACCATGGTGGGAGGCTGACTTGTGGGCCTACTAAGTTGACTGGGATGGGGGCCTTTGTCAACTTTAGTCAATATGAACGATTCTAGCTCTAGTGACCGTACGATGTCCATCCAACGGCTGAAGGAAATATGCCCTAGAGGCAATAATAAAAGTTATTATTTATTTCCTTATATCATGATAAATGTTTATTATTCATGCTAGAATTGTATTAACCGGAAACATAATACATGTGTGAATACATAAACCTACAGAGTGTCACTAGTATGCCTCTACTTGACTAGCTCGTTAATCAAAGATGGTTATGTTTCCTAACCATGAACAAGGAGTTGTTATTTGATTAACGGGATCACATCATTGGTTGAATGATCTGATTGACATGACCCATTCCATTAGCATAGCACCTGATCGTATAGTTTGTTGCTAGTGCTTTTCTTCATGACTTATACATGTTCCTATGACTATGAGATTATGCAACTCCCGCTTGCCCGAGGAACACTTTGGGTGCTACCAAACGTCACAACGTGAATCGGGTGATTATAAAGGTACATTACAGGTGTCTCCGAAGGTACATGTTGGGTTGGCATATTTCGAGATTAGGATTTGTCACTCCGATTGCTCGGAGAGGTATCTCTGGCCCTCTCGGTAATGCACATCACATAAGCCTTGCAAGCATTGCAACTAAATGTATTAGTTGTGAGATGATGTATTACGTAACGAGAAAAGAGACTTGCCAAGAACGAGATTGAACTAGGTATTGATACCGACGATCGAATCTCGGGCAAGTAACATACCGATGACAAAGGGAACAACGATGTTGTTATGCGGTCTCGACCGATAAAGATCTTCGAGAATATGTAGGAGCCAATATGGGCATCCAGGTCCCGCTATTGGTTATTGACCGAGAGGTGTCTCGGTCATGTCTACATAGTTCTCGAACCCGAGGGTCCGCACGCTTAACGCTTCGATGATGCTTATTATGAGTTTATATGATATTGATGTACCAAGGTTGTTCGAGTCCCGGATGAGATCACGGACATGACGAGGAGTCTCAAATGGTCGAGACATAAAGATTGATATATTGGAAGCCTATGTTTGACTCGGAATCACTCCGGTGAAATTGGGAATTTTACCGAGTACCGAGGGTTACTGAACCCCGGGGGTCAATGGGCCATGATGGGCCTTAGTGGGAAAGAGAAAGGGGGCCATAGTGCTGGCGCACCTTCCCCTTCCCTAGTCCTATTAGGACTAGGAGAAGGCGCCCCTCTCTCTCTCTCTTCCCACTTGGGAAAACCTAGTTGGACTATGATTGGGGGAATCCTACCCTAGTAGGAGTAGGAAACCCCGTGCGCCTCCTCTCTGGCCGGCCAGCCCTCCCCTTCCCTCCTTTATATACAGGGCAGGGGCACCCCATGACACACAAGTTGATCATTGAGATCGCTCCTTAGCCGTGTGCGGTGCCCCTTCCACCAAACTACACCTCGAATATACCGCTATGGAGCTTAGGCGAAGCCCTCGCGCCGTGGAACATCATCATCGCCACCACGCCGTCGGTCGACGTGAAACTCTCCTCAACACTCGGCTGGATCGGAGTTCGAGGGACGCCATCGAGCTGAACGTGTGCAGAACTCGGAGGTGCCGTCGCTCGGTACTTGGATCGGTTGGATCGGGAAGAAGTACGACTACTTCCTCTACGCTGCGCCAACGCTTCCGCTGCTGGTCTACGAGGGTACGTGAGACAACACTCTCATCTCGCTGCTATGCATCACCATGATCTTGCGTGATCGTAGGAAAATTTTTGAAATTACTACGCTCCCCAACAAAGGCATCCGAGCCTGGTTTTATGCGTTGATGTCATGTGCACGAGTAGAACACAAGTGAGTTGTGGACGATACAAGTCATACCGCCTACCAAATGTCATACTTTGGTTCAGCGGTATTGTGAGATGAAGCGCCCGGACCGACATTACGCGTGCGCTTACGCGAGACTGGTTTCACCGCCCGAGCACTCGTTGCTTAAAGGTGACCGGCGGTGTCTGCTCTCTCACTTTAGTTGAATCGAGTGTGGCTACGCCCGGTCCTTGAGAAGGTTAAACGAGTCTATTTGACGAAGTATCGCTGTGGTTTTGATGCGAGGTAAGAACGGTTCTTGCTCAGCCCGTAGCAGCCACGTAAAACTTGCAACAACAAAGTAGAGGACGTCTAACTTGTTTTTGCAGGGCATGTTGTGATATGGTCAAGACGTGATGCTATATTTTATTGTATGAGATGATCATGTTTTGTAACCGAGTTATCGGCAACTGGTAGGAGCCATATGGTTGTCGCTTTATTGTATGAAATGCAAACGCCATGTAATTGCTTTACTTTATCACTAAGCGGTAGCGATAGTCGTAGAAGCAATAGTTGGCGAGACGACAACTATGCTACGATGGAGATCAAGGTGTCGCGCCGGTGACGATGGTGATCATGACGGTGCTTCGGCGATGGAGATCACAAGCACAAGATGATGATGAGCATATCATATCACTTATATTGATTGCATGTGATGTTTATCCTTTATGCATCTTATCTTGCTTTGATTGACGGTAGCATTATAAGATGATCTCTCACCAAAATTATCAAGAAGTGTTCTCCCGAGTATGCACCGCTATGAAAGTTCTTCGTCTTTGAGACACCACGTGATGATCGGGTGTGATAGGCTCTACGCTCAAATACAACGGTGCAAAACAGTTGCACACGCGAATACTCAGGTTAAACTTGACGAGCCTAGCATATAAGATATGGCCTCGAACACGAGACCGAAAGGTCGAGCGTGAATCATATAGTAGATATGATCAACATAGTGATGTTCACCATTGAAACTACTCCATCTCACGTGATGATCGGACATGGTTTAGTTGATTTGGATCACGTGATCACTTAGATGACTAGAGGATGTCTATCTAAGTGGGAGTTCTTAAGTAATATGATTAATTGAACTTTAATTTATCATGAACTTAGTCCCGTAGTATTTTGCAAATTATGTTGTAGATCAATAGCTCGCGTTGTTGCTTCCCTATGTTTTCATATGTGTTCCTAGAGAAAATTGTATTGAAAGATGTTAGTAGCAATATTATGGATTGGATCCGTGATCTGAGGTTTATCCTCATTGCTGCGCAGAAGAATTATGTCCTTAATGCACCGCTAGGTGACAGACCTATTGCAGGAGCGTATGCACGTTATGAACGCTTGGCTAGCTCAATATGATGACTACTTGATAGTTTAGTGCACCATGCTTAACGGCTTAGAATCGGGACTTCAAAGACGTTTTGAACGCCATGGACCATATGAGATGTTCCAGAATTGAAGTTAATATTTCAAGCAAATACCCGAGTTGAGAGATATGAAGTCTCCAACAAGTTCTATAGCTAAAAGATGGAGGAGAATCGCTCAACTAGTGAGCATGTGCTCAGATTGTCCGAGTACTTCAATCACTTGAATCAAGTGGGAGTTAATCTTCCGATAAGATAGTGATTGACAGAATTCTCTAGTCACCATCACTAAGTTAGTAGAACTTCGTGATGAACTATAGTATGCAAGGGATGACGAAAATAATTCCCGAGCTCTTCGTGATGTTGAAATCGACGAAGGTAGAAATCAAGAAAGAGCATCAAGTGTTGATGATTGACAAGACCACTAGTTTCAAGAAAAGGCAAAGGAAAGAAAGGGAACTTCAAGTAGAATGACAAGCAAGTTGTCACTCCCATGAAGAAACCCAAAAGCTGAACCAAAGCCTGAAACTGAGTGCTTACATTGCATAGGAAATGGTCATCGAAGCGGAAATACCCAGATATTTGGTGGATAAGAAGGATGGCAAAGAGAACAAGGTTATATTTGATATACAGGTTATTGATGTGTGCCTTACTAGTGTTTATAGTAGCCCCGAGTATTTGATACTTGTTCGGTTGCTAAGATTAGTAACTCAAACAGGAGTTACGAATAAACAGAGACTAGTTGAAGGGAAGTGACGATGAGTGTTGGAAGTAGTTCCAAGATTGATATGATCATCATCGCACACTCCCTATACTTTCGGGATTAGTGTGGAACCTAAATAAGTGTTATTTGGTGTTGAGCATAAATATGATTTGATCATGTTTATTGCAATACGTTATTCATTTAAGTAAGAGAATAAATTGTTGTTCTGTTTACATGAATAAAACCTTATATGGTTACACACCCAATGAAAATGGTTCATTGGATCTCGATCATAGTGATACACATATTCATAATATTGAAACCAAAAGATGCAAAGTTAATAATGATAGTGCAACTTATTTGTGGCACTGCCGCTTAGGTCATATTGGTGTAAAGCGCATGAAGAAAACTCCATGTTGATGGACTTTTGGAATCACTTGATTATGAATCATTTGATGCTTGCGAACCGTGCCTTTTGGGCAAGATGACTAAAACACCGCTTCTCCGAACAATGGAGAGAGCAACAGATTTATTGGAAATCATACATACCGATGTATGTGGTCCAATGAATGTTGAGGCTCGTATGGATATCGTTATTTTCTCACCTTCACAGATGATTTGAGCAGATATGGGTATATCTACTTGATGAAACACAAGTCTGAAACATTTGAAAAGTTCAAAGAATTTCAGAGTGAAGTGGAAAATCATCGTAACAAGAAAATAAAGTTTCTACGATCTGATCGTGGAGGAGAATATTTGAGTTACGAGTTTGGCCTTCATTTGAAACAATGCGGAATAGTTTCAACTCACGCCACCGAACACCACAACGTAATGGTGTGTCCGAACGTCAGAATCGTATTTATTAGATATGGTGCGATCTATGATGTCTCTTACCGATTTACCACTATCGCTTTGGGGTTATGCATTAGAGACGGCTACATTCACTTTAAATAGGGCACCATCTAAATCCGCTGAGATGACACCTTATGAACTATGGTTTGGCAAGAAACCAAAGTTGTCGCTTTCTAAAGTTTGGGGTTGTGATGCTTATGTGAAAAAGCTTCAACCCGATAAGCTCGAACCCAAATCGAGAAATGTGTCTTCATAGGATACCCAAAGGAGACAGTTGGGTACACCTTCTATCACAGATCCGAAGGCAAGATTTTTGTTGCTAAATGGATCCTTTTTAGAGAAAGAGTTTCTCTCGAAAGAAGTGAGTGGGAGGAAAGTAGAACTTGATGAGATAATTGTATCTACTCCCTTATTGAAAGTAGTTCATCACGTAAAACAGTTTCGTGACACCTACACCAAATAGGAGGAAGTTAATGATGATGATCATGAAACTTCAGATCAAGTTTCTACTGAACCTCAGAGGTCAACCAGATAAGATCCGCACTGAGTGGTACGGTAATCCTATTTTGGAAGTCATGTTACTAGAACATGATGAACCTACGAACTATGAAGAAGCGATGATGAGCCCAGATTCCACAAAATGGCTTGAGGCCATGAAATCTGAGATGGGATCCATGTATGAGAACAAAGTGTGGACTTTGGTTGACTTGCCCGATGATCGGCAAGCAATTGAGAATAAATGGATCTTCAAGAAGAAGACGACGACTGATAGTAGTGTTACTATCTATAAAGCTCGACTTGTTGCAAAAGGTTTTCGACAAGTTCAAGGGTTGACTACAATGAGATTTTCTCACCAGTGCGATGCTTAAAAGTCTGTCCGAATCATGTTAGCAATTACCACATTTTATGAAATCGGCAAATGGATGTCAAAACTACATTCTTTAATGGATTTATTAAAGAAGAGTTGTATATGATGCAACCGAAGGTTTTGTCAATCCTAAAGGAGCTAACAAAATGTGCAAGCTCCAATGATCCATCTATGGACTGGTGCAAGCATCTCGAGTTGGAATATATGCTTGATGATTTGATCAAAGCATATGGTTTTATATGCACTTTTGGAGAAGCCTGTATTTACAAGAAAGTGAGTGGGAGCACTACAGCATTTCGATAAGTATATGTGAATGACATATTGTTGATCGGAAATAATGTAGAATTATTCTGCAAAGCATAAAGGAGTGTTTGAAAGGAGTTTTTCAAAGGAAGACCTCGTGAAGCTGCTTACATATTGAGCATCAAGATCTATAGAGATAGATCAAGACGCTTGATAAGTTTTTCAATGAATACATACCTTGACAAGATTTTGAAGTAGTTCAAAATGGAACAGTCAAAGAAAGAGTTCTTGCCTGTGTTACAAGGTGTGAGATTGAGTAAGACTCAAAACCCGACCACGGCAGAAGATAGAAAGAGAATGAAAGTCATTCCCTATGCATCAGCCATAGGTTCTATAAAGTATGTCATGTTGTACTGATCTATTGCATACCCTACCACTAAGATTGGCAAGGAGTGCAATAGAGATCTAGGAGTAGATCAATGGACAGCGGTCAAAATTATCCTTAGTAGAATAAGGATATGTTTCTCGATTATGGAAGTGGAAAAGGTTCGCGTAAAAGGTTACGCCGATGCAAGTTTTAAACACTAATCTAGATGACTCGAGTCTCAATCTGGATACATATTGAAAGTGGGAGCAATTAGCTAGAGTAGCTCCGCAAAGCATTGTAGACATAGAAATTTGCAAAATACTTACGGCTCTGAATGTGACAGACCCTGCTGACTAAAATTATCTCACAAGCAAAACATGATCACACCTTAGTACTCTTTGGGTGTTAATCACATAGCGATGTGAACTAGATTATGACTCTAGTAAACCCTTTGGGTGTTGGTCACATGTCGATGTGAACTATGGGTGTTAACCACATATAGATGTGAACTATTGATGTTAAATCACATGGCGATGTGAACTAGATTATTGACTCTAGTGCAAGTGGGAGATCAAGGAAATATGCCCTAGAGGCAATAATAAAGTTATTATTTATTTCTTATATCATGATAAATGTTTATTATTCATGCTAGAATTGTATTAACCGGAAACATAATACATGTGTGAATACATAAACCTACAGAGTGTCACTAGTATGCCTCTACTTGACTAGCTCGTTAATCAAAGATGGTTATGTTTCCTAACCATGAACAAGGAGTTGTTATTTGATTAACGGGATCACATCATTGGTTGAATGATCTGATTGACATGACCCATTCCATTAGCATAGCACCTGATCGTATAGTTTGTTGCTAGTGCTTTTCTTCATGACTTATACATGTTCCTATGACTATGAGATTATGCAACTCCGTTTGCCGAGGAACACTTTGGGTGCTACCAAACGCCACAACGAATCGGGTGATTATAAAGGTACATTACAGGTGTCTCCGAAGGTACATGTTGGGTTGGCATATTTCGAGATTAGGATTTGTCACTCCGATTGTCGGAGAGGTATCTCTGGCCCTCTCGGTAATGCACATCACATAAGCCTTGCAAGCATTGCAACTAAATGTATTAGTTGTGAGATGATGTATTACGAACGAGAAAAGAGACTTGCCAAGAACTAGATTGAACTAGGTATTGATACCGACGATCGAATCTCGGCAAGTAACATACCGATGACAAAGGGAACAACGATGTTGTTATGCGGTCTCGACCGATAAAGATCTTCGTAGAATATGTAGGAGCCAATATGGGCATCCAGGTCCCGCTATTGGTTATTGACCGAGAGGTGTCTCGGTCATGTCTACATAGTTCTCGAACCCGTAGGGTCCGCACGCTTAACGCTTCGATGATGCTTATTATGAGTTTATATGATATTGATGTACCAAGGTTGTTCGAGTCCCGATGAGATCACGGACATGACGAGGAGTCTCAAATGGTCGAGACATAAAGATTGATATATTGGAAGCCTATGTTTGACTCGGAATCACTCCGGTGAAATTGGGAATTTTACCGAGTACCGAGGGTTACTGAACCCCGGGGGTCAATGGGCCATGATGGGCCTTAGTGGGAAAGAGAAAGGGGGCCATAGTGCTGGTCAGACTTCCCCTTCCCTAGTCCTATTAGGACTAGGAGAAGGGGCGCCTCTCTCTCTCTCTTCCCACTTGGGAAAACCTAGTTGGACTAGGATTGGGGGAATCCTACTCCTAGTAGGAGTAGGAAACCCCAGTGCGCCTCCTCTCTCTGGCCGGCCAGCCCCTCCCTTCCCTCCTTTATATACAAGGCAGGGGCACCCCATGACACACAAGTTGATCATTGAGATCGTTCCTTAGCCGTGTGCGGTGCCCCTTCCACCAAACTACACCTCGAATATACCGCTATGGAGCTTAGGCGAAGCCCTGCGCCGGTGGAACATCATCATCGCCACCACGCCGTCGTCGACGTAAACTCTCCTCAACACTCGGCTGGATCGGAGTTCGAGGGACGCCATCGAGCTGAACGTGTGCGAACTCGGAGGTGCCGTGACGCTCGGTACTTGGATCGGTTGGATCGGGAAGAAGTACGACTACTTCCTCTACGCTGCGTCAACGCTTCGCTGCTTTGGTCTCACGAGGGCACGAGACAACACTCTCATCTCGTTGCTATGCATCACCATGATCTTGCGTGATCGTGAGGAAAATTTTTGAAATTACTACGCTCCCCAACCATCGCCTTCTACTATTCCCACTGCTGGCCAGTTCTCTGCGGGCGACGACAACCTCACACCGCAGCCGAACCAAGTGAACCTCAGATTCTCTCCGCTGGCTTCCACCGCCGCGTTTCCCGGCTCCCCGTCGTCCCCTTCCTAGGCCTCGCCGCCGCCAATCGCTCGGTGCTTTTCGGCGCGGGCGTGGTCAACGTGGTCAAGGAACGACTTTCATTGGGCGTGGATCAGACGTGGAGAGGCCGATACCGGGTCCACGGCCGCAGACAAGGAAGTGCCTCCTTATTACGCTGAAAATAATGATTCTCCACCGACAGCCGAGACCCACCGGACGGGACATCAGATTTCACGAAACAAACGCTTCTCGACTCCTGGGACACACCAGCTACATCTTCACACGCAAGGAAGTGCGTCCGGCAAAAACAAAACGATTCGCCCCGACCGCCGGGACCCACCAACGACACCTTCGCACGCAAGGAAGTGCATCCGGCAAAAAAAGAACACCGCTTCGACAGCCGGGACCCACTAGCTACATCTTCGCACGCAAGGAAGTGCGTCCGGGCAAAAAAATGATTCGCCCCCCTGAATGTTGGGACCCACCAGCTACATCTTCGCAGGCAAGGAAGTGCCTGACAGTCGGGACCCACCTGCTCGAAGCGTACGTAGCGTTGTCATTCTGGTCGCGAATGTGTACGTACATACCGGTCGTTGTAGAGGCGCCGCACGCGTCGTAGAGAGGCGCGCGACGCTGCATGTACACGCACGCACAGCGCGCGAGGGTGCAAGAAAGAAAATACGGCCACGTCACGTACATACGGGCAGGTCTCAACGCCTACTCGCGCATACGCATATGGCTGGGTCGAACGGAGAAACAGCGCCGTCGTCGTGTTCATGGAGAGCCAACCGGCTGGGTCGGAACGGAATGCGTGGTCGTGTTCATCGGGAGGGCTTGGACGGAACAGGCGATGGAAACGAGGCATGGCGTACCGCAGAACGGAGGAAATGGACCTCCTACGTTCGGAACAGGGTCCTGTTGATCGGGAGGGGTGTGGCGTAACGTAGAACGGAGGAAACGGACCTCCTACGGTCGAAATGGGGGTCCTGTTGATCGGGAGGGGTGTGGCGTACCGCAAAACGGACCTCCTACGGTCGAAACGGGGGTCCTGTTGATCGGGAGGGGTGTGGCGTACCGCAAAACGGTCGAAACGGGGGTCCTGTTCATCGGGAGGGGTATGGCGTACCGCAAAATGGGACTCCACGGAATACTGTTCATCTCCACCATCGACCTCCTCCAGCCTCCATGGGCTACCGTCGACCTCCTCCAAAGATCCACGGCTCTCTGCTCATCCAGCCTCCACCGCTGCCACTCGACCGGCCATCGCTCAACCACCCTCCACGGGCACCCTCCACCGCTTATCGCTCATCCAGCCTCCACACCACGGGTTCCTGCTCAACCACCCTCCACCATCTACTCGCTCATCCAGCCCTCCACACCATGGGGTCCTGTTCATCCAGAGGCAACGCCACCGCTCACTATTCATCCAACCCCCCCCCACAACGCCTCTGCTCATCCAATCGATCGGCTCCAAGTTAGCGCAGCAGCGAAGCGAATCGCCCATCGGGTTCGCCAACAGCCATCGATCGATCGCCGGGTTCGATAACGCCAGTAGCCTGCGCGTAATCGCCGGTTCGCTTAGAGCCCAACGCCTCGCTTAGGTTCAGCTAGAGCTAACGCCGCACACACGCCAGACGACGAGAGAAACGCAGCGATCGCTCGCCCCCGACCTCCCACCGTAACCGGCAACTCCCCGAAATTTTCCTCGCCCTCGCTTCTAGCACAGTTTTTTCCGTCATGGACGGCCCAAAGAATGTCATGCAGCTGCGTCTCCGGCCCGCCCAGGACGGAGCATAAATAGCTGCGTCTCCGCCCGCCTGTAAGTCAAGTCCTGTATAGCAGCGCCGCTAGTTCCAAAGTTTATCCGTCAATTCAAGGAAAAATAAACAGCACAAAGCGCCGAGTGAATACAAAGGGAGACACTCACGCAGGTTTACTGTGGATGTCAATCTTAATCTTCGGCAATGCCTTCCGAGGCCTTTGCACTACAACTTTGGGCTGCTTTGACGCTTTTTCAGTTGGAGTTGGTGAGGACGTCCGAGGGTGCTTTGAAGACGGGCCAGTCTGAGCAATAGCTTTTTCACGGGCGTTCGGCCGGTCTTGGTCGAGCTTGGATCGCCTCTCCTCGCGAGGAGGTGACTCGGCTTCTTATTCGCCGCTTGAGTCGCCACTTTCCTCGCCTCTCTCTCCGCTCGTAATGTCGATCGCCACTCTCAGCCGCCGCCTCCCCTTCCGGTCTTGCTTTTGCTCTCGCTGGGCATTGAGTACATTTCGATAAGAGCCTCGGCAGAAAAACAAGCGTAACAAAAGTCAATCGACGGAGCATAAATAGCTGCATGGTTAAAATTACAAATAAAACTCATAGTTGAACCTTGTCCGTGACGTGGGACTGGTCGAGGGAGGAATTCTCCTGCTCCCCTAGGGTTGTCTCTGCTCCCGGTGATGCTCGCCACCCACCCTCCAGCGCGTGGCATCCTCGACCTCCTCCGGGTTGATCCGAGTGGTGTCCTCGGTGCTCTAATAAATCCACATCGGATGGTCTCGAGCTTGAAGTGGCTGGATGCGTCGCCAAGGAAGACCTCCAAGAGTTCCATACCACCACCCCACACGGATAAGCTGGACAACACGCTCGACCAAGACCTTAACTCGCGCCTTCTCTTCCAGATCACCTTCAATGAGGAAGGCTTCTCACTCGTCCATGGAAAAGGAGGGAGTCCGGTCGACGCGCTCAAGGCCGGCTGGTCTTTGCAAGAAAAACCAGGTCGATCGCCATCCACTGACCGAAGTCGGTAGGATCATGGCCGAAAAGAACTTTTCCTCTAATCTGAACACCAAGACCCCCACACATCTGAATCACTTGTGTTCTCTCACACTGGATTGGCCTTTTTCACCGTCTGGGAGCGACAGTGAAAATGTGCTTGAAAAGGCCCCAATGAGGCCGATAACCCAAGAAATTCTCGCGACAAAGACACGAAGCAGCGAGATACACGATTGTGTTGGTGTGAAGTGGTGGGGTTGTGCCCCAAAGAAATTCAGAAATCCCCAAAGAAAGGGTGAGGAGGCAAGGAAAACCCACGGTCAACATGGGTGGCCAAGAGAACGCACTCACCCTCCCGAGGCTGTGGCTCAGACTCCTTCCCCGGAAGCCGCGCCGATCCATGGGGGATCAGTCCTCCATTGGCCAGGTCGTCGAGGTCTTCTTGATGAATCTTCGAGAGGATCCAGTCGCCCTGGATCCAGCCCTGCGGCAGGTCGGCCCTCGATGAAGATCCGCCTGACCGTCGTTTTCCTTCGCTTTCGCCGCTTTCTTCCGCTCTAGGGCCACCGCCTTCTTTTCCCCATCGCCACCGATTTAGACGCGCATGGGGCAACGACACTTGGACGAAAGCGAGTGCGGCGGATAAGTCCGAGGAAGAGAGGAGGACATGAGAACGCACTGTTCAAAAACCCCGGTCCGGCGCCTTATATGAGGTTACTTCCGAGTGACTGACTTGTAGGCCCGGGCGATCTGTCAATCTCATAGCAATAGCCAAGCATGACACGTGGCGAAAAGGTGGCGTGGAGATCGAGGCGCCCCTGCCTTATCCCATACGACATCGGGGCCTCCTCCGCCAAGGCTTCCCGATATACAAATCCCAAAATCCGCGAGCTGCGTAACAACTTGTCGACGGAAGATCTCCTCCGCCTCACACCGAAGCTCTTCAAGTAAAGAAACTCACTGACGGATACAAAGAATGGATCAAGGCGATCGAAAAAGAAGTTGGTACCGCCACCCACGCTCATTGATCCAGAGCAAGGTATACTCATAGCACAAAAATGGGTCGGAAGTGTGTTCAACTCCTTCCCCACTCAAACCTCGATCCATTCGGGGGCTAATGATGAAGCTATGTACCTAGGGTAGGGTCATGGACCTGTCCAAGATACCCTCCCAAGGACATCTCTAGAAGAATCACCTTCAATCGACTCGTAGTGTTCCACTCGACAGACTCGAAGACACTCGAGCATGAAGCCAACCACTCGACAGCCAGGAGATCTAAAGGCACTCCGCACGCTAATGATCGGTCATTAAATAGCTTTTATGGTCATCATAGCACTTTATTTGTATGCCATCGGTAATGCCCAACCTTAATGTACCTTAAACCTCGTGATAATCGAGGGCCGGAGGGTCCAGCGAACTCTATATAAGCCACCCTCCTCAAAGGTCAATGGTTCGCACTCGTAATTCATACACGATAATCCATTGACCGCCTCCTGCTCCGAGACGAGGGCTATTACTTCCTCCGAGAAGGGCCTGAACTCGTGAAACTCGTATGTATACAACTACTCCATAGCTAGGATCTTGCCTTCCATTCTTACCCCCTACATTACATCACGACTTAGAACCACGACAGTTGGCGCCCACCTTGGGGCAGGTGTCTTAGCGACTTGTTGGAGAAGTTGTAGTTTTCCCGATCCCCTTCATCATGGTTTCAGGAGGAGGCTTACGAGGGTCATGAGATCCATCTCGGCGGCCAGCGTGTTCATCGCCGACGACTCCGCTTGGCTTCAGGAGGCACCACTGACGCCGACGCCTCCCCTGTTGCGGGCAACGACTGCTGCAGCCGTGGGAGGCGCCCTCTGCGGCAGCCATCGACTCAAGATTGGTCGGCTCCTCCGCGCCCTCCTCCTCTCCTGTTGTTCGACACGCAAGCGCTTCGGGTCGGTCGAGGCTTCAGCGGGTGAGGCACGCGTGGCTCGCCACCCACCACCCCAAGTCGCGCGATCGAGCCCAACGAATCTCTCTACGGCATGTTCTACTTGGCCGACTAGTTCATGCAGATCGATCCGAAAAGCGACAAAGAGTGATCCAACGGCGGAAGTCCCGATGGTCGATGGACCACGCAGTCCTCCCGGCTTTCCCCGCACCGACGGTGGCAACGGCGAAGACGCTCCTTCGCATGCCCATGAAGAGTACCTCCCCGAGCCCCTCACTTCGCTGCAGAGGGAGGAACTTCCTCGTCGCAACATGGATGCACTTCACACTCCTATCATTGGTGAAACCCCGAGGTCGTGCGTTTTGAAGACGGCGCGTGGTAATAACTTGGTGAGCGCACTCGACCGAGAATTTCCAACAGTACTGATTTAACGAGCACGACAACGGTCTCAAGATCCAATGACGCCACTCTTTCAGCCACCGACTCGTATATCGAACTCCATTCAAAATTTAGCAAACGCAATTCGCTTAGCAGAGTTGATCAGCCTTCCCAGTCCGAGGCTGGCAGAGGCTTATTGCAGATCAGAGCATTACTCTGGGAAGCAGGAGACCAGAATTCAGCCGTGTCACAGTCGTGGAATAGGATCCACAACAAATCCATTGTTGCATATACAGTTCAGTCGGCTCACAGCCCAAGATCGCCACCGAGGCGTGAGGGGTGTGGAGACCGGCGAGATCAGTATAGGAACCGCGAGCGGTATGATCACCGACTCGATCGCGATGATCGACGTCGAGTGCCTACCCCTCCCCCAAAGAGTGGGTCATACGTGCCCCGACAGCAGGATGACAGACGGCCTCACAGTGCTGGGCGAAGGATTCCAGTCGACCCCATGGAACCAGGCTCTGATGCGAGATCCATTCTCATTCAGGGTTAGGTCGACAGAAACAGGGCTCACCGAGGAGGTCATGACAGAGATGTACCCACCAGCAGCAGAGTGCACGTCTCAGACCAGTGAGTGCTTCAAAGCAGAGCCATCGTGGCCGCAGTGATTCCTCCCAACTTCAAAGGTTGGCGATCGAGTCGGTAAGTTCACCGTGAGTCCAAACATGATACTTGGCTTGAGGACTACCCAAAGGCAGTTCAGATTGGCGGCGGCAATGATGAAGTGGCCATGAAAACCTGCCTCTTATCTTGAGGGCTCGGCCGAGCGTGGCTGAACCAGCTTAGCACCCAAAGAAGATTCACACTTGGGAAGATCTTTCCCGAGTGTTTGTCGAACAATTGAAGGGACCTGCAAACGACCAGCGGGGATGACAGAATTGCAATCTGCAGTAAGACAAATGAAACTTTGAGGGATTACATCCAGATATGGATCACGTTGCATCACACAAGGAGAACGGTCGATCACTGTAGTTTGTGCCTTCAAAGAAGGCGCAATACAGAGAACTGAATCTGAAATTCACGAACCGAGACATGTATCTCGAGTCTAATGATGGAGATTGCCACCAAGTATGCTAATGGTGAAGAAGAGGATCGCCCGAGTGGCAAGCACAAGTCTGTCGCCATGAAACCGAGGAGGAAATTCCAATGGAAGCAAAAGCGAAAGTCGAGCCACCTGCTCTCGGAGAAGCCTTGGCCGTGACTCAAGGAAAGCTTAAGGGAAGCCCAAAGGGCCTTGGAAGCCCAAGAAAGTGAAGGATCAAGACGGAAATGATGTATTAGACTTGCCGTACACATCCACACAAAGAAAGATGAAGAGGGTAAATTTATTTACCCAAAGCATACCACTCGACAAAGTTGTCGACTTCTGATCCAAAGTAGCCCAGGGAAACAGCCCAAAGATAAGGAAAAGGAGCTCTGACAAAGTTGAAAACAAGGAAGATAGTGATGATGGATACCCCTGTGTCAATTCCACTCGATGATTTTTGCCGACGCTGAAAGCAAAAGTCGATTGAAAGTTATCAACGAGAGGTGAATATGGTCGCCCGGCGAGACCCGCTTAGTTGAAATGGTCACGATCGCCATCACATTCGACTCACCGATCACCCGACACACGTAGCCACCCCTCGAGGCAAGCTTTGTGGTCGCACCAGCTTGTCAAAGGCACTCGAATCGACTAAAGTTTTGATGGATGGTGGCAGTGTCCAATATACTATATGCGAGACGCTGAAAGGATGGGCATTCGATGTCCGTGCTCAAGATCAAAGAACATGAGTTTCCATGGAGTCATTCCCGAAAGAAGGCTGAGTCACTGGTCGATTGCTCTTGATGTGGTTTTCGGGACTCCAAGAATTTCCGCAAAGAAAAGTTGACATTTGAAGTCGTGGATTTCCAGAGTGGTTATCACGCTATTCTGGGAAGGCCAACAGATGCACGCTTTCATGGCTCGACCATGTTATGTATACTCTTAAACTCAAGATGCCAGGCCCCAAAGGTGTGATCACCGCCACCGGAAATCGAAAGAAAGCTAAGAGTGTTTTCGAAAGGCTCAAAGATCGCCGATGCTCGATGGCGTGGTAGAGCCAGAATACCGTAAAACTGCAGACCCGAAAGTGATTTGTTGCGAGCCAAGAAGCCCGCCATGTAATCAGCGCTTCACCGTCCGTGAGACAAAGCCGATTCACATTCACCCGACCGACCCCAATGCTGTTCGACTATATCTCAACAACACTCGACCCAAATAGGAAGAGCGCCACCCAGCCTTCCTCCGTGAGAACTGGACATCTTCGCAAGGAAACCTTCCGACATGCCAGTGTTCCAAGGAACCGCTGAGCATCGCTTACGTAGTCGACGGAAGGTAAACCGTCAAGGAACATCTTCGACGGTCCGCCGTACAGAAGAGAAAAGAAATCGGTGAAGAAGTGGCTCGACTCCTTGCTGCGGAGTTTATCCGAGAGATTTACCACTCCGAGTGGCTCGCCAATGTTGTCATGGTCCCGAAGAAGGACAATTCACTTCGCATGTACATTGACTTCAAACATATCAATAGGTCCTGCCCGAAAGATCATTTTCCTCTCCCCCGCATCGACCAGATTGTTGACTCAACTACGGGATATGAACGCCTGTCTTTTTTAGATGCCTATTCCGGTTACCATCAGATCCGTCTGTATGGACCCGACGAGATCAAAACAGCTTTCATCACTCCATTCGGATGCTTCTGTTATGTTACCATGCCATTCGGCCTAAAGAATGCCGGATCCATGTTCATGAGGATGATTCGTATGTTTGCTCACCAAATCAATCGAATGTGAAGCCGCATATGGATGATATTGTGGTCAAGTCACGGAAGGGTTCCGACCCGCCGACCGCCTTGCTGAAACTTTTGCCAATCTCAGAGGTATAATATCGCTTAATCCATCAAATTGTACATTCGGAGTTCCCGGCGAGTGTCGGCGTTCCGGGAACGGGTCCCTGTGACTTGCTCGCCGCTGCCCGCGGCGTGGCTCAAAGGAGGGCCAGACAGCCCATCTTCATCAACACAGTGCAAGACCTCGCGAGGGGCCAGAGACTGGGCGGACGACCAGAGCTTCTGCACGGCCTCGCCAGGTTGGCTCATGAGGAGGCGGAGAGTTCAAGGCATGGTACTGCGAGGTGCCCATGACGCAAGCTTATGACGACTAAGGGCGCCATTGGCGCCAGCTCACAAGCCGCCCTCCTTTCTCTTTGGTGCAAAGGGAGCAAGCGCAGCGTAGGCATCAAGCAAAGGCATCCGCTTCGTGCAACAAGACCAAGACCAGCCCCAACGGCTGGAAGGAGTCATCGGAGCCCAAGCAGGCCATCACTGTGAGCCTTTGGCAAAGCGAGGACCAACTTTAGTCGATAAGTGTACCACTGCTCCTTCAAATGACCAATTGTTGGCGCCCTTCCCGCAATAATATTTGGGAAGAGGCCTGTGGCCTTTGCCTATAAATAGGAGTAGCCACACTCAGAGTAGGTGGATCGAGACGATCGGCATCATAGAAAGACAGAGACCCGATCCTCAAGCTTAGAGCGACGGACACCACCTAGCAGCTCATCACACCCAAGAAGAATAGACCGCGAGGCTGTTCTTCCCTCAGATCAGTTCCTCATCAAAGCCCAAGAGGCAATCCACCACACAACAAACTAGAGTAGGGTATTACACCACAACGTGTGGCCCAACTAGTATAAATCTTGTGTCTCTTGTGCTATTCTCATTAGTAGTTTAGGTCCCCGCAGATCGGGCGAGGCACGAGACTGGAGGGTCGGATCTCCGCGCGCACCCAAAGGTTCAACCTCAAGGGTCCGCTGAACCCGAATCCACATTTGGCGCGCTGTAGGTGCGCTGAATCCGCGCCTTCCCACCTCGCTGGTCCTGTCAGATCGCTATCACCATGTCCGCCACTGCTGGCAACCAGATCCCATGGCGTGGGTTCACGATGCAGAGCCGTCATTACGGGCGACTCTCGGTGCGTTCTGTGCAGCTCATGGGTCCGCAGGGCGCCAAGAAACGCGGGCGACGCGGACAAAGGCTTCGACGCTTTCACGCTACAGTAGGCGCGGGTCGGCAGCAAGGGCTCCAATCACAATCGCAACCACGCTATCAGACACCCGGCCGAGCAAAGGAACCAAGGGCCGCTACCACAAGGTCGAGAGCTGCTGCAGTGTAGCTGCCGGAGAGATGGGCCGCGCCAGGTCACTGGAGCGAGTACCGAGCTCCCTGGCTTCGCCACGGGGCTCACCCTTCGCACTCCAACTTCCATCTCAGGCCTAGGGCGGCTCGTGCATGGGGCTCCAAGGCGTCTGGCTCCAAAGCTACTCCAACACCGCGGTTGTCAAGACTGGCCGGGCGGCGGGCTGCCCCCGCCCCGGGTCCAAGAATAAGGACTCGACGTGACTCACGGCCTCAGGGCCGCGCCACCACTCACACGGGCGGGCGATTGGCAGAAAGCATGGCACGCCAAGATTACGGGCAAGTTTCTTCGATGACGGCAGCTTTAAGAATATGTGCCCCACATGATGGACCAAGGGCACCAGCACAGAGGGAGAATCAGGCTCGCCTCAGCCCGAGCTGGGGGATGAGGCGCCAGGTCGGTGCTCTTTCAAGAGCCTCGAGACGGTCCCACCGGACACGCCGGGGCGACGCATTATCGGTACCGCTATTTCCTCAA